>CM057007.1:72300641-72880641 GCA_029891345.1 Dryococelus australis | reverse complement strand
TGGAAAAAGTTAGCGAAATGAGACATTTAAAAAAAACACAGATATAAAGTCATACACATTAATTTTTAACATTTTACTAATAAATATTCTTTTCAAAATCATCCTTAAATGTAAGTATTTACAATATCACACAAAAATATTCACATTACAACACAGTAAGAGTCATCTTTCAATCACAATTTTTTTATACAAATATATACAAAACAATTTTGCACATACTTTAAAACAATAATCTTACAACTAAATTACCAAATTTTTAAAATAAAAACAAGTCATTTTTACAAAACAAGATATTTCATTAATAACATTTTTACCAACAATCATCTTACGAACTAAAAGACATTTCAACGACATTTTACATCTGTAACTTAGCACTACAACTACTGTTACAAAAGTGTCCGACATATATTACAACATAAAAAAATATTTACAAAAAATTACAAACTATAGCAATGTGTAGGTCATCTCTTTCCTAATTATTTACAATACTTACACTAACGACACATTCGGGAGGTGTGTTCATAGATGCTTACTATGGAGTGTTCTTTTTTAGGTGTCATATCTGGTATTTTTTATCAGACGCACACACATGCCAACTGACTGAGGCAAAACACTCACACGAATGCAGTTTCCATCGTGAATTTCACTTTCTTCAGTTACAAGGGAACAATTTATCGAAGATAGATTCATTCTTGGTAGGCAAACAGGCAGCAGCGTCATTTAATGGTAACACAATTTATGGTTGGTGTAGTCAACTTCGATGATGTTTGTAGTCAGCTGCGATAATGATTGCAGACAAATGTCATGAGGTGCGTGTGGTGTCGGCAGATGGATCTCCTTGGCACTATGTGGTGTTGGGAGGTCTATAAATTTATTGTGGTGTTGAAACTTTTATATGGAGAGGGAAAAATTACTAAGGTATTCGATAGTGCCCCCAAGGTAAGGTTGATATTCCATCTGGCTCAGTGTACTGCTTATCACCCATACCTGCCAACACTTCCTTTGTTACACGTTCGGTGTAGCCTTGATGAGCACACAAACGAAACTGATATTGGGTCCCCATTACCCTTATGCAATTTTCAAGGCAATCTCCATAATCCTCATACCGGAGTGATTGCAAAATGTTGGTTTCACACCCTTCGCCTTACGAATATATTGCTCATTCGCAACAACATATGCGTAAAGCTTATGACATAAACCCACAAAATTGTGATTATGCGCCCAGCACATTCATCTTTCATCACTCCGGTATGGCCTTTGTTCCTGGAGGGAATCCTTGCTGGTTATCGAGTGCATAGTTGGATGTATCAAACCCCACATCTAAATCTGGGGCAGTTACTTTACATACATCATCACAAGCAATAGAGTACACCAAGGAATCGGTGTCACAATAAAGGAGGTGCAAAGGCAGAGGAAGAAATTTTGTACATATGTACTGATAGCGAAATTCATATAGTGTTAATTTTGAAAGGTCGAGAATGGCAACACCAGTGTACAAAGGTTTGTTGAATGCAACAAAACTCTTTGACATCTTGATAAGGACTAAGTTTTCATCGATAATCAGCAGCACCTAGAATATCGGACATCCTATGAGCTCTGCAGCCCCATAGATCGTGTCATACCTCGAAACGACTCTGATACCCCTTTCCTAGCGGACATTCAGATAGGTTTTTCGATAAATGGAATTATTAATTAACTTGAAAAACGTTTTTTCGAATGCTTTCACAGCCTGGGCACATTTCTCAATGTTAAATTCGATGTACGGAGCCATCCAAGCCTTCTGCTCAAAGTGTTAAACGTGATGAGCAGAGCATAGTTTGGCCACATACATCAAGTACTGCCTCAGTGTTTCCCGACGTATAACATATTTTTTCCGCAACGTGAGTGTTAAAAGAAGTTTCTCATGCGAGCCGTTCGGGCATACACTATTTTGTGGGGCAAAAGGCAGATCAGAAAGTTTATCATGACACTCCTCCGAAAATGACAGATCCACTTCCGTGAAAAAAAAGTGTCACTGTCATTCGCAGTATTTGTAAAATCCCACAAAGAGAATACGTCAGCCTCAACCCGCTCGAAATTACCAATCGGAAGCTTGAACATCATTGTATGACTGTAGCGCCTGTTGACTTCGAAATAGCATATATATTTCGATGCCACACTGGGGTCGTATTCCTCACCCATGTAAATATTATAGGATTCTGCACGTCTTTTTGAAACCTGGGCAATGATGCCCCTAACCCCGCATTCTACAAAAAGATACATGTCAGGATCAGTCAATAGCTCTAGCAACGCACCTGTTATTGACATTGAAGTGTCCCATGAAAGAGATGGAGCTGTGACATACATGGCGGGGTCAAGACCATAATGAACCAAACATACGATCCTGAAATTCTCAAAAACATCAGCCAGCAAACAAGTGTCCACATGTAAGTAATGAATGGTATACTGCAGCAAGTTTATGCAGTTGAACACATCCGATATGGCTTGGGCATGAGCGTCATCGTCATTGCTAATGCCTTCGCCTCTCATCACATTATCAAATGCATCCTTTGGGGGGAATGACTTGCACAGCAGACTGTCTGGCGACTTAACAAAGTCATAAGGAAAAACTCCCTTCCGTTTTGCCAATTCGAAATGGGTGTTGTCTGGAAACATCAAGCAGGTGATTGTCAATCATGCAGGTAGTAAATTGCCTGCCAATGTTTCCAGAGAGGCATTCATGAATTGGAATGACTCAATAAATCTTAATTTTAAATATCGTGCCTTTCCATTGCAATCAGTCCCATTGGGATTCTGTATTGTGAAACATTTGTATTTTTGAAAGGTTGTTCCAATCCCTTAAATTTTCTCAGAATTTTCAATTACCACTGTTCTGTCACGTAGCGTTACATGACGTTCAGCCAAGGGCTTTATAAGAATGTGAGCATCGTAATTCTACAGGTTATGGAAAACAGCGACAAGTTGTATTTTGGGCAGTCTGAAATTCAAGTTGCACTTATTATGTGCGTGGCCTCTGTTTTGCCCATCAGATGGTCATGGTCGATCACAATATCATCTGTACTGAGCAGTTCTTTAAAAATGTAACAACTTTTCTGAGCTGCCAGCCTAACTTCATCAGCAGGGTTTTTGACTTCATCAGAAAAATGATGCTGTAAATTCCTGCAAGCCACTTTAAAAGTGCAACTAATTTATCAACTGATTTGTACATACGATCATTACCCACAAAGTCACATTGCTGAGATAAACTTGGATTGTATGAACAAACCAACAAAATGCTACAAGCATATCGAACATGTTGGTTGGTGGTAGGTGTATTACTTGTTTCATCACTAGACAAGCAAGTAGACATGGGTTTCAGGCAACTTTCTATGTCGCAATAGGCGACGAAACCCAATCTCTGCTGTTTGCTATAATATTTAAATTCCTAGTACTTATTGTTCCCAGTGGGGAAAGTACTACGGACAGTCTTTCATTGCTGGCAAAGAATACTGTGACTAGGAAGTTTCTCCTCAGTACTGAAATACTGAAGAAAATGCTCGTAAACAAATTGTTTTATTTTTCTCCTTACTCAGTTGACTACCAACCAGCCATGACAAATTTATAATATAGACAAAATGCAAATGAGCGGCATTTCGACTCGTGCAAATCGCCAAAATATTCACATGTTTGTCATGGCGTACATGAGAAATATTCATGGGTACTACAACCCGACACTTTTTGCAAACTTTGTCAATTATATTGCTATCTTTGTCTACCACACAGTAGACATTGATAGAAATAGAATTGTTCTCCTCAAACTTATGAATATCCTGTATTACTACAGGTGTCGACAGACCTTCGATATTCAAAACCTGGTGAAGTTTTGGATATGAAGTAGTTCTCTCGGCATATCGTGTGGCTGGAAACAAAGATTCTACGATGGCATAGTACAAACATATTCCCTCCGGGAAGTCTATATCAACATTAGCAAGACGATTAGGATTAAACTTGGGCAGTTTAGTGTGCACAGCACCGACGGTGGTGAACTGCCGATATTGACTCACATGGACATCAATGTACTTCAACATTTGGAGACTCCAGCCAGAACCACGTGCTCTAAACTCCTTAAGTTTGTTAGGATAAGGAACGATGTCATCATCATAGATTAAACCCACATCGGATGAATGGAGGAAAGAGAGTGCTTTGCTTTGAAAATAAACTGTCTCTGTAGTACCTTCTTCCACAGT
This sequence comes from Dryococelus australis, assembly GCA_029891345.1. Lineage (NCBI taxonomy): Eukaryota > Metazoa > Arthropoda > Insecta > Phasmatodea > Phasmatidae > Dryococelus > Dryococelus australis. Next base: position 72,876,415 of record CM057007.1, on the reverse strand, counting down.
GAGGGATTTCAAATACTTGACCACTACATAAACTGATAATCTAACTGGCCGGGGTGAAGCCATTAGTGAGCTTGATAAAAGAACTTTCAACTCTGGAAAAAACTAAAACAATCCGCTTCAGACTCTAATTGAGCATTACATATCCGCTCATCATTTAGTCTTCCCATGAATGCCGTATACAAAAGCTGGTACGTCAGGCCTGGCAAAGCTTCCGCTCAGGCTTGGGAATAGGAAAAGGAATTATTTTCTGGCTCCCTTCAGCGAAATATCTCTAATCGACTCGAAAGTCGGTTCTGAAGCAGTTGGAGCACTTTCTGAATCACAAGAATCTTCCGAGTCTGATAGAAATAAGTCGTCATCCAAAAGATCAACCTTCTCATGTTTGGGGGAAGCGGACACATTTTGACATTTGGATTGACAATCTCTCTGTAAGTGAATCTGTGCTCGAATCGCTTAAGTAGAGATCATCCTCCAAAAGATTAACTCGTGTCTTCTTAGGCGAAGGGATACTGTCTCGACAGCTTGTTTGTCTTTCCGTCTGTGATTCCGAATCGGATTCGCTTATGTAAAGATCTTCAAGCAAGATGTCAATACAGGATCGCTTATGCTCACCCATTTGCACCTAACTAAAATATTTCTTTAGTTTCCCCGATATAAAAATAGCAACAGCACAATAATTAAATTGAAGTAACCACTCGTTCTGAAAAAAAAAGAAAAAATTCTTAATAACACACACACATACACAATGTAGCTGCAAAAGTAATTGTATTAATAATATCATAGACAAAAAAGCAATTTTTTTTTCATAAATAAAATTTTTATGGTTGTTGGGAAAAGACAGGAGCAAGAGCTGTGAGTAATATGGCAGCGAGTTCAAAATATTTTTACAGAGGCAGGTTGGTAGCAGGCAAGGAGAAACACAATAGATTGCCGAAGATCTTGCCCGCCCTATGGACTGCGTGCATGGTGAGGGGGAAACGAGGCGAGAAGAGCCAGGTCAGTTCGCATGCAGAGCTGCAAGAGAATGAGACCAATATTGCACTAAGCTGGTGCTAGCACTCGGGTGCACAACCGGACAGCTGCTCTACCCCTTCCATGCCCGCCCGACAACCCCTGCCCGCTCTCTTTCTCCTCCAACAACACATAACGAAGACCTCACAGGTGTCTCTTCGTTGTGACAAGAGAGGGGGGAAAGGAGAAACTGGGAACTTCATTTCCAGCCCCTCCTGACAACTTCCCCTTCTCCCCCGGTGTTGTGTAAAGCCTGTGGGTGCACATGTGCGACAACAGGAGGGAGACTGGTACTTCCTCTCCAACCCAGCCCTCCTCCGATTTTCAGTCCGCAGCCTGTCTCCATTAATGAATTGATCGCACTTTACGACCTGCCTCATCTACCTTTCACAAATGTTTGGAGCACCTGGGCTGTGGCTAGCAAAAACGACATTACATTTCTGTTCAAGACCAGTATTAAAACTTTACATTTTAAAATGTGTTTTTAAAAATTAATGTTTAGTACTCGACACCATCGAATTTCTACACTGTAAAAAATGTATTAATTAAACCCTTGCCAAACTTTTAAGTACAAATTCACCACCAAAAAATTGTTCATTTTACAATGTCAAAAATACATTCAATGCTACACCATAAAAATCATGTACTCTATAAAAATGTTTTTTTTATCAAATTTAATAACACCATCTTGAATTAGTGGCGATAAATGACAACCGCAGGCAGCCCAGGTGAATAACCCCCCGGATCTCGGAGATACGGCTTGGAGGAGAGGGGTTGGAGGGTTGTTGGCATTGTGGAGTCGGGCCGGTTCTGAAAGTTAGGAGTGAAGGGGAGGGAGGGAGGGGGCGGCTACAAGCAAACAGCTCCCAATCTGAACATAATTAATCAGTTGTCGCCATCTTGCCCTAGTGCCCGAAAAAATTGACAATCGCGAGCAACTTGGGGTCGCACTCCGGTAAGGGGCAGGAGGGGGCAGCAGGAGCTCTGGAGCGAAGCGACCTCAGTTACCCAGTCCCCACCATCTTCAGTTGGTGATAGAAACTTGGGCTAGAAAGATGTGTACAGCTCTCTCTCCCGTCTTCATCGGGCAGGTGGGCAGTTGGTGGCCGATGTGGGGGTTACCTCAACTAAGGACCAGCAACCATCTCTAGTGATAGCTAGAGATGGTACCTAACGGTACCAATTAAACCAAAAACGAAAAGTACGATCATAAAATTTTAATCTTCACGATTTTGCGGAAAAACTATAACTCGTATATTTGCCTCCCGAAATTATAACTTGGTGTTGTAGCGTAGAAGGTACGATAATAGCCTATAGTCGAAAGATTTGTGAGTTCAAATCCGGCCACTTCCGGAAATCTTTTTACTTTTTAAATTACGGTAAGTTGCGCAGTATAAATTGTAAAATATCTGAAGTAATTATGTTTTTTTTTCACCTAATTATTTGGCTACATTCAATAGAAACAATAATTAATCCGCCACTCTAGTCGGCCGTCACTTACTCGATCAGTGAAATAATTTCACGTCACTAAGTCAATCAGCGAAAATTTTTCCCTGAAACAATCAGTGGTTTTCCACGGATTCTAAGTGGATAAATTTTCACTGATTCGAGTAGTTGAATTTCACTGCAAATCAGTGGTTTCCCACTTATTATAATTTAGAATGTAGACTTGCAAACACGACCTCGCGCCTCCTGGGCGGCAGCTATCGTGTATCTCGTGTGTGAGTAGGTACAGTGAACAAGGACAGCGGACTCAAGGCTGACATCGCTCGGCGAGGGTAGTATCGGCGTACTTGTAGTGGCTAGAGCAGTACGACTACAGGGCGTGCTCAGGGTGCTCCGAGAATTGTACTCGTGTGGAGACTGCGAGGGTCTGTTTGGTGAAAGATAAAAAATTTTATACTGCAAATATACATACCCGGGGAATGAAAAGACCAATCAAAGCACTATATGAACATACAGATAGACTCAAAGAATGATCAGAAGGCGCAGATTACAATTCTACTGACGTATACAGAGAATGAGCAACACTAGACTCGCAAAGAGGATCTTTGACGTGGTGAATGGCTCAATCCGGAAAACCAATTGGTTCCATGAAATAGAAGAGGACCTAAATCTTGCAGGAATCACTAAAGAAATGGCAAGAAAAAGGGGACAATTCAGGAACAAAATTATGAACACGAATTTCAAAATACGGAAGAAAACGGGAACGAAGTGGACAGAACAAAGGAAACAGGAACACAGTGAAAAAATGAATAGGTTCTGGGAAGAGAAAAGGAATAATCACGAATAATTTGTGTTTGAACAATGTCCTCAAGGGCAATAATGACTAATAATAATAACCGAGCAAATTACTGGCTAACTTTGAATAACGAATCAGGCTGAATCTGTGTGTTGATTGATGTTATGTCGCTGCTTAAATAATATATTTGTGCAATTATTTGTAGGAAATAAAATTCTCTTGTGGACGGTAGATAAACTGCGGATATATATATATTTTTTGTGCAACTAAGTTGAATATTTTGGTAAGTCAATTTATGTACTTTCCCGAACCTGTCTATACTCAGCTACAGTACTGGTATATTATTAGTAGAGAATTGAATTAAACAGAGACTACGCAAAAATATTAGATAAAAAAATATTGTAAATCAGAAATATATGTACGGAGTGTGCAAGTCTCCTATATGAGAGAACTGATAATTTGATTATTTTTGGGTGGAGGGGGGAGAAAGGAGGGAATGATCCTTATTTTTATTATAAAGAGAGGAGTGTTTCAGCCACAACCGTTCTTATACAGTTTAAATATTTTATTGGTATAAGTCTTCATATGTGTGTGGTTGTAAATAAATTGTAATGAAAACCACATTCATTTCGGGAGAGGCAATTGTAACCTCCTTATCTCTAGATACTCTCTAGTTATTCTGGGAATAAGGGAAGTTATAGGCTGTTCACGATCAAATGAGCACTTTTGAAAGCCCTGCTTAAAACCTAGTTGTATGCACGTTAGGAATTATTCCGCCTTATGTAAAATTAACATCGCCATGCGCCTCATCACTTTGTTCATGCGTCGGTCATGTTGAACCATGAAATTATTAGAAAAAAAAATATGACACAGATCAAATATTTACACTCATTCTCACACTTCGATGCATTAAAAAACAGAAAGCTAATGAAATAATTTAAGTAATCACACATGGTTACCTGACTTTTTTTTTGTTTTACGAAAATATATGGAACTATTTTTCGTCCATCGTTACCAAATTTACTGGGCAAATGTCACTCAGTGAGCCCATTAAAATAGATGCGTTCAGGGACAGTGACATTTTTCTAAGGTACATTTCAAAAGTGCTCACTTTATCGTGAACAGCCCTTAGTTAGAACGATAAATAATAGCTGGCTCATATGTAAATGGCAGCTGCATCCTCACACCTGTGCCATGGCTCGTATTCCGGGATGCAGGAGGTATTGTCAGCGAGCCTTATTATCTCTCGTGTTGTCGCGCGGCGTGGCAGGCAGATGGCAGCACCGCTGCAGTCTGCATACAAATCAGGAGCTTTCCCCCAAGGTCTCCCCCCACACCCCCGCAACGGTTGCCTACCGCATAAACCCGCCTGTTTTCTATACTTTCCGTAACACCTGCAACTTACTCTCCCGTTGAATATTTTTTTTATCAGAACTTCGGGGAAAAAAAAATGGAACTCTGGATAACCGTCCTGGATTTCTTGTCGAATTCAAATTTAGTACGCTCGAATAGTGACAAGAAAATCCTTAGCAAATATCGAATCTTAACGTACACAACTACGATGTATAACAGCACGCGAGCTTTACGGATTAATTTGGCAGCAGCAAAAACTCCTCAGTCCTAAGGCAAATTACCACCCGCCATCTTGGATATATGGAACTTTTGCTATACTCTGAAAATACACTTTTGTACAGGCTGTTCACGATCAAATGAGCACTTTTGAAAGCCCTGCTTAAGATCTACTTGTATGCACGTTGCGTATTCTTCCGCTTTATGTGAAATTAACACCGGCAAGAGCCTCGTCACTTTATCCATGCGTCGGTCCCGCGAAACTGTGAAATTACAAGAAAAGTAAATATTTTACAAACATGTTCTTTTTTACGCTTCGATATATCAAAAAATAACAGAAAGAAATAGTTTAAGCGAAAGAAATCATTTATGTTATCTCAAATGGTCACGTAACACTTTTTATTAGACGTTAAGATATGCAACTAATAACCATCCATTGTTACCAAGATACTATACGCATGTTACACAGTGCGCCCGTTAGAATATATGCAGGCAGGAGCAGTAACTATTTTCTAAGCTTGATTTCAAAAGTGCTCACTTTATCATGAACAGCCCTTATTATGATTTTTGGAACGACAGAGCACAGAGCATTACCTAGTACACTATCTGAACTCAGTATTTCTTGATTACTGGTGATATCGTCGCATTTATAATAGTTTGCAAGGAATAATTTAGCTTTACGCCTCGACAGTTACCAGCTAAAAATTAATAAATGTAACGAAGTTGTGGCATTTCGATAAGTTATCGGAATCTGTTATTTAAGATATGTCGTGCCGGAAATTTCAATACAGCTTCTCGAACACACTATCTGCCAAAAAGTATTATATGCACCTGTCCACAATGTTTGCTCAGTGATTGTCACCCCATTAGAATCTCGTAGGGCCACCTTTTGCGGCTATGACAGCAGCCACCTTGTCTGGCATGCTCTCTACGAGTGTTTGCAGGACATGCACTGGGATTCGTCGCCATTTCTCTTGCAACCATTCCATGAGTTGAGCAATGGATTTTGGCCGCGCCCGACTAGCCCTCACCAGGCGATCCAATTCGTCCCGAAGATGTTATATCGGGTTGAGTTCGGGGCTCTGGGCGGGCCAGTCCAATCGGCGAACATTGTTGTCGGCGTACCACTGCATAGTAGCCCTTGAAACATGGCACCTGGCATTGTCATCCTGGAAGTAACACGTGTCCATTCCGTAAAAACGCCATAATGTTGGGAGCATTTCATTATCCAGAATGTTACAATAGGGCTCTGTGTTCATGCTAGAACGGACAAACACAAGCGGTCCTACGCCGAAGGCCGTGAAACACAAGTCAACTGACGTACTGAATTACCTATCTTCACGGGTGCCCAATTACTTTTTGGTAGATAGTGTAGAAGCTATGGCGAAAAATCGATAAATCCAAAATGGCCGGTGGGAATCTGCCTTAAATAAACTTTGTAGCACGTGACACGGACACATTATTTCTTCCTGTTCGTTTCCGGTTAAAGAGTTGTCCAAGTTGTATCAATGGCGTCCATTCGGGAAAGAAACACTATAATGTATGTGCTTGAACTCTAGCCAGGCGCTGGAAGAATCTGTGAAATTTATATTGCTTTAGCAATATACCGCGGTAGGAGTCAGCAACAATATTACCAGTAGTGTTTATCCCATAGACGCAAGGTAAGCAATGTATACCTTATACATATTGGAAATGTTTGACCCTTTATAGTTTTCGCCTTAACGTTAAATACTTTTAATTCTGAGTTTCCCGTTTCCTATTCGAGAAACAGAGTTTTCGTGACTCCCGTACTGTACACGCATAGTGCTGCCATCTGGTATTCATTCCCACAAACGGGAGCGACTAGCGATGAATCGAACTCGCAAGCAATAACACGCCACACACTCGAGGGTAAGCAGTCGTTCTGTTTGCGTCCTCCAGTCCTACTTTTTCCTTGGAAAGTGGATGAAAGTTTTCGGGAGAACGGGAATTTTTCCTATAATTTATAATATGCTCTCAAAATAATATTCAGTTTAATTATTATTACATTCATTTCGTTTCCGTTTTTATAACTAATGTTAGGTATTATAAAACGGCAAATACATAGGGAGGGTAAGCAAAGTTTGAAGTTGCATTTGTTAGTAGAAATTGCATACCCTGTAAAGTTTTTAAAACTATGATTAACAGTACTGTGTGTGGACGTGTGTAGGGTTTTTTTTTTGGCCGTTGGGTTCCGATATGGAGTGTGCTCGATATTGCGTGTAAACATTGACACTAGCGTTTTGCTCTCAAACATTTGTAAACAAGCTAAAAAAAAAATAGAAGGAATGGTGTTCATATAGCGTGTTAATAGATACAAGCTAAAAAAGAAGGGGTGAGCTGATTAGGGTGAGGTTTATACATAGTGTTATCATAGATGCAGACGATCGCGTGATTATAACGCATGGCAATTTTAATATAGGCTGTTCACGGTAAAGTGAGCACTTTTTAAGACCCTTATAAATTTCTCCTTTCATCCAATTTCCATCTTCCTGCTGCTTTTTAATATAAACATTGCAATGCGACCAATAAACATAGTGTAAACCTTTCACCACCATCAAAATGTAATGCCTGAGGATGCAATAAGATATATTTATTAGCGGTTAATGCCTGTTGCGAGGGCCTTAAAAAGTGCTCACTTTATCATGAACAGCATATAACAGCTTGAAAATAAACAGTAACTGGAAATTCTCGCGAAGGAAAGGGGGATTGCCTTAGACACCTTCCCACCTCCTGATTACGTCATCTACTTCGAAGTGAACCGTCTCTAAAGCTTTCCCACCAAGGCGAACCGGGTTCAATCCCCGGCCGGGTCACCGGATTTTCGCAAGTGGGAATCGTGCCGGACGATGCCGTCGGTCGGCGGGTTTTCTCGGGGTTCTCCCGTTTCCCCCGCCCCTTCATTCCGGCGCCGCTCCATATTCACTTCAATCACCCTCATCGGCTCTCAAGACCTCGCTGTCAAGAGCCACCCAAATCTCTCCACTCACCCGCCTGAAGCTTGATGAGGGTGTACGGACGGAGCAAAGCTATAAAATTAACTAATCACTGCAGACATTAAAATATTTCTCTTGTTGAGCACTCGGAAGGTTTTTGCGTGTTTGCTGAGCTCCATGTGGTTACTATCATCTTCATGCACAGATTAGTTTATAACTTTAAAAGCTGCAGTAAGCGAATTTTTGGATTAGAATCCTACCTGTGTCAGTACAACGATGCTGTCGCCAATAGTGTTCGTGCTTGACAGCAGCTGTTTGTGACTAAACAGTCAACAGCAAACAACATCTCACACAGTCGTTTCGTAGTTGGTCTAAGGACTATTTTCCTGTTGTTTTTGGTCCTGTTAATGCAGTGAATGACGATATTATTCACGGTTAGACACCACTAGGAATCAAACCCATTCCCCCTTTTTACCGTTGAAGGATTCAACGTACACTGAAAATATATTCTTGTTCTTATACAGAAAATCGTGCCGATCAGCTGTCAATATATATATATTTTTTTAGTACCTAGTCTAAGACTATAACACCTTCCTTTGCAATAGATACGTTACAGATATGCATGCAGTACGTTAAGTAGATAATGTAATATTGCCTTGTTTTTACTTCGGGCACAAAAATGAAATTAAGCTATTCTATTGATTTTGGCAGAATATGCATGCTGAAGTTCTTAAGTGAAATGAAAAAAGTACTTAAGATAAATGATTCTGAGATTTGAATTTGCTTGTATACGCCATTAGCTAATGGGTTTATCAAAAATGAATGTAAGAATTTTCCAGCCAGGGCAAGTGATAATCGCGTGTAGTTTCGTCGAAGAGAAAAATGCAATTCAAACATCGCATTGATATAAAGAATAACATCCAGTTACTGTAGAACGAAAATCAGAGTAAGTCAACGACATTAGTACGGAATCTATGGAAAAGTTTTTCAGGGCGATTATGCGACTAACCTTTGTTGGCTAATATTATGGGTTATGGATATATTTGGTTTGGTGCTGGACCGAAACAAACGTGAACTTAAAGAAGTTAGTCTTGGGGTAATGCTGGTAGTATATCACGGATGTGACTGAGTCTGCTACACTGTAAGTTTACAGTATCTGTAATAAATATAATGTAATTCAGGCACATTTAGTTTTTTAAATTAAATACTTGTCACAAAAGTGGAGGTTTTTTTTTTTTTTTTTTGCATTCTCTGGAATTAACAGCTAAGGGTTTAACAAATAGGCACTGTTTCATGATACAATGTTTTCTTTCAGGTAGTCTATAGCTCATATGTGCCAAGAGAGTAAACAAATATGTGCATTTCTATGGAATACTTACAAAATCGTTTTTGAAGCAAAACTCAGGGGATCGGCACCTAATACTGGAATAACAATAGTTATTTTAATGTAGTGGTTACAACACGCCTATGGATAAAACTATACAAGTAAATACGAGTACTCACTCGGTACTTTCCTTTCGATACCAAGCAATTTTGGTCTCGATACTTTTTAACCGAGTACCGAGTACGCATCGATAAAAAGTACTCGTATCGGTTCTCACTTGCTTCGAAGATTTGTCACATGCATGAACGGGACGCATTAATTTCTAAACAGTTGGCAGCCTCAAATATCATGAGTGTTTTGTTTTGTGTTTGTAAAGTTCGGTCTGCGTGTGTGCCTATTGAGTTTTGTTATAACGGGTCCTCCAAAGTCCGACGTGTGGCTATATTTTAATAAAGTGCAAGAAATGCTTTAAATGTGTGCGATATTGTGGCAATGCATCTAACCTGCATAAACATATGAAAACCCATCCCGATTATGTTCCACGTGCTGCTAATGATAATCAGAATCCTACATGCAAAATTAATCGATTGTTTTTAGGGACGGCTACGGATTTTTTTTTGGATAATTAAACAAGTTTGTGTACAGTACAATGTACCTAAAACGACTACGTAAAAGTATATTTATTTGTCCGACATGCAAAATTAATCGACACAAGTAGGTATCGATACTTTTCATTCGATACCGAGTACGTATCGATACTTTCTTCCGATACAACCACCAAGTAAAAGTATCGATACTTACGTGGTATCGTTTCCTCCCTAAACACGGCTCATTTTCTTAACGTCTGCTGTGCCACGCATATAACACGTAAAAAACAATTACACACAGTCAACGTGAAACCAGGAGTACGTATGCCTGTCGTAAACTTATTATCGCAGGCCTTGTAGCGCGCCTGCGGAGGATGCCCCTCGTGTGATGACGTCACAGCATTGCGCGCGTACCTTCGGTGTTGGATCGGCCCGGCCAGTATAGGCTATGCACAGTAAACTGAGCACTTTTTAAAGACCTATTAAAAAATCTGCTTGTATGGACGTTGTGTATTCTTCCGCCTTATGTAATGATGGCATTGACATGGACCTCACCACTTTATTCATGCGTCGCGTCGGTCAGGTGATACTGTGAATTTATTAGAAAAATTATTTTACAAAATTGCTCATTTTTACATTTAGACGCATAACCAAACCAGACGCAAAATAAATAATTTAAGTTAACACATATGGTTGCCTGACACTTCTTATTCGACGTTATGATACGGAACTACTTTCCCCTCCACCGTTGCCAACTTTACAGGGCGCATGTTACCCAGTGCGCCCGTTGAAAGATATGCAGGTAGGAGCAGTGACTTTTTTTTCTATAGTTGATTCCAGAAGTGCTCAGCTTAACATGAATAGCATTTAGTTAGCTGTGACGCGGCGGTGTAGCAGTGGCGGTGATTGGTCGGTCGTGGCCAATAACGTGCTATCAGCTCCGGCATCGTCTGTCCGCCGCGAGCGCCAGCCTTAATTAATTGTGTTGTTAAGAGGGGGGAGTGAGGGGAGGTCATCGTGTGCCCCTACAGGGTTCAAGGTCGACTGCACCTGTGATCCACAGGTACCCTTGGCACAGATCAGTTAACTATACAGAGGCGAAACAGGAACCAACTCGAGCTACACACGCCGACCTCCCGCTGCGCAGTCGGTTGGTGCGCCAACGATATGTGGCGCGGGAGGCTCTGGGTTCGAATCCTGGATAAGGCATGGGTAGATGAGTAGAGATTATGAAAAATCGCGAACATATTTTGAGCCAACATACTTTCTAAAACACCCTAACAAGTCTATTCTTTTATGATTGGATGAAAAAAAAAAAGTTTTTTTATCGGCTAAGTTGTTTGTAGACCAATCACGAACGTTTTGCCTGATAGTATCAGAATCCTCATTGATCCAGTGAAATGGGGTAGCAGCTTCATAGATTCATTACAGCCAATAAAGAACGAAAACTGTCGGACATCTGTACAGCACGTTGAATCCTAGCGAACAGCCATTTTTTTCCGCGATAAACCATCATCTCTTGGCATGGGTGTTAATTTAAGTTAGGTTATGAGTTAGTCTGTAAGCCGTCCCCTGCTAAGCTTTCAAGCATAAAACCATGGGTCGAAATGCCCTTTAAAATATAATGCAAACACAATCCAGATGCACACGCTAGCGAAATGGCGGCACTGGCCAAATAAACTGTAAAAAATTGTGTGTAAATTTTCTAAAGAGAGTCTTTGTAAATTTGCAAGACTTTGTAAAATAAATACAATAATATATGATGTAAACTGTCTTCGTTGTGAGGTTACAAGATTCGTGTTTTTATTACATGTAGTAAATTTGTTGTGATGACCAGTAATAATTTTAAGTCGCGAAATCAACGTTACAAATGATTATATTATGTAGTAATTATTTCATCCAAAACCAGTCAATGTGTTTACATTGCTACTGAAAAACAACCATTTAATTTAGTTTTTTTTTTGGGGGGGGGGGGGGGGGAGGAAAATTTTATTTCATCGTTATTTCGAGTGTAAAAATGTACTTTCCGGGGAAAGATGTGCTCATGCGATCGCGCTTCTATGTGTTCTTCCCTTACCAAGTTAGCTTTGTGACCAACCTAACAGACTGTAACGCTAACTTGTGGGTTTGCGATGTCAGTAACTGCCATAACTAACTTCTATGTGTTCTTCCCTTACCAAGTTAGCTTTGTGACCAACCTAAGAGACTGTAACGGTAACTTGTGGGTTTGCGATGTCAGTAACTGCCATAACTATCTTCTATGTGTTCCTCCCTTACCAAGTTAGCTTTGTGACCAACCTAACAGACTGTAACGGTAACTTGTGGGTTTGCGATGTCAGTAACTGCCATAATTATCTTCTATGTGTTCTTCCCTTACCAAGTTAGCTTTGTGACCAACCTAACAGACTGTAACGGTAACTTGTGGGTTTGCGATGTCAGTAACTGCCATAACTATCTTCTATGTGTTCTTCCCTTACCAAGTTAGCTTTGTGACCAACCTAACAGACTGTAACGGTAACTTGTGGGTTTGCGATGTCAGTAACTGCCATAATTATCTTCTATGTGTTCTTCCCTTACCAAGTTAGCTTTGTGACCAACCTAACAGACTGTAACGCTAACTTGTGGGTTTGCGATGTCAGTAACTGCCATAACTAACTTCTATGTGTTCTTCCCTTACCAAGTTAGCTTTGTGACCAACCTAACAGACTGTAACGCTAACTTGTGGGTTTGCGATGTCAGTAACTGCCATAACTATCTTCTATGTGTTCTTCCCTTACCAAGTTAGCTTTGTGACCAACCTAACAGACTGTAACGCTAACTTGTGGGTTTGCGATGTCAGTAACTGCCATAACTAACTTCTATGTGTTCTTCCCTTACCAAGTTAGCTTTGTGACCAACCTAAGAGACTGTAACGGTAACTTGTGGGTTTGCGATGTCAGTAACTGCCATAACTATCTTCTATGTGTTCCTCCCTTACCAAGTTAGCTTTGTGACCAACCTAACAGACTGTAACGGTAACTTGTGGGTTTGCGATGTCAGTAACTGCCATAATTATCTTCTATGTGTTCTTCCCTTACCAAGTTAGCTTTGTGACCAACCTAACAGACTGTAACGCTAACTTGTGGGTTTGCGATGTCAGTAACTGCCATAACTAACTTCTATGTGTTCTTCCCTTACCAAGTTAGCTTTGTGACCAACCTAACAGACTGTAACGCTAACTTGTGGGTTTGCGATGTCAGTAACTGCCATAATTATCTTCTATGTGTTCTTCCCTTACCAAGTTAGCTTTGTGACCAACCTAACAGACTGTAACGCTAACTTGTGGGTTTGCGATGTCAGTAACTGCCATAACTATCTTCTTTATATATCAACTCGTGACTAAACCGCATCATCACTGACAAACCGCTTGGCCAATTGAGACCATATTCATACCATATTTTATTGAGGTGGCGAGTAAGGCTTATAGTTATGTTTCGTTCTAATAGGTGGCGCTGGAGTCTAACTTCTATATTTATGGGCCGATTTTGCTCATACTTGCAGGAAACGTTTATTGATCTAAAATAAATTGTTTTATTATTTAATTTTTATTTATTTGGTAGGTTAGGTTCCGATAGGTGGCGATGGAGTCTAACTTATATTTTTACTATAGAAATTATGCATAAATTTCAGTTGAAACTATTCACGCCTGATTTCAATTTTCTATTAATATTTTACAAATATGTAAACAAATCCTAAAGTTCACGTGAACGAAGTAGCGGGCACAGCTAGTAAGTATATTATAATATTATAGAACTACAACTGTGCAACTGTTCAATCCATGTGCAGACTTCATGTCCTTCTGAAGTGCGGTAATTGTCTAAATCACTTACCTCAATCTTCAAGATATGAAATTATTTTGCCCTTGCCCTATAAGTTGAAGTCATCGTCTGGTAAAGTATTTGTATCGTAGGCCTAACCCGAAGAATATGTATATTCTAGTCTCAGTTTCTTCAATTTTTTATTGAATCAAACTTTTGAAAAATCACACCATGTATGCCGTACTTGGAATTTTGCGAAGTATGCCATGTATCATAAGATTTAAATACTCGTGATAACATAAATTAGCAATATATGGTGTATTTCCATTCCGGATGCTTAAGAAAGCACATTTTTAAAACATTTATTATAATAATAATTAATGTGGTAATAGGCAATGAAATATTAGCATTAATGTTCACTCATATTTTAATGAATCGATGGTCTGCACATGAATTTTAGCTGCAAAGTGTTATTATTTTTGTAACGTTAGTACCATTATTATCTTCCATACAACTATAGATTACTAACGGCCCAGCACGTGACCTTTTTTTAGTATTGTCAGGTGCCTAGAACAGTTACGATGTTACAAATGTTTGTTATCATACAGACACTGAAAAAAATTTATGGGAAATTAACTTAACCTTGGATATAGTTCTATCCACTAAGCCACTGCGGCCCCACTTGGAATCTCTCTATCCATTTAGCCACTAAGGCCCTATTTGATATATATATGTATATATACACTCACTGCGCCACTGCGGCTCCATTTGATATTTCTCTATCCACTTGACCACTGTGGCCCCACTTGGAATCGCTCTATCCACTGAGCCACTGCGACCCCACTTGGAATCGCTCTAGCCACTTCGCCACTGTGGCCACACTTGAAATCGCTCTAGCCACTTGACCACTGTGGCCCCACTTGGAAATTAACTCAACATTGAAGCGAGACATTTAAAGTTCACAAACATTATATTACATTATATTCATATGTCTCTGTGCAATAATCTCTATACATTAATTCAAAACTTTCATATAGAAAAAAGTAATTAAAAATGAGTTTTTTGGGTAAAAGGTAATGATTGCGTATTCTGATCTTGCTGAAATTCGAACTTGGCCTGTATTTGACCCTGCGGATTCGCTTTGCAAAATTTGAAGAACTTCTGTTGAGTTTCGAGAGACTTAGAAGTATAAAAGACGGACAGACAGACAGACAGCCAGAGATCGTCTTCTTATTATTTATGATTATTATTTTCGCCCTACCTGTTGTTTTTCCCGCGAAAATCTACTCATATTAACAGTGCAACTTTCTCAGTTACAGGGGTGCGAATCGTGGAGGCAGGAGGTTGCTTTCGCCAGCAGTCTATTTAAGAACGACCAAGAGACTGAAATTGTTTTCTACATTTTCTTTGTTATTAGAATGTAATAAAGTATACTTTTTTTTGTAAACTTTTTATGTAGTTAAAATAAAAAAGCAATACTATTTGTGATAGCGTGAGGAATATCAATTACGTGTTGTGCGTGCCTTTATAGTTTGTCTTGAACCCTACGGAAGAAAGCGTCTGATCACACGAAATATTGGACGGATATAAAATGTTAATTTTGCTGAGAGTAAATTATGGGTTGAGTGGCTCCTTAGTACCTGTGTGGAAATGAACAAGATGGCAAAATAACTGCGAGTTTAAGCGTTGATCGACTGTCGGGAAAACATACAAGTTCTATGGAGATTAAGTATTACCACAGGTAGACCAATACTTGGATCATGATAAGCATTTCTCGTTTTACTGTAGCCTGAGCATGGATTTGTGGGAAAACATTCACTCTTTTTTCAAAACCCCGGTCACTCACGATTTCGGTGCTCTAGTTCGTGTCACATGTGCTGCAGTCGTGGTGATACTTGAAAATCCGTTATAGTTATGGGCTTCCAAAGCTTGCGTGTTATTTTTGGAGGCAGAAGAGGCTTGAAACACTAGCGCGTTTGTAATAAGTTGTAATTGAACGACAGGTTGTTGGACTCAGAAATAATGTGTAGAAGCCGGGGAATTGTGTGAGCTCAAGCGGCGCTGGGAATTACTTCAAACACATGCACTTTCTTGTTTCTTTCGTGATAGGGCATCTTGTTTACTGATAAACCCTTCAGCATTGCGAACCAGTGATCGAGAACGTGCAGAATGTGACCAAGTGTACCACGTTCTACACAGAAACAGACTACAGTGCTTGTCATGATGGCAGCACCCTATGAGATAATGCGTGTGTCTGGTCTGCACACAGAACTGCCAACTCAGTATAACCGTCTAATGAACACGCGAAACTGCCGGGTCTCTACTACTGAGAAACAACTTGCAATTGGATGATCCATCACCTGCAACCAAGTGAGACGAGGAAGTGGGTACTTGGTGTACCAGTAGCCAATAAACAAATGACATTGCCCTCGTGTTATAGAGTGCGGAAAAAAAAACTCCAGTTATAGTTAGAGATGTGCAAAATTCGCGGTCTCATTCTGGATAGTGCTGGAGTTGAGAGAACATGCCATTGGTTTTTTACTCATTTGAGATATCGTAGAGGGCTTTGTGACAATAATTATCACACAACATAATGCAGCAGCAATTACGGACTGCCATAGTGGTAGCAATCAATCAATGAGTAGCTGATGTTCGCTCGATTATACCTGCAGGTCACTGAACTCGCGAAATGCTCCAGTCGCTAGCTATAGGAAATGGTTGAGTAGTAAACCACAATAAAGGAAACGGGAAATGAGCTGGCTATGCCATGAAGAGTTAATGGTAAAAGTGACCAAACTATCTTATATAATGGGATGTTTAGCAGAGGCAATTTCTTCATTGACTGCTGCAATAGTCAGAAAACATTTTCCTTTCTGGCCTAGCCACGGGGAATTAAGCCACTTCAAAGACGGATATTTATTATTGGCTCAGTATTGCATGGCGTCTCATATGAGTAAATAGCTGGGAATCTCGCGAGACCATCTCATGGTTAAAACAGAATTCAAGGTGATTTTTTATCCATTAGAAGCTGAAAGGAAAGTTTTACGGGATAATTAACCTGGACTCTACAGTCTCTTGTATATCCAAGCTTCAGTTAGTTATCCTCTGTCTGTTGTCTCATTGAGCAGCCGGTTTTACATGAGACCAGGAGCACAGAGTTCTGTACTCGTTTACTTGTAAATATGCTATTGAGTCAAAGTCCCGCAGAGCGTGTCTTACAAACTGTGATTCAATTAGAATGTCAACTTTATTATACAAATGTTTGACGTCTAGTTTGGACTAGCATTAATTCACTAAACTTTAGTGCTGCTAGCAATTTGCATTGTGAGCTGGTCTTGTACTATATCTGCTCATTCTATTCGTAAATTTAATTATTTAATCGAGTTATAAAAACCAGCGACCTTTCAAAAAAGTAACAAGTGAACAAGAGCTTGAATTATATCCTTCAGTCCCATTAGCTTCCGATATATCAATGTGTTTATGAGGATAATTTGGTCACAAATGATGATGCGAAATTATACTGTTTCTAACTACATGTCTGTAAATGCATATGCAGATGTAGTGTTTGCTATTTACAAGTAGTGAATGCGCTCTAGAGCAGGGCGGGCTTGCGTGAGTGCGGTCCGTGGAAGGGAGGGGGAGGAGGGAAGAAGGGTGTTTCGGGCGACTACACCGCGGAGGTAGATGGTATCTGGAGCAGGGACGACGAACCAGAGACCATGCGCAGGGCCTAAGGACAGCCACGAAGCACGACCTGGCGATGCTATCGAACCACTTGTGAACACGCCAGATTAGTGAACACGAGTGCGCTCTTGTGTCCGTCGATTTATTGTCCCAGGAGCTCGTCGCACGACAAAAAACAACTGTTACTGTCGTTGCCCATCTCCGTGGACCACCTCCCGTGGACCACCTCCGAGTCCAACCACATTGTTTACACTTTGAGTGCAGTGCAGTTATACCGGCAGTTAAGACAAGCTTGAAGCTTCTGTATGACAATCAGTTTTGTTGTGCTCGGTATGCCTATTTACAAACTTCCTATTGGTTCACACAACACCGCACTTAAAAAAAAAGGTAAAATTCTCTTACATGTAAGGGAAGCTAATAACCTCTACATGTAAGGTAAAATTACCTCTTAAATGTAGAATAAATTTACATAACAAGGAAAGTACTATTCCCTTATCGTACGGGAAAAGTACCTGACGTATCAGGTATTTCAATGTTTTGAAGGGAACATCATCATATTCTATGTGGATAAACATGTCATACTCACAGGGTGGAACTGATGCTGCTGTTGTAGACACTGAAGGGTGATTCACTGGAGATGGAGTCACTACTAACATAGCTGCTGTTGGAGTACATAGTTTATGGTTCTTGTTGCATGAACAAACATATCTGCATTATTTATATAGTCCAACTTGAATCGATAAGAATATTTTGGGGGAAAATCTAGTTTCTTGATGCAGTTTTTGCCTATATACGGAGTACAAAATTGATGCACTTGTTGTATCCATTGTCGGTAAATGACTAGGTATGTTTTTCTTAAACCCTCTATAATGATGTTTACAATTTTAATATTCTCTCTACTTGATGTCCTTGTGGTCTCCAGGCATGGCATAGGATGGTGCTAGCTTGGGAGTGCATAGATGAACGACAAAATTACTGTCTTCGCACATGAAGCTGGACATTAGCCTGGAGGTATCGCGTGGTGAAAATTCATTCCACTCTATATGGAAATGTACGTACTTACTACACATTTAAAAGTGTGTAGAGCTATAAATATCACCGCACTCATTTTTAAAAGTAATACCATACTGCACACAATGTAGGCCTTCCCGCACATAGTCGTAGCATGTGCTGGGGTTGTACAGCAGGCATGGTGCCGACTCGGTGCTAGTAGGATTCGGCAACTGGAACACTTCTTAGCAAAATGGTTTTGTCACTATTGTTTCCACGGTCCATGTAGGGTGGTCTGGTCAGTGGCAGGAGAAAGTGATACTTACAGTCTCGATAGACAGCTTTGGGACAGGTCGCATGATCCTCCTTGCTAAGTTTCATGAAGGATGCTCAGCTGTTTGCTGGTTGGCAAACAACTCGTTCTCCTCTACACAGACATAACTCTGTTGTTGACTGCTACCGTTCTTTGAGTAGCCGGGTTCAAGCTTGCTTCCTATACTTCCACGGTCGTAAGTCCGTTGCCGATGGCTGTGTGAGCTGTCTACTTGGGTTCAGACCTTGCTTTTAGTAATTCCCAAGTGATGACATAGATAGCTTATGTCACAGGTTGTCTGCGAAGCGACGTCGTCGACTTCTAAGCTAGCAGTGAATATTTTTTTAATTAACTCCCATTCGTTTATTCAGTAACTCAATCCAAGATGGCAGGCTAACATTGGTGAGTAATTAGCCAATGGAAAAACACTGGCAAGTATGGAGCACGTATGACTACTTAGTCATTAGGAAAACAATGGCAGTGGTAGGTAAAATTTGTTTCATATAGGCGAACAGCCTTCAATGGAGCATTCGGTGTTGTGAGGTGTGGATGCACTCTCTCGATACATAATGCAATTGCATACTTGGTAGGTATTGATTGCACATAAGCATACTTGCACGATTATGGTTACCTGAGTGTGTATGTGGGTACGTGTGTATTTGTGGAATGAGTTGGTGATTATGTAATGAGTTGGTGTTTGTGTAATGAGTTGGTGATTGCATAATAGTAATTATGGTTACACACATATGTATGTGTGTATTTAGTTAATATTTATTAACTACTTTGCTGTGTGTGATTAGTCAAGTGAAAATGTGCTATTACTTACTCTAGTTAAATATACATTTGTTAATTTGTAATACTCTTGGCATCCAATATGGCGATGGAGTGCATACGAATAATTGGTCGAATGCAGGTGATAGAAGCTTGCCGACAGTCGAACGAATCTGAGTAATCTGCCAATGAAAAGTATTAACAGGGATGGATCGCATGCATGTAATTGGTCAAACAGAGTTTATAGACAAACTCTAAAATGAATGACTTTAGTCGAATACATTTGAGAAATTAATACAGTTAGGTATATGACAACAGGTTTAGTCGAGAGGTGGTTTTCATAGGGTGTTGATGTGAAATTAGTCTCATTGTGCAAGTGCGAAAATAAAATGTTCGTATCCTGAATGGGAATCGAACTGTATACCAATCCACACACCGTTTGTCAGAGTCCAGGGGGCTTTGAAATAAAATGTAAATGCTTTGTAATGTAAATGTAAATGCTTTCAGTACCAATCCACTCACTGGTGGTCAGAGCTATGCACTCTGGCAGGTCTCCAAGCCGCAATGCCCGCCAACACAACTGTTCATATTCTGGTAGTCTCTTAGGGTGTAGGTAGGTGGAGAGGTGAAGGGGCAGGAAGGATAAGTGAAAGTGTATGTACAAGTGCATTTTCCACTTCACGCCATCTCAGTTGTGAAGCAGTTGTCGATGGGCTAACACACCAGTCTCTCTACATTAATCTAAGGATCAACATGTGGGATTGGGCAACAGCTCACTTTCTCTTCGATCCTCGAAGATTCTACGTGCGTGATTGCATAAGTAAATAAATGCAACTGCATTTCCTTGAAAAGTCCCAAAATTCTCATAAATTATAAAAATATATATTATAAATTTTCTGAAATCACCCTGTCCGCGGCTCGAATCCAGTAATACAACACCAAATCAGAAATTAATATAAATTTTCCATAATTACACTCCCCAGGAATCGGACTCAAAATTTCCCAAGTTCGTAAAATAAAAAAATAAAAAACTTAAGTGCCTTGTCCAGGAATCGAACTCAAAATCAAAATTGTTAAGTATTATTAATTTTCCAAAATTGAACTCATCGGAAATCGAAATCAAAATTTCAGAAGTCCAAAAATTAAAAATAAATTATGTTTTTTGCCTGGGAATTGAACTCAAAATTTCCTAAATCGAAAGTCAGTAAAAAAATATAAATACCCTGCCCAGGAATCGAACCCGGTAATTTAAAAATAACATGTCCAATGCACTCACCGGGACTCTTGAGTCAAAAATAAATATTCACAAAGTGTGTGTGTGTGTATATATATATATATATATATATATATATATTATATATATATATATATATATATATATATATATATATATATATATATAGTGCCTTGACCGGGAGTCGAACTTAAAACCAAAAAGTTTACAGAGTCCAAAAATATAAAATATTATTTGCCCTACCCGGGAATCGAACTCAAAATTTCCCAAGTTCAAAAAATAATATACTAAGTGACCTGCCCGGGATTCGAACTTAACATTTTCCAAATCCAAAATCTAAAAAAAAAAAATTAGGTGCCTTGCCCAATAATCGATCCAGATATTTCCAAAGTTTTCCCGAATTAAAGAAAATATCAAATACCCTCGGCGGGAATCGAACTCAAAACCGAAATATCCCAAATCCTAAAAAATATTAAGTGGTCTGCCCAGGAACCGAACCTGGTGTTCTAAAAATAATATTTCCAGTAATTGCACTCACCGGGACGCGAACCGGAAGTGCAACCGGAAGTGCATGTGCAAATATCTGAGAACAGACGTGCATATGCAAAAAAATTCGCGAAAGTAGGTCAATGCATGTGCTAAAAATAGAAAGCAGGTAAAATGTGCATTCAAAATTAGGTCACGAGGTCAGAAGTGCTTCTCAAAAGTAGGTTAATAGTCACCGGTGCATCCCTAAGTAGGTCACGGTGTCAAAGGTCAAAGTGCAAACTGGGGTCGGAATGCCCCGCTGGCTCTACTAAACCCTTAGCATATTATCCCGAATACATTCGTCCAAGTGCGACATGTTGGTGGTTGGTGCTGTGCATGTCCATAAACTAGCACAAATACTGACAGCGTCTTTCCCTGGGAATGCACTGCTACTGGTTGCCACTAAAACACAGTCTATTTTATAGTAATAGGTTGCTTCTCGTGTCACGGAATTACTAAATCCCTTCCCACATGTTCCCAAGTGTCAGTTGTTATAAAAACACTGGAAGGTGCTTTACTCATTAAATTATATTGTATTTCGCCACACCTGAAACAGATCATTAATGTGTACGTTGAGATGTTAAAAACAGTATTGTTCATAATTAATAATTATCATATATTTCGTTTCAGTTCTAAAACATTAACAGGAACATTTTCATGTTAATGTGGAGGTTGATGGGCCTGGAAGGGGGTTGGGGTAAAATTCATGTCTTACGAGTCCACCCTTCGGATCCGCAGGAGCTTTCAGACCTACATGTTCTTATGTTCTTGAATGCTATCCCTCACAAGCTATATAGGTTCCTGTTCATATTCACTGACAATTAAGACGAGTCGCCCTAACATCATGTCTCTAGCTCTTTGTATCCTGACAAACTGGAGATTTTTGGACATTCACCTTTGCGATGCAGATGCCTGTCAGGGAAGAAACACGACTGAGTACGAAAAAAAAAACTTAAAAAAGACAAGCAACGTATGGACGAGAAAATAAATATATGTGTACAACACTGGAAAATTCCAAGAGAGGATAGAGAAAAAAAAAAAAAAAAAAAAAAAAAAAACAGAACAGCAACTAATTACGAGAAATATATGTATATATACATGACCGACAGACAACACATAGAAACCAACACATACAAGAAACCTGCTGACAAAGTTAGGACAACACTGACAAAATAAGTAAGAACAAAATACGACAACACAACAAAGACACGCACTAAAGCACAGCAGTTTAACCAGACACACGACAGAATGCAAGCCAGGAATGCTGTAGTCAAGAATATATAGGCACAAAGCCAGAAAATTCCATGAAGGAATCGAGTCAAATAAAACAGGACAGCAAGCTAAATGCGAAAATCTAATTTGATATTCTCTGTATCCTACTTAGCATGGTCCAGTTGGTTCTCACTGCACATGAAAACAAACTGTGCTTTGCGGCGTTCATTATTGCTTGGCTGTCAGCCGATGGAAATCCGAGATGACTGCTTTCAATTTACAATGTCGTTTCATGTGTAGCTGATAGACCCATCTGATACTCTCTAAAAGCGATAAAAGCAGACCAGATTTCAATATAATTCGTGTTCATTTGCAGATTTCCTCAGATTACCGGACATGTGTCTTTGGGCGAAGAAAGGACATTTTGATGTATGATTGACCAATACGTAATGAGTTTTTCGGTAGCGGACTTTTGCGATCTACGTACAGCTGCCTAAGACGCGTATCAGTTAAAACGATTCAGTTGTGAAAGTAAATCTCATTAAAATTGTCGTGATATACAACAGGAGGGGAATTCGTTTCGCGAAAATGGGCGTCCTTAGTAGACACATCATTCTACGATATAATGCAGTTCCAAGTTAGATAGCGTACAGGTATATTTTAGTTCCACGTGTGTTAATGGACTCATCCCACACGCCTTGTAGGACTCACAGTTATAGGCTGTTCAAGGTAAAATGAGCACTTTTGAAAGCCCTGCTTAAGATCTACTTGCATGCCAGTTATGTATTTTCCTTCATATGTAAAATTAACGTTGGCATGGCCTCGTGACTTTATTCATGCGTCGGTCAGCTGAAAGTGTGAAATTACTGGAGGAAAAAATATTTAAAAATTCGGACCATTTTCATATTTCGATGCATTAAAACAACAGAAATTTTAATTGATCACAAATGGGTTACATAACTCTTTTTATTCGACGTTAAGATATGGAACTACATTCCAATGAATCGTTACCAACTTTACTGGGTGCATGTCAGTCTGTGCGCCCAGTAA
Source organism: Dryococelus australis (assembly GCA_029891345.1). Taxonomy (NCBI): domain Eukaryota; kingdom Metazoa; phylum Arthropoda; class Insecta; order Phasmatodea; family Phasmatidae; genus Dryococelus; species Dryococelus australis. The sequence goes on along the minus strand of CM057007.1, from coordinate 72,853,149 downwards.
AATATATGACGTTAGTAGCAGTGACTTTTTTCTTAGGTTTATTTCAAAAGTGCTCACTTTATCGTGAACAGCATTTCGTAAATATTCAGCTCTCTGGTAGCGTCATTACTTGTGGTCTTGTTGAACAGGAGGATGACTTCTGCCTGGGGCGGCAGCCAATGAACAAGTGACTTTCGCTCGGCGTCTAGAGGAATGTGCAGTCTAGCTTGAAGTCCTTTATAACGCGAAATGGCAGGATATCCAGGCGTTACCAATATATAGAGCCAGGAGTAATTCGTGGAATAAATAACCTCCGGGATATATTCCACAGTCGTTTGTGTACGCAAACGGTGTATCAACTGACTATTGTCTCTGCTGCCTTAGGGGAGGGCGATGATCGGGCCTACATTCTGTTGCGTCTTCGTCCTTTATCACTGATCCGCAGTAGGAGCAGCGGTGGTGCAGTAGCTATGGCGCTCGCCTCCCACCAAGGTCGATCCCCGCCGGGTCTCTCCCGGATTTCCGCATGTGGGAATCGTGCTGGACGATGCCGCTTGCCTGCGGGTTTTCTCGGGGTACTCATGTCATGTTCAGGGATGACGGGCACCTACGGGTCCCGGCTGGAAAGCCCGTCACTCGGAGGGTGTTGCCTCGCCCTGGGTTCACCCTCCCCCCACACAATTTTATATATATTATATATTGATCCACGAGATGTCAAGCTGTGGACCACTCTGAATATTCTACTAGTAACAGATGACACAGTTGATTGCGTTCATTTCAGTAACTATACATAGGGAAAAGTGATTTTCGCTAAACGGCCATCAAGCATGATGTTCATTGCCAGGGGTCGCGGTGGTGTAGTGGTTAGATTACTCACCTCTCACATGCACGGACTGGGCTCGATTTCCGGCGGGGTCGCTCCCGGATTTTTGCACGTGGGAATCGTACCGAGGGTACTCGGGTATCTCTCGTTTCGCCGCCCTTCCTTTCCTGCTCTGCTCCATTTTCACCTCACTTCACCTTAATCGGCTGTCAAGACCTCGTTGTTAACCCTTTGGGGTCAGCAAAACCTAAATGGCACTGAAGATAAGGCTGTCTGTATCCTCCACTACGGCAGTTTCTGTTGTGTAGGTTTCTTCATTTCCACTTACTATCTTACTATTGGTCCTAAGCTACACCGCGCACGCTTAGTCTAAGCTTCAACGTTTATCATTGGCTGACGACCAGCCAATGAAGTCGCGCCTTGATTGTGCGCCAATGAATGTGTTGCGACATATGTAATATGTTAACCAGTATATTGTGTTCATCTGAGGAATTATTAAAAAGAACAGTTTTATTCTTATGAACTGCAAGGTTGACTAGTTATAATTTTTTACTTAGATTCCGATAAAATACAGCTATACAGTGGAACTATAATAGTGGGAATTTTGTCTTTAAGAGCAAAGAAATGTTCATATAGACGTAGGCTCATGTATATAAGTGCATACTCCTCGAAGGGTTAAGAGTCGCTCGTATCTCTCAACCCAATAACTCAGCATGCAATAATAACATTAAACTGGAGGTGTACCGGCTGTACTCTCTCCGTACGGCCACAGAGTAGCTAAGAATACAGAGCTGAAACTGCCTCTTACGTCGCCAACTCCAGCGGCACACGCCTGCAAAATGGCATCACTGGCCAGCAACATGGTGCAACGCCATTGGTTAAACATAACCTGGCAACTTACTTGCTAATCGGTAGTATACAGTAGCCAATCAGAGAAAAGACCTGTTCCCAGACTTTCACGCGGTCAGTCAGAGAATGGATGTGCCCACATCAAACGAACCGCCACGCCACGCCAATTCACGCAAGGCTACGATCTTCCACTTTTGCGAGGGTTAATTTTTTGAACCCGAATGGGAACCGATATTGTAAAATCCTCTTACAATTATGTAATAAATTGTTTTTATTATGTAGTCAAATTTTTTTAACGCAAAAAAAACTGAATAATATCACCTAATGATTAAATAAACAAAATTTTCGTTAATTAATTAATTGGATAAAAGCATACCGTGTTTTGCGTTAGATTCGACTACATAATAAAAACAGTTTGTAACAAAACTGTAAGAGGATTTTACAATATCGGCTCCCGTTTAGGTTAAAAAATAATAATTCTCGCAAAAGCTGTAGAAATGGGAGATCGTGGCCTTAAATGTAAGTTATCTATTCCGTACCCTAGTCTCTCTCTCTTCATCTCCCGGAAAGTTGCACGCCAGTCTGCCTAGAGTTTTGCTTAAAAGTAGTTTTCCTTAAAGTCAGTTCTCCTGAAATTTTGGCCAATGCTTAATTTTCCAGACAGTAGTTTTGCCTAAAATTAGTCGCGCCGGAAGTCACAAATTCAGAACAGTGTCACGACTCAATGCGTAGACCGCTCACTGGGATGGCTATTTCCATCACGATGTCCAGCATGTCTGGTCAGACGAGCATTTCGCCAGCGGGTAGAGTGACGCGTGACGTCATCGAAGGACCACACTCCAAGATGGCGTCCGACCGCCGTGAAGCTCGCGCCACTCAGGCAGCGCGAATATTCCGTCAGCGGGGCGCTTATCTGCGGCGAACTCTGCCCCGGCTATTTCCGTGAATGAACTCGCGCCTCTAAATGACCACGCTCGTTTTCTTTTTTTTATGTATCGCCGTTGTGACGTCACTGGGCTTCGCGGCGAGACATCTGGACCGCGAGCAAGAGCGGCGCGCCCAGGCGGGAAACATTACTCATCGTCGCCGCATATTGTCGCCTTGACACTGCCAGGGCAACTATAGTCCGTTCACGGTTACTTCAGCCTTTCACGAAGCCCTGATAAAGTTCTACTTCTAGGATATTCCTCCGCCTCGTGCAAACTAAGCTTAAATAAGTCTGGAGAATTACACCAGAAGGACAACGCACCACATTCGTGCGCACTCAGTTGTAATGATATTTTGTATAAGAACTGTTTCTCACTAGGCGTTACCAACATACCTATTTTCTCCCTGTTTTGTATTCAAATTATTTATCAATGAAGCGTTATAATTAATAGATAAAATATGAATAACATTTAAATTTAACACAAAAAAAAACTTTTATGAACACAAGTATAAAACGCTTGTGATACAGGGCGTATTTAGGAAATAACTAAACACGTCATACGTGGGGAGATTTTTCAAAGGTTTGATTAAAAAAAGGCCGAAGAAACTGCGAATGGACTATATAGTCTGTTCGCGGTTTCTTCGCCCTTTTTGAATCAAACCTTTGAAAAATATCCTCATGTATGCCGGGTTTAGTTACTTTCTCGCTATGCCATTTATTCTAAGCGTTTTATGCCTCTTTTAACATAAAATTATCGTATTTTTCGATAAATTGAAGTTTCACGTATATTTTATTTTTATATTACAATGTTTCATTTTTATTAAATACGTATAAAAGCAGTGAAAACAAACGTGTGTTGGTAACGCCTAGTGAGAAATAGTTCTTAAACAAGATGATGTTACACTGAGTGCGCACGCACTCGGTGCGTTGTCCTTTGGTGGAATTTTCTAGACTTTGTTAAGCTCAGTTTGTGCGAGGCGAAGGAATAATCTGGAAGTAGAACTTTAGCAGGGCTTCAGAAAAGGTCGAAGTAACCGCGAATGGATTATACAGCCGGTCTCACTTCACCACGCTACGCTGGCTCACATAAACCGACGACCTCGACAATTCACCACTGTCGTTGAGGGACAGCAGAATTTTGAAACACTTGCCGTTCATTGGACCTCCTCAACTGGTTCACGCGTTGACATGTCCTTGAGAAACCTGACCCAAGAAGAGTCAAACGACTAACTGACAAACTGCAAGTCCATTCATCGTTTTTCTCTGTGACAGCAAGCGAACAACTATTTTGTATCTGCCTATGTGTCTATAAGATTGCGTAGTCTTAGCCTATAAGTCATTGAAATCTCATGATATTCGAGTGAGTGAGTGAAGAGATTTAGGTGGCTCTTAACAGCGAGGTCTTGAGAGCCGATGAAGGTGATCGAAGTGAATATGGAACGGTGCCGGAATGAAGGGGCGGGGTAAACGGGAGAACCCGAGAATACCGGCCGACTAATGGCATCGTCCGGCACGATTCCCACTTGCGAAAATCCGGTGACCCGGCCGGGGATTGAACCCGGATCGCCTTGGTGGGAGGCGAGTAGGCTAACTGCTGTCACCGCGGCCCTGCAATACATTCGAGTTTCTTCGAATATCATACCACATAAACATAGTATGTTGCGACTTTCGTCTTTCAAATTATTAAATTGCCCATGTTTTTCATTTTATTTATCATTTTGGGTGTTTTAATCCTGCCTGTCGGAAAACATTTTACATCGTTGGGGGAAATCGTGGCACGATAATTCATTTTACATCGTTGGGGGAAATCGTGGCACGATAATTCATTTTACATCGTTGGGGGAAATCGTGGCATGATAATTCATTTTACATCGTTGGGGGAAATCGTGGCATGATAATTAATTTTTAAATCTGGTTTTAATTGTGTAAAAATATTCAGTAATATTTTGTTGATTAGATATTTTAATCAAGTATTTCTGTTTTAAACAGTAATGATGTACTAATTTAAATTAGTTTAGAACATTGTTTGGATAGAACGTTTGTAAAATGATACGAACTCTTCGAGGTCTGCATCTGCACACATCTGCATGTATTCAAGACAAGTTAGAGTTAAGTAGTATGTATTCACCTACGTAGGAACTCCAGTTCTGTTTGTTTTTATAGTCACACTCACAGTCGTCTTACCTATCATACTGTACAATGTTCATTACTGAATGGTCAAGAGCCAATGTAATGCCGAGATGATTTTTACCCTATCAAATTTCTTGTACTCTGTGAAAGGTTTTACAAACGCTAGTGAACTTTCGAGTGGTTATAACGATGATATTTTCGCAGTCAGGAAAATTACTTTCGTTGGGCAGAAGTATTATTGTATGGTCCTGTTTAACACTAGCGGATTATAAATCTATAACTGCGAAATTTTGGTTTTCAGGGACAAACGAAAATTTTCAATACGGCGTTGTTCGTGTTACACTCGACCCTGGTCGTCGAAGTGTTAAGGTGATTTTTCTCTTTTTTTTTTTTTTTTGATTATAGTTTTCACAATATAACACTCAAATTCCGACACGATAGTGTTATAGGCAGGTTCAAAGTGTTGAATTAGAGTCTAAGTGCGGCATACTGCATTTGTGTTACAAGCTATGAAGGGAACAAAAACAACTTTTCCTCTACAGTTTATGGTTTAAACTGTTTATTAAATGAATGTTAGCGGTTTTGCTTGAATGAACATAAATATATTTACGACAAGTGTGACCCCTATTTTCAACCAAAGTCGAAGTGCCAATACTCGGTCACCTGTTTATAAATCGCGCTCATACTGAATCAGTATGCTCTGCACACCATACATATTGCATCAAACGCAATTTGACTGGAAAAGAAATATATCTAGGAGCACGGCCTAGTATGCTGCAGAATTTGAGAAATTAAGATTCTTGAGTGTTATGTTTTGAAAACTATAATCATTTGACAATTAATAACTCCATTAAAGGGGCACTTTTGCAAAGATCTTTTAGATAACAAAAATAAATAAAACGTTAAAAATGAACTCAACGTGCTCCGCCACACGTTAGTTTGTAAGGTGAAGTGCTACGTGTGTGTGTGTACATATATATGTATCTCAAATTACACAATTTCAGTAGGTATTTAGGTAGCGAATTTACCGCATGTAGCGTGAACCAGTGGCGGCTGTAGATCGCTTTCAAGATGTGATAGCGCTTAGCTCAGCGCTGTGTGTGCAGCGTGGAGCTGGATAAAACTACTCTTAGTGCGGTACTTAATAGTGAGCTGTGAGATACACATTACACAAGCTATTGCGCACTACTAGTTCACAGGGGCTGATGTGCAGCGACATATCATTCGCATTTAACCTAAAATACTTATTAAATGTTACACTGTAAAAAAAAAATTGAGGAAAAATTCCTTCACATGTAAGGGAAGCTAATTACCTCTACATGTAAGGTAAAATTACCTCTTAAATGTAGAATAAATTAACATAACAAGGAAAGTACTATTCCCTTATCGCACGGGAAAAAGTACCCGACAAAAGTAGGCGGGGGGGGGGGAGGGTTTGAATACAAGTGAGGGAAAATTAACTATATCGTATAATAAAATTATATTTAAAAATTCCCCGGAGTATTAGTACTGTTAATTTCTTTATTACTTCCATTCTCTGTCGAAAAGTAACCGAGACCTCAACACTAAAGTCGACACGTGCGAGAGAATGGGCGCGAACCATGGTCCTCTAGCACGATAGGTCGTCGACACGTGCGAGAGAATGGGCGCGAACCATGGTCCTCTAGCACGATAGATCGATGCGCTGTCGATTACACCATGACTACAGCGTGACAGCTGCAGTGAGTACTAGCGTGTTAAAGGATTGTTTCTTCCGCCCTTTCTCCCACTTAGCTGTTGAGACAATGCTGAAGAGATGCACGCGTCCTAAGGTAATTTTCCCATCCATATATGGAATTTTCCACTACCATGTACGTGAATTTTACTCCATAGTGCGGTACTTTTACCTCACCTGTAAGGGAAACTATGTTTCCCCCACAAGTTTGCGAATATTACCTGTTACTTGTCACGTAATTTTCCCATTATTTTTTTACAGCGTATTGTGCTTATTGCCGGAACACAGCTTATTTGACACGCCCTACAGCGGCTGTCTCCTACAGCCTCGTGCAGCCAAAACGCGAGTGTCAGCACAGCAAAACAACGGCTTCGTCATTTTTCTTGTGTGTGCTGACCTGTTTTGTAATGTATGCCGAGCGTGCTGTTAGCTTGCCTCACTCGTAATCGGGAGTTCTCGTGTTCCATCACGAATATAACAAACAAAGTATCTTACCTTTTACTTTCTTTAGATTAAATATGAAGCACACAAAATACGTGCATAGCATTCAACATATACTTAAAACCCAACATTGTTAATAAAAAAAAAAAAAACCGATCTGATTTTTTTTTTAAATTTTTACGAAAAATGATTTAATAATTTTGGTGAGTCACTGTCCGGTTTTTTCTGTAATCGCAGAATTTGAATATTTGTAGCTAATCACTTGTGCTCTAAGAGCGCGTCAAATTATGTTTTATACATATGATGATTGACAGAATCCCCAATTCTCTTCAGCTGGTAATCATATCTACGGCCTTGTGGCTTGCAGACTAGCTTATAACCTAGCTTGAATCAACGCCCATGCCCTGCCCGGGATTCGAGCCCAGGGACTCCCGCGCCCCGGATTGGTGGCGCGCCATCCGGCTGCGCCACGGAAGGCCGGCTGGTAGAGACTATATAATTTTGCATTATAATGCAGGACCAGGCTAGGTTTCAAAGAAAGTACGTGTGTGCTATGCGTGTGCAATTAGAACCTTCGCTTATCTAAACCCAAACAAATAATAAACCCCAGTCCTTGGGTGGCTCGTTTACGTGTTTGCCAGTTCAAACTGGAAACTGAGTTTAGCAACTAACGAAAGAATAACGCCAGCTGGATTGCATGCAGTGATTTGAAGGCTGGCATGACCTTAATGTGAAATGTTGACTGAACGGGGAAGGTTGTCTAGGCACGGCGTCATATTGCCGCTCTCCTCAGCAGCTACAAAGTATGCAGATTTACATAAAACGTATAACACTCACAGAATCACATAAATGTATGTTTCCAGGTGTTGCAAACGAGGCATTTTCGTTAAGTTGGCACAATGGTAGTTTCGTTGTTACAACCAGTTAGTTACAGACTTCATATCTGGCTACAATAATTTTTACCATTCATAACGTATAGCTAGGGATCGAAAATTTGCGACTTCAAGGAAATGTAGGCTATAAGACTCCACAGTCCTATGTATTATCAAGCCTCAGATGTTTGTTCATTGGCTGGTGCCCCACAGAGTAGCCAGTGTTACCTCACACCTGCCAGTATGGGGTTCGCTACTTGTTTCCTTGCAAGTCTGATATTGGCTCAGAGTCGTCCAGGGCGTTTCTAATAAACTGTGATCTAATTACAAAGGTAACTTCAGTGTACACGTGTTTGAGGTCTGTCTTGTCCTGAAATGAATTCGCGAAATTTTGGTTACCCTACGTATAGCATTAGCAGGGTATCCGCATCAATTACAAGAATGATCACCTCAGTGTACATCGTGGACAAGAAATCATGAGCCAAACTCACAAAGCTAAAAGACGAGGTCTCGAAAGGAAGAGACTAATATGAGGATCCCGCGTCCGTACACCTTTCCTTCTCCGCCAAACATGAGTGTAGTTACAGGGGCAGGTAGGCAACACGCGATATTACAGGGGCAGGTAGGCAACACGCAATATTCAAGACGTAATCGACGTGTGGGTGGAAGTTACGTTTGTTGTTGGCAAGTCATTGTGCCTGCAGCTGGGGGGGGGGGGGGGACATGGCCGGCTTTACACTAGTGGAGCTGCCGACATGTACCTCCTGCACGGCGAAACCCACAGTACTTCACTTGCAGCAGAGGTGTTGTTGTGCTGGCTGCGATGTCAAGACGCCTTTAGTTTACCTGTAATCCATTCTTTGATTACCACGCACACCATTGGACGTCAATATCACGCGCCTGTAATTGATTACCTGATGCTTGTTGCGTACTTGCCACTGTAACATGTTTGGTGGGAAAGAGAAGTTTTGCTAACACGGGATACTTATATCAGTCTCTTTCTTTTGAGCCGCCTTCTTAGCAATGGCGTGTAGTTAGTGTTTTTACAGGGTAAGCAATATAATATCCCCACATATGTGAGTGTTTTAGATAGCATTTAGTTTAATGTCATTAAAATTTACTCTTCAGAGGGTCGCATATTTTACACTCAATTTTGCCAGTACCAGGCTGTGGTGACATTTTCAGTTTCTACTAACAAATGCAACTTCTAACTTTGCTTACCCCACACATGTATTTAGCATTTTATAATGCCAAATACTAGTTATAAAAACGGAAACTAAATGCATGCAATAATAATTAAATTGAATACTATTTAGAGAGCATATTACAAATTAGAAGAAAGCTCCCGTTTTCCCGAAAACTTTCATCCACTTCCCAAGGAAAAAGTAGGACTGGAGGACGCAAACAGAACGACTGCTTACCTTCGAGTGTGTGGCGTGTTATTGCTTGCGAGTTCGATTCATCGCTAGTCGCTCCCGTTTGTGGGAATGGATACCAGATAGCAGCACTATGCGTGTACAGTACGGGAGTTACGAAAACTCTGTTTATCGAATCGGAAACGGGAAACTCAGAATTAAATGTATTTAAAGTTAAGGCGAAAACTATAAAGGGTCAAACATTTCCAATATGTATAGTGTAAGCATTGCTTACCTTGCGTCTATGGAATAAACGCCACTGCTTCTTAGCCATGTGTGTATTGTACATGAACTCTGGTCCACTGTGTATAGCACTAACCTAAAATAACTTTCCTGTGCCTTATGCACACAAATGTGTATATTGGTTATGGACAGGTTAGCTACGATAGTATCCATTATGTCTGACGCATACTTATAAAGACTATTTTGGAAACGTGTTAGGCTAAGTCGGTATACCACTTTCGTATATAATTTGTATTTTTAATTCAGAGGTTCATAAAAGGTTGAGATGGGTAACTCCACGATTAACTTCACTTAGGAAATTTCGGTAACTATAGATTGTTTAACACTTTGAGTGCTACCGCCGTAATTTCACGCCCTACTGAATTTAACTTAATAGTTTGGAGTTTACCATAATATTGCGACACCCGCATTCTTCGGAGACTTTTTCAACAATGCTCGTTTAAACGTCATACTTGCTCACCTGCAAAAATACCACTTCATTACGACTTCTTAAGTCGTGGCATTTATTACTTCCATGCACGTTGGAAACATTTTCTTCGAGTTTTCCTTAAAAAAAAAAACAAAAAAAAAACGAGCGCTTGGAAACGACAACGATCCAAGTTCGTTACTAATTTAAATTACAACATAGAATAGCACTGCTGTATTTTTACTAGTAGAAAAGAAAAATAGTGCTTTTCTTGCAATTTAATTTCAGCTTTCTCCTTCTCCCCCTCCTGTCATTTTTTCCAGGGTCTAAAATTTTGTATTTATATTTGTAATAAATTTGTAGGAATGAAAAAAAAAAAAACTAAATACCTACTTTACATATGGCCCTGGCTCCATCAGAGGCAAATGCCATATTTTCAGCCTGCTACCAATGACTGTAAATTAGTATGGACGAATGCATTCACGTATTGACAGATTAGAGTAAAAACATCGTATCTCATTTTTTTGTCGAAAATGACATTTCGATATTGTTGAGTGGAAAACCTTGTAGCTAACATTTTACAGCGCTCCAAATTACTAAAGGCGCACCACAGTGCACCTCATATCAGTAGCCCTCCAGTATTGTAACCTGTAAAATTCGAGGTTTTCGTTGCAAGCCGTCGATATGCTCCAGATAGTCTAATAATAAAATGAAATGTTCACAGCTCGGACGTAGAGGCGACAGCACACTAGAAGCGCTGGCTTATGTCGCCCTTAGCGTATTTTCACTTGTGCATCTCGTTCACACAAACCTCCACGCAGTCGTGTCAGGCAGGTGTCTCGAGACGGGATACAGTCTCTCACTGGAGGTAGAGGATAATGGTCGACACACGATACTCACCATAAGGTGTGTTGACGCACATCGGTATATCGTATGAACTCGTTACATTATAGCCAGGATGGCCAGCTATACTACGCGCCATGTATCTGCGACGCTGGACGACGGATACACCGTAAAAAAAATTAGGTAGTATTCCCTTACATCTAAGGGAAGCTAATTGCCTCTACATATATGGTAAAATTACCTCTTAAAGGTAGAGTAAATTTACATAACAAGTAACGTACTATTTCCTAATTGTACGGGAAAAAAGTACCTGACAAAAGTTTGGGGCAAAATCCCAAACAAGTAAGGGAAAGTTAACTATTTTGTATAATAAAGTCATGTTAAAAAATATCCCGGAGTCTTAGCAACTGTTAATTTTTTATTACTTATATTCGCTGACGAATAGTAACCGAAGCTTCAACATAAAAATCCTCGACACTTGCTGGTAGGTGGGTGCAAACCACGGTCCTCTGTCATGATAGGCCGACTCGCTACCCAACACACCACGACGACAGCGTGGCAGCTGTAGTGAATATTAGCCTGTTAGAGGATTGTTTCTTCCGCCCATCCCCCCCCCCCCCACTTAGCTCTTGAGAATGATAAAGAGATGCACGCGTCCTTAGGTAATTTTTCCATCCATGTATGGGATTTTCCACTATCATGTACGTGAATTTTACTCCAGAGTGCGGTAATTTTACCTTACCTGTAAGGGAAACTATGTTTCCCCCACGAGTTTGTGAATATTACCTTACACTTGTCAGGTAATGTCTACATAATTTTTACAGTGTACAAACAATCGTAGTTGAGTTGAGTTGAGAGATTTGGGCGGCTCTTAACAACGAGGTCTTGAGACCCGGTGAGGGTGAAATGGAGTACTCAAGACCTCAATGTTATGAGCCACCCAAATCTCTTCAATCACTCACGAATTGCACTCACCAAGATTAAGGGGCAGTGAAGTGTAGCGTGTTAGATACTAAATAATATACTGATTTTTGCAAGTCTCTAGTTACTGTATATTAATTTTCCGCATTTAAATTGTAAACATTGCAGTTAAGAGGAATGGTGCACGAATATCGTACATTTATATAATTTTCGTCACAATTTGTTTTACAGGGGATTTTTCGCAATTTTTCGTTCGACAAGACGTAAATAACAATTTTGGACATCCTATTACATGGTTAAACATTTTCTGCGTTCGTTATTCTCGGAGCTCAGACTGAAGATAAGGAAAAAAAAATCCTTTCTTTTTTTTTCATCAGTGCTGCGAGAATAATGAAGGCAGTGAAAATAAAAAAATTTAAAAAGGTGTTGAAAATTATTATTTAAGTCTTGTCGAGCCGAAAAGGAATGGTGCTTTCATGCACCATTCCTTTTAATATTCCACCAGGCTTTCTCTGATATGTTTAAAAAATAAACCGTTTCCCACAGCCAGAAATTCAAATGGCATAGACTTAATTAGATATAAATAGATAAAAGAAAATCCTTTATAAAATACGTTGCCAGCATCACTGTAGATACGCCACTGAGTGTGTACGTTAACTTACTCAGTCCTCGCGTCCATTAAGATGCACGTGTTGCAGAGGAGTGTGATGTATGCCCAGCACTGTACACAGCGAACCTTAGTGCCCAATGACGTCAGTGTGCTCCATGTTGGTTTTATGATTTGTGAATGATATAATGGTTGCCGTCGAGAATGGAGCACCTTGACTACTGGTAGTCATATTGCAGCATAAGCAATCTTTTTTTCCCCCCAGTGATTACCAAGATTTTTCTGGTTTATAACACCTAAATGGCGAGTTAATGTTGAAGTAAAGCAACTGCATATGGAACACTGCACCCGACTATACAACGTGAAGAACTCATAAAAAAAGTAGTACAGATACCATACAAATTGTTAGTAAAGCGCGTTTTATGCTGTATATGAAAGAAGAGAGTATAAATTTTGCAATATTATAAAATATTCTACTAAAATATACTTTTTAAATGTAAAGAAATATTCAATTTTAAAAGACTGTGTTTTTAATCAAATTTAAGCGTATTTCCATTCTGGATGCTTCAGAAAGCAGAATTTGCAAGAAAATCTTCGTCATGGAATATCGTCATAGCATTTAGAATGAGTGTGTGTAAGAAAATTTTAATAATATTGTAGGGAATTATTTTTATAATTATTCTTGTGTGCGTCCATTTGTCACAAACATTTATGACTGAAACTGACGTAAATAAGGTTAATTATAAAATTGATACTATACACTATTGCTATGATTTTATTACACAAGATCACAGTAAATATTATGACAATCATTCTTGAAGAATATTTCTTGCAAATTTTGCTTTCCGAAGCATCCAGAATGTAAATGCGCTTAAATTTTATTAGAAATACAGACAATTTTTAACGAATAATTTTTGACATTTAAAAAGTATATTTTAGTAAAATATTTTATAATGTTGCAAAATATATACATTCTTTTAACACATACAGCATAAATCGCACTTTTCTGACAATTTTTATGGTGTCTGTACTACTTTTTTTTATGAGTTATTCATGTTGTATAGTCGGGTGCTGCGGTCTATAGGCAGTTGCTTTACTTCAACCTTAAAGTTGATATGAAAGGGTTAAAATACACACAGTTCCGGGCCGGCATTTTTCGACAGTTGACAAGTACATGTTAACATAACCTTGAATACGACACAGGGTCGCGGAATTGTTAAATTAAATGAAATAAACTGCAACGCGAGAGTACGTAGTCGTATCTCGTGGGCTGGCGAAGTGTTGCGAGGTACGGCGGTTCTTGATTACTGCTGTACACTCTGTGTGAACCAGCAGCCACAGTTGCGCTGGGGGGGGGGGGGGAACTGAATGTGTTGTACTCACCAGCGAGCTTCATTTACACAAACCGCTGTGACGTCACCTGCACTGCTACGTCACAGTGGGTTTGTGTGTATAAGCTGTTCACGGTAAAATGAGCACTTTCGAAAGCCCTGCTTAGGATCTACTTGTATGCACGTCGCGTATTATTCCGCCTTGTGTAAAATCAACGTTACTATTGTAACATGTAATACATAACCCGGGCCACCGCTCGAGGCTAGTAATTCTGTGGCAAATCGTCTGGCACCAGTAACTCTCTAACGTAGTGCAATGCAGTATAATAAAACCACCTTTTGATAGCCAGATTTTTACGTTATGCACCATGTGACAAAATATTAAACTGTTTATGATGTTGGCAATATTTGTGATTCAGTTAGCGAGTAAAAAGAAATCAACACTGTCCCAAAGAAATATGTTTGCTCGGCTACACTCAGTTCGGGACCCAGTATGTAGAATGCGTAGGAACTCACCTTTGACAGACCCACTCTCGATACAGGCAAACGATTATTTGCCACACCAGCTGTGAAACTTATTGTACGTACATAACTGCACACATAGCAAGACGCTTGTTTAATCATTTTGAACTGAAAATATGTACATTGGATGAGGGATAGGATAAAACATGCATACTCAGAAAAGATCTCAGACGTGTCAAATCCAGGTAAAAACTATTTGTTCAAAAATATTCAGAAATGTTTAAGTTCAAAAGATATGTTGGTTTTGAGCTGGAAAAATAATCCAAATAATCAAATATCCCTGATTGGCAATGAGCAAAGAAAAGAAAATAGTTTCCAAACTAAGCTGCCGTTAGGGAGTGGTCATGGTTAACGGTCATTTTCAAATACCCTTACGTGACACGTATTAACAGTCTGACTTAAGCACTTTAAATTTACGTAGTCCTCCCAAAATAAAATATCTTGGAATTAGTCCAGAAAACTCTAACTTGACTGTCTCAATTAGGTAAAAACACTTGGCCTCTCTCAGGTAAAAATTGTGGTTAAAGTGTGTTCAATCTAATATAGGCGCATTTCCAACATGGCGTCGTGTAGAATGTTCTACGTCGACGGCGTAACGTAGCAAAGTCTAAGATGAAATAAATTAAAAAACTTGATGAAAAATAGTTCTTGCAGCGAGACACCAGGTTATGGGCGCAGGCAAGGGCGGTGTTTACTGTGGAAGGAACGGAGGTGGGAACATGCAGGTCTGGGTGCGGTGCTACTCTGCGTGGCTCACGACTCAACGAACGTTACAAGTCTAGCTAGCTACCTTCAACTCCTAGAACAGCTGCTCAAATAAAACTACGCGGAGCGCTTACTCTCTCAGCTCGACGCGAAAACACAAATAATAACTGCAGCAAGCTGTAAGATCTGAAACCCCTAACTTCCAACTCGACGCGAAAACACAAATAATAACTGCAGCAAGCTGTAAGATCTGAAACCCCCTAACTTCCGACTCGAACACCTCCGCTACGGCCAACTGCAGGATAAGCGTCCTAACTTTACGTCTAACGCAGTTGAACGTTTGTGGCACAGAGAGAGAGAGAGAACTTTCAAACAGCTCGCGAGACCTAACCCTATGCTGAGCTCGCCAGCCAATCGGAGTACAGGATTCGATCATGTTAGCAAATCGCAAGGCTTCCTGGCTAACGATCGAAAATGACACACTCCAAACTGCCAAGATCCCTGTTCCATAGAGTTACGGGTCTCGTAGAAGTTAATCAAAAAATACAAAAGAAATTCCCTGAAACATTCACGATAAAGATGAGACCAAAAAATGCCAAATATTATGTGTTAATTAAAATATAAACAAAAGAAAGTCTAGCTATCTATTTCAATTAAACATTAATTATTGCCATTCGTACATCCAAGTTTACATATCCTAACCATATGAAAAATGAAAAATAAAAATAATAAAAATTACGAAAATGAAACATATGTGAAAAATAGGTAAATTTCAAGTATTATGCATGACAGTGTCCAATGTGTGAAACAAACATTAATGATGAAAATATAGGTGCAGATCATGAAAAATGTTACGTTATAATATGGGCCTTATCACTTCAGTCATGCGTTGGTGAAGTGAAACTTTAAAATTATTAGAAAAGTAAAAATGTTAAAGATCTGCTCATTTTTACAATTCGATGCGTAGAAAAAAAAGCATAAAGTAAAATAAATTATTTAAATTATCACAAATGTTTATCAAACACTTTTTATTAGACGTTAAGATATGGAACTACTTTCCATCTCGTGTTACCAACTTTTGTGGACGCATGCCACTCAAGTTTGCCCGTTAAAATATATTCAGGTAGGGCAGTGACTTTTTTCTAAGGTTGATTTCAAAAGTGCTCACTTTATCGTGAACAGCCTTTAACTATGAAATTACCAGTTACAGCACTGAGCAAAACACCAGCTGCCAGTTGCGTCTTATCATGCCACCTTAGTAGTAATAAATAGTTTCTGAACGACCAGTAGTTAGGCAAGACCAATTGTGTTTGAAACTTGTGTGTCCAGTCTCTGCAGTCACAGAAGAAGAAGAAAAAGAATATACAGAATGGTCCACGTAACATCAACCCCCCCCCCCAAATTTCCGAAACGGTTACAGATCACGAAACGCTGTTTTCGCTAAATGAAATTATTTACAGGGGGAAGTAATTTGCCGCAAAGTGACTATTCGTAACAAGTGTATGGACAGAAAGAATTAAACCACATATTATTTTTTCCCCTGGAAATATACATTTATTTTTACGGCATCTGAAAGTACGTGCAAAGAGGAATTCAGTGATATAGAGTATGAAATGGAAAGTAACATATAAATGCCAAGAAATAATGTGCAAATATGATTAAGTAAGGTGGGCCGGTAGTATGGGGCAGGGGACTTGTACTCACAGCTGTAAGCAAACAACATGCGCAGTGACTTGTCCTGGTGGGACCGCTTCCTTATAGCAGCGCATCACCAGTCCCCGTAATATGTTATGTTAAGTTGTATTGCAGTGTGTGTATGCACAATTAAATTCAAGAATGAGGAAAAACTGGACGCTGTACTTATTTTTGGTGAGTGTGACGGAAATGCCAAACAAGTCGTCCGAATGTATGGTGAAAGGTATCCCAATCGGACGCCCATCTCACGGTAAGCGATACGAAGAATTTGCACACAGACACGCACACACGCATCCTGTCACGAGGTGATTGGAATTCCACAACACGAGTGCGACGGAACACTGCTACTGGCGAGACGCATCGACACGATGTGTTGGCATGTGTCGATGCAAACTCCCACATGGGTACGCGAGAAGTTTCCAGGCTCGTAGGAATAAGTGAAACAAGAGTGTTACTGATACTGCGTTGACGGACATTCCATCCATGTCACGTGTCTCTTCATCAGGCATTACACGAAGGCGAAGTACAGCAGCGTGTTCAGTTTTGTAGGTTTGTTCTGGTTAGCTGTAACGGACTTCGTTTTGCCGTGTCTTTCTTTCACGTGAACACACACACACTCGCCAGGTGTACCAACAAACAAACTGTATATGGCTCGCTGTGTTTTAGGGTGTGTCTATCTCCACGCGCCTCTATAACACTAGCGACGTACACTTTATGAAGTCGAGTTAATTTTTTTGAACGGTCGATATTTCTCGAATGTCGCACGGAAAGAAAATATTTGTTAGTGGCTATAAAAAAATGTTTGGTTGATGCTTTTCAAGGTGAAATTTTGTTGCTGGTAAAAAAAAAAACAAAACAGATTGTGGTGACCAATAACACATAGGATTGACGATTACCGACTCTGTTTAGTGCTCACTAACTTATTTATTAATTAACAATACATTTATTGGCTGCCACCAAAACATTTAGCTAGTAGCAATAGCATTAATATCATACACAGTAATAAATTTCTGCGCGTGCGCTCTGGCTGGCGTATATGAAGTCGCCACCTTCTGTCTGGCCACGACGACATATTTGTCCGAAGTAGTTTTTTTTTTTGTATTAGATTGGCATCTTATTCACGAGGGATATTCTTAAGAACATCGTCTACACCATTCCTTTCTTCTAAATAAATCAATGTTACCCGTAAATTATTCCAGAAATGTAACTTTCCATGAGGTGAAATGTGCAGGCCTTGTTATCTACACGCTCCAGACAGGACATTAATGTTGAGCAAGGTGGCGCAGCGGTAACACACTGAGCTCACATGTGAGACGTCCAAGGTTTAAGTCCAGCTCCTGGAGAGGTTTAATTTAATTTTTAATTGTATGTGACCACAAAAGTATTTTGTATCGACAAAATATTTTGTGATGTCTGTACTGACAAATAAATATTGTGGCCACCAATAAAATTTTGCTTGTGACCGCAAAACCCTTTTTTTCAGTGCGTTTTAGGGGCCACGGTGGCTGAGCGATTAGCACGCTCGCCTCTCACGAAGGCTAACCGGGTTGAATCCCCGGCCGGGTCACCGGATTTTCGTAAGTGGGAATCGTGCCGGACGATGCCGTTGGTGGGCGGATTTTCTCTGGGATTTCCCGTTTCCCCCGCCCCTTCATTCCGGCACCACTCCATATTCACTTCAATCACCCTCATCGGCTCTCAAGACCTCGCTGTTAAGAGCCGCCCAAATCTCTTCACTCATTAATTATGTGCGCTTTATATCGTATACTTCTATCGTACTGCACGAACGAGTAAAACTGAACACAGCGGTGCACGGAATTCAAAGAAACGGGTCAGTATTAGTACATAATTTCCCGGACGGCATAGGCAAATGGTGTTGACGGTGTTAACTTTTGTATGGTAGCAGTAATAATGCGCAAGCAGAAATGACTGGAGTTTGAAACTCATAGGCTAGCGTTATACTAGAAGAGTGAGATGAAAGGATAGAGAGTGGCGAGGGAGAGCGGAGAATCCTCCTTAATATGTAACTAGACGATCTCTGTCCCTCTTTAATACGACTAAGTTCCTTGAAACTCAACAGAAGTTCTTCTAAGTGTGCAGAGCGATTCCTCAGGGTAAAATACAAGTCAAGTTCGAATATCAACAAGATCAGAATACGCAATCATTACTTTTTGACCCTAAAAATTATTTTTTTTTTAGTTGTTCCTATGAAAGATTTGTATTAATGCATAGAGACATGAAGGTAATGGAATATAATTTTTTTTTACTCTATATGTCTCGCTTCAATGTTAAGTAAATTTCACATCAAGTGGGGCCTTAGTGGGCCAGTGGATAGAGATATATCAAATGGGGCTGCAGTGGTTAAGTGGCTAGAGCGATTCCAAGTGGGACTGCACTGGCTTAGTGGATAGAACTATATCAGGTGGGGCCGCAGTGGCCCAGTGGATATATGTATGTATATATATATATATATATATGTGTGTGTGTGTGTGTGTGTCAAATGGGGCCTCAGTGACTCAGTAGATAGAGCGATTCCAAGTGGGGCCGTAGGGGCTTAGTGGATAGAACTATATACAATGTTGAGTTAATTTCACATAATTTTTTTTTTTTTGTCTTTACATGATAACAAATATTTGTAACATCGTAACTATTCTAAGCCCGTACCATACTGAAAACACGGTCACGGGCTAACCCCTAGTGGATGCCACGACATGCGGTGACCTCCTCTGCGTGTCCCACGAGAGCGTTGTGTGCGCACGCTGAGCGGAGAGGCGATGTCCTGGCGGAGAGGAAGGCAGCCCGCAGCATCCTCGCTGGACCAGTTGTGTGTATCTGTAGAGCTGGCTCTCTCTCTCTCTCTCTCTCTCTCGCCGAGGTGCGAAGACATTTAGCACTGCCACTGTCGTCCCCCTAGACGTCCAGAACAAAGATGCCTTTGTGGATGCCACATGCCTGCGTGTACTCTCTCTGATCTGCTGCGTGTCCTCCTACATACACACTGTCAACATTCTCTGTACCTTTATAAGGTACTAGCTCACCCGTGCGACTTCATTCGCATGAAATTTAGGACTTTTTTTCCCTATTTTTAAAATAAAAATTTCGCTTCGCTTAGGTTTTATGAAGTTATTAAAATAATGCCCACCCTAGTTTCACTAAGATTTTATGTTTAAAATATTAATATTGCTTCTTCCGGGTTTAATAAAGTTATTAAATTACACCAAGCCATCGCTTCGCACATGTTTTATGGAGTGAATGCAGTAGGTACCTATACATCTAGCCACTGGGCCACTGCAGCCCCACTTGATATACTTCTATCCACTAAGCCACTGCGGCCCCACTTGGAATCGCTCTATCCACTGAGCCTCTAAGGCCCCACCTGGAATCACTCTAGCCACTGGGCCACTGCGGCCTCATCTGATATATCTATCCACTTGGCCACTGCGGCCCCACTTGATATACTTCTATCCACTAAGCCACTGCGGCCCCACTTGGAATCGCTCTATCCACTGAGTCTCTAAGGCCCCACTTGGAATCACTCTAGCCACTGGGCCACTACGGCTCTTGGGAAGGAAAGGAGGACAGCCCATAGACAAAAAAGAGAGGAGAAATGACGGAACCTTTTTTAAAATATGTTTTCTTATGCATTAATCCTAAGAAAAGTTTCAGTACCTATGTATGTACGTATATCCCTGATCACCATCATATTTTCGGAACCGTAAGAGATATCTATACACTATGTAAATTTCATATCAATACGTTCAGTGGTTTTTGGGTTAAATCCGGTCGGGCAGACAGACATGGAAAGAATTAACATTAGATATGGCTTGGTAATCAATTATACTATGTGAAAAAATAATTTGAAAATAATTATAAAATCACAGACACTTCTATTTTATTTATTTGTATAGATTATTTGGCAACAAGTTGCCAAGATTGTACCTAATTGTAGCACCACAAATCAATTAGAGGAATTTTTACGCCACTTTACTGCGGAATATGTAAAACTAAATCTTGAAATCCAACAAACAATTACTGAAGATTTCAAGTTTATTTAAATATCATGCAGATGAGTAAACAATTGTATATGTTTCATAAAAAACTATGTTGAAAAAATATAATACTTCTCTTGTAGTGTTTACATGGAAAATATTTTTGGCCACTAGTTTCCAAAGTTTGACTGTAAAACATGCAAATCATTTTTAATAAGCATTTAGCTCACGATGTAATAGTTTCGAAAACATTTCCTCTTCCACTGTTCATAATTCTTAGGCAAATGTATACTATCCTGAAATACAGGTACACATTTTGAGAGATGATTCGTTAAGGAATATGGGATGAAAAACATAATACTACCAATGAAGTAACGTTATTATTAAGGGAGAAAGACAGTATTTGCAAAATGTCAGAAACTATGTGAGATGAAACAATAAATTCGTGAAATGTGTAAGCCTGCTTTGGTATAGATCAGCTGTGAATATTTGCCGGGTAAATTATCGGTGGTTGTTACAGGCTGTTCACGGTAAAGTGAGCACTTTTGAAAGCCCTCTCATTTGGAATAATAGTCAATAAATATATTTTATTTTAGCCTTAGATGTAAACTTCCCAGTGAAGTGGAATATATACACTGTGTTTATTATTTAGATGACAATATTTACTTTAAAAGGTGGCTAATGGATAAGGAACGGCTGAAAGGAAAAAGTAACTAGGGCCTCAAAGTGCTCACGTTACCGTGAACAGCCTATAATAGGTTAAATTCCTGGCAGGCAGCCAACGGCAACCTTTCAAACGTGGCATGTTTTCTTGACAACCATGTTGGCAGTGTGTTACACCAAAACATCTTCTGTTTCCCTTCAAATTATACATTATTGATATGTCATAACAGTCGATAAACTCTCACGGGCAAGCAAGCACCTATTATTTTGTTCTAGTATTGTTAGGAACATGAAAAAACTCGTAATTATTTCGGAGCAAACTAGAATTCGAAATTTCGTACGCTTATACGCTTACGTTGACTTAGATTGGTCGACGGGTTGTTTGACATATACGGGATTACTCTTAGCCAATAAATAAATGTTCTACAAAATACATGCCCAATCACAAGACACCCACTATGAAAGCAAATAGCCAATGGATAGTCGACACCTGAGAAAGAACAGCTCACGGAACTCGCCGTCTCTTATGCCCGGTTGCACCAACATCTTCCCCGATCCGAGATCGAATGATCCTAGTTCCGAATCAGGATCCAGTTTGATCTTGGTTCCAATGTAAAAGTGTTGTATCAACGAAATTTCATGATTCTGGACCTCCGATTCGTCGATCTTGGTTCTAAAGTGAGACATCCTTATTAAGTATGAGACATATTTTGCTATTGGTTCGTAATATATGACGTCATGGAAGTAGACGTATTTTTCATAATAGATAGAACTAGATGTGTCGATATTTATCTGTTTTTAGTGAATTATTGTTGTAAAAATTTTACTGAATAATATTCAAGTGCGTATAATGTTGTTTTAATTTCCCGGCGGTGTATTGTGTAAGAAACGAGGCGGACGTTGCCACTGCACTGCGTGTTTTCTCGGTTGGCCGGGTCATGTTTTATCGATAACTGATTACAATACATTTGTGAAAATTCCTTAACTATTTACAATGTATATAATGACTTGGTTATGCCAAACAATGTTTGCGGTAAATGATAATCTCTTTCCGTGGTTTACCGATTTATTAAAAAATAGTCAAGTGCAAAAAATTTATTTCTACACACACACATACACACACACAGACAGATATATATATATATATATATGTAGTAGGATATAGTTCCTTAGGGTACACAGGGATCTGGAGAGGATCGCAATCTGACCTTGACCTAAAAATTCCCCTTTTTTCCCCCAAAATCACTAATTTTCACACAAAATTGTACGTTTTAGCCCAAAAAAGCCTTAGAATTTCTCTCTTTCTTTTTTTTTTTTTTTTTTGAAAATTTCCTATTTTCCCCTAAATATTCCTCGTTCTTCCCTAAAAAAAAGCACCAATCTTTGGTGTAGCTGACGCAAATCCTCAATGTGGTTGGGATACCGAAACTCAGCCACATAATGAGGATTTTACCAAATAAAATTATTTTTATAAATTATCTTTATAAAATTTAATTAATTTTTATAGTTAAATAATTTAAAGGCATAAGCGTTAAGTGATATATATCACCGGATTAGCCTTTTAGAGGCGCTTACAATCGTGATGTCATACCACCATTCTGTCACGTTTTTTCATGCTCTATCATTTTGTGCTCTCTCTCTCTCTCACTCTCTTTCTCTGTTGTCTCTCTCTTACTCTCATGTTTCTCTCATTCTATATCTTTCTCTCCTCTAGTGTCTCTCTCTTTCGCTTTCTCTCTTTCCTTTCTCTTGTCTCTCCTCTCTTTCTCTTTCTTCCTTTCATTCCATCTCTTTATCTCCTTCCTTTCTCTTTCTCTCCTTTCGTTTCTCTTTCACTATCTCATTTCATCTCTTTATCTCTTGTCTCTCTAGAAATTCATAGATTTTCTCGGAGTAATCCCATTTTTTGGTTGTTTCATTTCTCTCCTCTCTTCACTCTCACATTAGCTTTCTCAATTCCCTTTCACTTGTTTCTCTCACTTGTTCCACCAATTACTCACACTTGTTCGATTAGTCACATTAGCCCCACTCCACAATCTACATAGTTCCTTCATTACCTGCTAGAGAGCGCTAATTGTCAGTGTGTATATTTATTTCCAATTTTAAAGATGTAATTTTCCATACGCGAGAAGGTATATAAAATTATTCTAAATCATTATAATTATGATAAATGCCACCATTCGTTACAGGCCGATAGCTAGCAGTATAATCAATAAATTAACACCACCTATGTGTTGAACATAGGTTCCCCCACACGGAAGGCTCCGAAAGCGCAACCTATACTTAAAAAAAAAAACTAATATGGCTGCCGCCTGGTGGCTAAATCGTCAACTCGCCTGGTGGCGACATCGATTATTAATATACTATTATCACCTAGGTGATGTAAAAGTAAACATATGAAATCCAATAAGGCAGCCTTCAGCAATATATAAAGAAAGACGAACTAAAAACCAAGATAGCTGTAAACGATAGAATTATTATTGATGAGGGGTGGTGGAGGTGGAGACCTGCTGACTAAACAGCTAATAGTAATTGGTGGTAGGGGTCAGTCGTCTGACGGACATTGTACTGAGGCGGATCTCCGGAAATGCATATTTTAAAATACATTTTTTAGTAATATTTTTTTAAAATAATTGTTTAATAATAAATTAGTCATAAATTTTTAAATATTTTTTTTATAAATATTTAAATACTTCTTTAATAAATTCTATAGAAATTCATATATTTATTCGAATAAATTTTTCATAAATTTTTGGGATACTTTTGTGTTTCTTTGGATTATCAAAGTCACAGGTCACCGGATCAAGGTCAAAGTTCAAGGTTATGGCTACCGACATCCAACATGGCGGAAAAGATGGCCTCCAGCTAACCGGAACGACAGAGCATGAACAGCTACGACGCTCCACACCAGAAACCATTGCGCCAAACTTCTCCATTTTATACTACTCACCCCGTTATGAGATGGATATTTTTTATTGCCGTTCTTTATTGAATGTAAATAAAAACGTTATAAAACACGAGGATACAGGACGTCTATGGTAACGATAACACTTCGCCAGCAACAATTTATTTTCTAAGTGTTCCAAACTTTCTGTTTGAAAGCAACATTTGAAACATGTTATTTCCTCTTACAGCATACGTTTTAACAACATCATAAACAACAACACACACACCGACAGGCATACAGTTAGGTTGGCAGCGATATAGGAAATTTTAGTTCTGTGTAATAAGGTCGTATTTAAATTATCATGTTTTAATTAGTAAAGTCTGAGCATATTTTATTATACTTCTTCTTGTCTTGTGCACAGAATAGTGAGAACGAGCATATTAATATCATATTTGGGTTCTTTAGAATGCCTCATTTTCGCAACAGAATAGTTAGGGCGAGCGAGTGAGTGGAGAGAGTTGGGTGGCTCTTAACACCGAAGTATTGAGAGCTGATGAGGGTGAAGTGAGGTGAGTATGGAGTGGCGCTGGAAATCAAGGTCGGGAGAAACGGAGATCCCCGAGAAAACCAACCTACAAGTGGCATCGTCCAGCACGATTCCCACATTCGAAAATCCGGGGCGCGACCCCAGTGGAGAACGGAACCCGATTGGCCTTGGTGGGAGGGAGGTAGTCTAACCACTACACCACCGCGGCCGCCAGAATAGTTAGGCATACAGAGGCGAAATGGCGTGGCCGTTCCTTTGACGTGGCCGCACACGCTCTCTGATTAGCTGGACGAGACTCTGGAGCAAGTCTTGTGTCTGGGTTTGTTTCGCGAGATTCCCTATTGGCTGGGCTGTCTACTGAGAAGTAAGTTAGCAGGCGCAGATTGGTCAACAGCGTTGCTCCACGTCACTAGACAGTGACGCCATCTTCCTGGCGTGTGAGGCTATTGCGTTTCTCTGTCCTCAATCACTCATTCCCGGTTTAGTGATGGGGATAATCGATGTTGATAATCGATTAACCGATTATATTTCAATAATCTTAAGTATCAATGTTGATTTTGATAATCGAGACCATAATAGATTATAAAAAACAATCGTCACGGCAAAGTTAATTTTTGAAAAATTATATTTTATTGACGTCAGTTATACTTGTGAGCTTTGATATTTCTTGTGCACTTAACACAGTAATTTAATTCATTTTTTACATGTACATATTTAATTTACTTATATTTTTAAATATTTGTCTAATGTTTATAACATTATTATTTGTGAAAAAAAGTGCCATGGCACTGCTCCAGCATATGTAAATATTTGTTATTAATATGTAGCTTACGTTTTTAAGTTTGCCATGATGATTATTTGTTATTTTTGTATAACAGTAAACATTCAACAACAGATGTGCGAATGTGCGTACTGGGTGTTCGTTCGTGTTGAACTTTGTATCTAAAACTATACAAAATGTAATATACTGAATAATTTAGTCGAATAATCTATTGATAATCATTTAATCGATTAAGGTAAATATGAAGAATCGATTAATCGATGTTACAAAATAATCTGTTCGACCCATCACTAGCCCGGTTTCACCAACATCTTCCCCGATACGAGATCGAATGATCCTAGTTCCGAACCAGGATCCAGTATGATCTTGATTCCAATGTAAAAGTGTTGCACCAATGAAATTCCATGATTCTGGACCACCGATTCGTCGATCTTGGTTCTAAAGTGAGAGATCGAGATTAAATATGAGACAAAGTTTGCTATTGGTTCGTAATATATGACGTCATGGAATTAGGCTTATGTTTCACTATAGATAGAACTATATGTGCGATATTTTATATGTTTTAAGTGAATTATTGTTGTACGAATTTTACGGAATAATATTCAAGAGGGTATAATGTTGTTTTAATTTCCCAAGAAAACAATCTAACGTAGTTCTATCTGCTGGTGTATTTTCAAACTACATTTGTCGACGATAGCTGCTGATCTCGGATCGAGATTTCGAACCGTCAATTTCGGTGGTTCGAAATGAACTTCATCTCGATCTCCACTCCAGCTCTGAACTCGAAGGGTGCAACAGTTTTCTGTGTCGATCTTAGATCCAATATCGAATCGAGTTTCCGACCACGATGGTGCAACCGGACATCAGTGTGTTCGCGTTAATGACGCATGGATAAAGTGATGGGGTACGTGGCAATGCTCATTTTACATTTGCCATTAATATAAGAACAAAATTAGCAGACAAATAGATCTGAAGAGTCGACTTCATCACTTACGCAGAAAATCTTCGTTTCCGTAACATAAGTTTAGTTACAGAGAAGTTATTGAGGATTTATGTTCATAAAACATTTCATTTTACGAGTTTGAAAAAATATATTGTATTTCATTTTACTTAATTTTATTTGGCAGTTGTGAAATGGTAGCAACAGTATTGGTATTATTAAGTTATATTATGCTATTTGTGACAACATTTTACGTTTAAAAATCGGATTTAATATCTGTACTTTAGAGTAAGTCGATACAGCTACACTTGTATAGTAGTATTTTTCCAAATTTATTAATTCACCAAAAAAAAAAAAACATAAATTAGAAGGAAATTAATGATTCCAATAAAGTGGTGACACCTAGTCTTAATTAGCATTTTCAGAAGAACTCAATTATCCTTGAACAGTCTATACACAAAAAAAAGTATTTTCTACTTTAGAAGGAAATTAATGATTCCAATAAAGTGGTGACACCTAGTCTTAATTAGCATTTTCAGAAGAACTCAATTATCCTTGAACAGTCTATACACACAAAAAAAAGTATTTTCTACTTTAGAAGGAAATTAATGATTCCAATAAAGTGGTGACACCTAGTCTTAATTAGCATTTTCAGAAGAACTCATTATCCTTGAACAGTCTATACACAAAAAAAACGTATTTTCTACTGTAGAAGGAAATTAATGATTCCAATAAAGTGGTGACACCTAGTCTTAATTAGCATTTTCAGAAGAACTCAATTATCCTTGAACAGTCTATACACACAAACAAAAAGTATTTTCTAATTTAGAAGGAAATTAATGATTCCAATAAAGTGGTGACACCTAGTCTTAATTAGCATTTTCAGAAGAACTCAATTATCCTTGAACAGTCTATACACAAAAAAAAAACAACGTATTTTCTACTTTAGTAAGAAGTATGTTTCATTCTACACGCACTGGGTGGCGGTCAGCGAACAGCTGGCTTATCTTCCATCTGCTAACGTCAAGTTGAAGGTCACTGACCTTACAGCGGCTAATGTCCTCTATCTACTTTTCTCCGCCCGCCTGCAGATAGTCTCCGCTCTCGAGTCATCGACATCCGTGAGCTGTAAGGAAGACACTTCCACACTCGCCACACACTTGCCTAATCACCGCGACACGCAGACACTCGCCTCTACGTACCTTTAAGCGGTCACTCTATATGTTTGTGATACGCTACAGATGCGTGTATAGATACACTTAATGAAGTTTCTGTGTAGAAAATTTAACACGTAAAGCAAATTAAGAATACATTTTGTTTAGCCATTTTCAATCTCAAAAATTAGTCCTTGGTATTTAAATGAAAAATTGGAGTCTGTCTTTGAACACAAAATGTTTCTAAAGCGCTTTTTCTTAAGACATCACAAAGACCGGTTTATGAATGTGGTGTTATCTGCCAAACTTATGAAATGCTCTTCACGTACCAGCCATGTCCCTCATCGTAGACACTTCCCTTTATATCTCATGCGGGGCCCTTCACCGTAGACAATTCCCTTTATAGATCACGCGGGGTCCTTCACCATAGACACTTGTCTTTATAGGTCATGCGGGGTCCTTTAACGTAGACAATTCTCTTTATAATAGTTCACGAGGGGGTCCTCCACTGTAGACACTTCCTTTCATAGTTCATGAGGGGTCAATCACCGTAGATAGTTACCTATATAGTTAATGCGGGGTCCTTCACCGTAGATACTTCCCTTTATAGTTCATGCTGGGACCTGCGCCGTTGATACTTCCCTCGATAGTTCATGCAGGGACATTCACCATATACATTTTCCTTTATAGTTCATTCGGGGCCCTTCAACATAGATATTTTACTTTAGAGTTCATGCGGGGCCCTTATCTGTAGATACTTCCCTCTATATTTTATGCGGGGCCCTTCTCCGTTGGCACATACCTTTAGAGTTCATGCGGAGCCAATCACCCTTGATACTTTCTTATATAGTTCATGCGGGGCTTTACCGTGCATAGCGTGGCCCTTTGCCCTAGACACTTCCCTATATAGTTATTTTGGGGACCTTCACCGTAGACACTTCCCTCCTAATTCATGTGGGGCCCTTCACAGCAAATACTTCCCTCTATATTTCACGTGGGGCCATTCACCGTAGTCACTTCCCTACATAGTTCATGCGGGGTCTTTCACCATAGAGACTTCCCCATATAAGTCATGTGGGGCCCTTCACCATAGACACTTCCTTTTATAGTTCATGCGGAGCCCTTCATCGTAGATACTTCCCTTTATATTTCATGTGGGTCCCTTCGCCATAGATATATTCCTTTAGAGTTCATGGGGGGGGGGGAATTCACCGTATATACTTCCCCCAATATTCTATGCGGGCCCATTCACCGTTGACACTTCCCTTTATAGTTTATGCGGAGCCCTTTACCGTAGACACCTA
Organism: Dryococelus australis; assembly: GCA_029891345.1. Taxonomy (NCBI): domain Eukaryota; kingdom Metazoa; phylum Arthropoda; class Insecta; order Phasmatodea; family Phasmatidae; genus Dryococelus; species Dryococelus australis. Next base: position 72,824,460 of record CM057007.1, on the reverse strand, counting down.
CCTTTATAGTTCATGTGGGCCCCTTCATCGTAGTCACTTCCCTCAATAGTTAATGCAGGGTCCTTCACCTTAGACACTTCCCCTATATAGTTCATGCGGAGCCCTTCAACATAGACACTTCCATTTTTATTTAGTGCGGGGCCTTTCACAGTAGATACTTCCCTTTATATATCATGAAGCGCCCTTCACCGTTGATACTTCCCTCGATAGTTCATGCAGGGACATTCGCCATAGACACTTCCCTCTATAGTTCATACGGGGCCCTTTACAGTAGATACTTCCCTCTCTAGTTCATGCGGGACTTTTCACTGTAGACACTTTCCTTTATAGTTCATGCGGAGTCCTTCACCATAGACACTTCCAGCTATTGTTCATGCAGTGCCCTTCACCATAGACACTTCCCTCTATAGTTCATGCGGGACCCTTCACCGTAGACATTTCCCTCTATAGTGAATGTGGGTCCCTTCACTGTAGACACTTCCTCTATAGTTAATGCAGGGCCCTTCACCATAGACACTTCCGTCTGTAGTTCATGTGGGGCCATTCGCCATAGACACTTCCCTCTATAATTCAAGCATGGTCCTTCATGGTTAACACTTCCTTCTGTCGTTTTTGGGGAGATTCACCGTAAACAATTCCCTCTATAGTCATGCAGGGCCCTTCACCGCAGATACTTCCCTCTCTAGTTCATGTGGGGCCCGTTACCGTAGACACATATCTTTATAGTTCATGCGGGTCCCTTCACTGAAGACGCTTTCCTCAATAGTTCATGGGGGTCCTTCACCGTAGACACTTCCCTTTATAGTTCATGCGAGACCCTTCACCGTAGACACTTCCCTTTATAGTTCATGCGGGGCCATTCACTTCCCTTTACAGTTCATGCGGAGTCCTTCTCCGTACACACTTCCTTTTATAAGTAATGAGGGCCATTCAGCATAGACACTTCCCTTTATAGGTCATGCGGGCCCTTCGCCATAGACACTTCCTTTTATAGTTCATGCTGGGCCCTTCGTAGTAGATACTTCCCTTTATAGTTCATGCGGGGCCCTTCAAAATATATACATTCATTTACAGTTCATGCAGTGCCCTTCACTGTAGATACTTCCCTCTATATTTTATGTGGGCCCCTTCACCGTTGGCACTTCCTTTTATAGTTTATGCGGGGCCCTTCACAATAGACACTTCCCTTTATAGTTCTTGCGGGACCCTTCACCATAGACACTTCCCGTTATAGTTTATGCGGGGCCATTCACCGTAGACACTTCCCTTTATAGGTAATGAGGGTCCTTCACCATAGACACTTCCTTTTAAAGTCCATGTGGGGCCTTTCAGTGTGGCGAATTCTCTTTATAGTTCACGCGGGGCCCTTCACCATAGAAACATTCCTTTAGAGTCCATGCGGGGCCCTTCACCATAGACATTTCCCTTCATTGTTCATGCGGGGCCCTTCACCGTATACTCTTCCCTCTGTAGTTCATGTGGGGTCCTTCACCGTAGACACTTCATTTTATATTTCATGTGGGACCTTTCACAGTTGACACTTCCCTTTATAGTTCATGCGGGGCCCTTCACAGTAGATACTTCCCTTTGTAGTTCATTCGTGACCTTTCACCATAGACCCTTCCCTTTATAGTTTACGGGTGCCCTTCACCATAGATAATTCCCTCTGTAATTCATGCGGTGCCCTTCACCATAGATACTTCCCTTTATAATTTACGCGGGGCCCTTCACCGTAGATACTTCCCTATATTGTTCATGCGGCGCCCTTCTCAGTACACATTTACCTCTATAGTTAATGAGGAGCCCTTCACCGTAGATACTTCCCTCTGTAGTTCATGCGGGGCCCTTCACCGTAGACACTTCCCTCTATATTTTATGCGGAGCCTTTCACCGTATATACATTCCTCTATATTTCATGCGGAGCCCTTCACCGTAGACGGTTCCTTTTATAGTTCACGTGGGGCCCTTTACCGTAGACACTTCCATCTATAGTTCCATCGCGGTTACTTCCGACTTCTCAGAAGCCCTGTTGAAGATCTTATTCCAGAACATTCCTCTACTGCATTCAAACAAGGCTGAAAAAGTCTAGAAAAATACACCGGAGGAATAACGCACTTTGTGTAATATTTTTTTGGATAATTACTGCATATTACTAAGCAGTACCTAAAGAGCTGTTGTCTCACTATTTTTATTTATTTTTATTATGAATGAAACGTTATAACTTACATATAATTTCAAGTTAATCATAAATAAGGCACTTTTTATTAACACAATTGTAATATTTGTATCATACAGAACGTATTTAGGAAACAACTAAACACGTAATACATGAGGAGCTTTTAAAATGCTTGATACAAAACTGGGAGTAGACTGTACTCACAGTGTTAAAAATTATTCCGTTAAATTATGGAATTAAAGAACTGGCAATATATTGTCTATAAATTGTCGTGAAATTACGGATTCTTCGATTTAATTTATTTTCAAAAACTAACGTCACATTAAATTGAGAGTTATTTCTGTGAACTGTAGGAAATGTTAGTTTGCCAGTTTTCCTGCAGTTCCGTTATATATATATATATATATATATATATATATATATATATATATATATGAATATGTGTGTGTGTGTGTGTGTACATATCCCAAAAACATTACATTTTCCTTATACGACTGTTTTACTGTGTATGAAGATGTAAACAAATTTTGTCGTTTTAGGATACTTGAAATCACGTTATAAAACTTTACAATCCGTACTTCTGACAGCTCGCCTACAGTATTATTAGAAGAAACATGTAGTTTCTAAAAATGTTTTATTTAATCGCCCGCAACGATTTAGGTTATAATAATGTTTGGGATATTGATTCGTTGCTAGCTGTGGTAGGTGCTTTGAGCTGCTTTCTGATCCTCCAAGGAATACATTCAAGTAGCGTGAATATCCTCAACCTGCCCAGTAACCATAATTTTCTGATTACGTTTTCTGCGCATGTACCCAACATTGACCTAACACAAACATACACAATTGTCAAAGTGGTCAACTGTCATGAACATGTTTGTTTATATCTTAATATCTAAATGTCAAGCACTATCATGTTAATAAAATTTAGTCTTACCGGTTTGAATTAAATCAAACTGCATTACAAATTGGTTAGGGAAAGTGTACATACATCTCAAAGCAGATGTTTACTATTCAGTGATCTGACCTCAGTAGTAGGGCATAGTAGATGCTGGAACAGGATTCCAGGATGTGGCTTGCAGCTCTGTCCGCCATTTTGGATTCGCCGACTCCATCTCAGAATCACTTATTTTTATCTCAGAATCGCCTATTTTTTTTATCTCAGAATCGCCTATTTTCACTCAGAATTGTATGTTTTAACCAAAAAATCACTTCAGAAATCTATTATTTGTCCTAAAAATTCCATTTTTCCTTTTTAAAAAATCCCATTTTGCCAGCTGCAAAAAAAGTACTCCCCAGAAAAGTCAATTTATTTTTCCAAGCCGACAAGGTAGACTTGTGACCCAGGTGGACTTGGAGCCAGGAGAGAGGACTGGTGTGGCCCATTGAACTTTGACTACAATAATATAATATATTATTCTATAAAATTAAATATATTTTTATGATTAAAAATTTTAAAGTTATATGTATTACGTGTTGTATATCACCGGACTCGTCTTTTCAAGGCGCATTCAATCTCGATGCCATACCATCATTCTGCCTCGATTTTTCATGCTCTATTAGTCCATGTTTTATCTCTCTTTCTCTTGTCTCTCTTTGGCTTTCTCTCTCTTTATCTCTTGTCGCTTTATCATTTCATCCCTTTCCTTTCTCTTTTACCGTTCCATAGGTTTTCTGAGAATCTCCCATTTATTTATTTTGTTCTCTCTCTTTCTCTCTCGTCTCTCGTGTTCATTCGACCAATTACTCACACTTGTTCGATTAGTCGCATTTGCCCCACTCCTCCGTCTACATAGCATGAGTGCGCGAATCACCAGTGTGTATATTTATTTATGAATTTAAAGATTCGATTTTTGATACAGGAGAAGGTACATAAAAATTATTGTAAAGTGCGTTCCAGGCAGGACGTTTTAAAACATATTCGATTTTCATTACTTAATTTTTTCAAAATCAATATTTTTTTAAAATATTTTACTTTATTCAATTGGTTTTTTTTTTTTTTTTTTTTTTTTTACTGTTGTGCGAAAATAAGTCGAATAGTCTCGTAACCACGCACGTGCCGACAGGTACGTAAGGACATGTGCGCCAGCTGTGACATGAGCATGCGGCAGACGACGACCAGTGTAAATTACCCCTGAGCCAAGTATGCACCAGCTGTGACATGCGTGTGCAATTATGTAGGCAAGCACCAAGTTGGGAAACGAAGGGAGGTCAATGACCGCGAGACACTCGGTTGGCCGGCCATGCCAATCTGACATCTATGAAGTGATATATTTATAAATAAGTAGAATTTTTTCGAAATTTATTATATTTTTCATTTGAAGAATTCTGAAATAAATATTTTAATAATACAGTACGATGAATTTTAATGCATTTGTAATGTGAAAATTGGTAAAAAAATTTAATTTTGGAAAATTTCACACTTTTCCATAACAGCTGGTAACATTTCGTACGTGCCCGCCATAAAAATATTCATGACAGTAATTGAAAATCATAGCCATTAAATTTTCCGGTACGAAAACCCTAAATTTGCCCTTTTTCGTACATTCTCCCATAAATTCCTTACGTACTACATTATCAGAATTCCCACTTTTAAACTCAGACAGTATTTGTCGACATTTAGTATCAGAATTTTTATAATGTCATGGTGTTAGGTATTACATCTGTTTTGGTACTCAGAACCAAGGAGTTATCGACATGGTTTTAAGTATGCTGGAGGTATGTTACCTCATATGTTATAGTTGGTGGGGTTAATTAATGGTGTGGGCTGGTATGAAGTGAGTAGTTATATTGCATATACAATATGGTCGGTATAGTACCCAGTACTCCTCGTCAGCATCAGCAGGGTCACTCATATTATGTTTCGTATGTCTGAGGTGTGGTGGTCAGCATTTTATTGGTATGGATGGCGAGTTATCCAGCATATGTTGGTTTAGATTGATGTATCGATGTAGCTATGCAACTCTGGAGCTATGGAGTCATTTTGAGTCATTTTGCATCATATAGAATCTTTTAGAGACATTTTGGAGTCATTTAGAGTCCTTAAGAATTATTTCGAGGTCATTTAGTGACATTTAGAGTCATTTTTGAGTGATTTGGATTATTTAGAGTTATTTTTGTGTCATTAAGAGTCATTTTGGAGTCATTTAGTGTGGTGCAGTTGAATTGAATTTTTCTTTGGTTATAGAAAATGGAGTGTTGGGTGGTCTGGAATGACTTGGGTTATAATGGTTGATATGGTGGTATACTGACTAGTATGTATTTGGCCGGTGTCGACCAGTAGCGCAGAAAGTATTAGCAGTAAGTAAATTTTTGGTAAGCTCATTGCGGGCAGAGGTGTGCTCGAGTTATCGTATGAATATATTTAGTCGTAGGTCTTGGGTATATCAGTCTTGTGGTTGCTGGCATATGTCGAATGGTGTGGACAGTATATGTGTGTTGGTGAGTCCTATTTTGCTAAGATATGCTTGAGTTAAAAGTGTTTGTAATGGGTGGTCAGTGTATTTTGATTAGTGTCAGTCGGCATGGTGAATGGTATGAGAAGAAGTTGGTTGTGTCACTGGTATGGGTTGTATGTTTACTTTGTTTGGTCTGTGTGTACGAATGGTTGAGGTATGCTAGAGTTATATTGGGTGGTATGGCTTGTAGGTATAAGTGGTGTTGGTTGGTAGAACAAGTAGGATGTGTGTTAGGTTATGGGCCAACCTCAATTGTATAGTTGCTTGGTGCACTTGAGTTATGGTGGAGAATATGCTTGGTGTATTGGGTGTTATGGTTGGATTGAGTTTTCTTTGGTTATAAGTAATGACATGTTGATTTGCCTGGTATCAGACAGTAATTATGGTTTGTCAGATTGTAAGAATGTTTGCGTTGTGGGTTGGTCAGGACTATAGAATTTGCTTGGTATGGTTGGGTAACATGGGTTGTATGTCGGGGGATACGTTTTCCAGTATACATTGACTGATGTTTGATGGCAATAATGCTATGACAGGCAGCTTTAAGTTACGATTTTTGGTACATTTTAGTGGGTGTGGGCTGAGGTATGTTTGAATTCTAATATGAACTATGAGTATAGTTAGTCTTATGGCAGTTGGCAGAGAATATGGCATTAATGAATTACATAGGCTGGTATGGTACCTATGTAAACAGCCAGGTTCATTTTATGGAGCTGTTTGACAGTATCAGTCGTGAAACTTTGTCGTCATGAAGAATATATAGACAAGGGTTCTGGTTGGATACTTGCCAGCATAGACTGCCTTGAGTGCGTATAAGCAGATTACATTCCCTAAGTGAAAATTGAGCATGATTTGTAAAACACTACATGAATGGCGTGGAAAAATTTAAGGTTTTTTTTTTTTTGTATTCTGAAGTATGTAAATATATATAAATAAAAATGTCTTTAATTTCTTGCTAGTGTTGGACCCTACCTACGTCCACTGATATAATGAGAGTATGATGGTGTTTTGTTTATTCACATATACATACATTTAATAAAATCCGAGTAGGATAGTTATGCCTATGAAAAATAGTCGAGATAAATAATTAACATTGTGTAGTAGTTAGCCTTAAAAGAGAAGATTTGAAATAAAGTTGAGAGAACTCTTTTGCTGTACTACTCTACATACAATTTCTGTAACACTTTAACAATAAATAAAACAAATTTTAAAATCGATTAATAAATAGAGATTTTTTATTTTTTATTAGACCTATATCGGATGATAACAAGACTGTTATAAACATATCTTCTTAAAAAGAAAAATATTTATTCTAAGCTAATTACTAATATGGTTATATAGGGCTTAAACAAATAAAAAATTCCCGTGGTTATAAATAATACTTCTGCCTCCTAAGAGTCCCTAAATTATATTACATATTCACATGCTTACGAGCCCGACTTGCGAAAATAATGCAGTCTGCTGCATAATTATTTCAAAAAGAATATATAAAAATAATTAGATGTGAGTTTAACGAATTGCGTGTCCTAGTGTCATCTGCTGAGCATGCGGTCAACCTCAACACCTTAGTGACCGCGCCACGCCAGATACACGTGGAGGCGGCTCAAAATACTGTTACTGCTCGCGCAGGGCTACCACCACACACACAGGATGTCTCGCCGCTACACATTCCATTGTCCTCTGCTTCATGGGTGGACAGCATGGACGTGGAGAGCGCAAACAATGCAACCACACGACGGGAGCATGTAACAACTGCGGATGAAAATATGTCCGTAAGAGAAAAGCGACCTTACGAACGCGACGCCCGGGCCACAAGAGTGAGTCCTGTTCGCAAAGCGAAGGTGTTATCGCAGAGTGAACAATCACAGGTACAAGACAGGAAGGAATCTTTGGAACTAGCAAAGGCCGTTATAAATAAAATGTGTGCCTCTAGCCAAGAACGTCCTGATAACCCACCTAACTAACAATACGACCGGCACATGTGTGCATCCCCACCTGTATGCCCTGTTACCGGCCCCCATTTTTCTTTGTCCACTTTTCCTTTTTGTCCACCTTTCCATTTCCTTCTCTCTGATACTGTCACTACATTTTTGAGGCACACATGATAGAATTATTGACAATTTTAACTTTAAATATTTGTGCAGTCTCGGCCAGTGCGCGATTGGTGGCGCTAGAGACATTGATTCGAACACAGGCAGTTGACATTGCATTCTTGCAAGAAGTAGCGATTCAAGATTTTATAGGGTTTCATACCTTCAATGTGTATACAAACGTTGGAGACCGGGGACGGGGGACAGCGATTATTACACGTGCGGGGCTGGAACTTGAAGACCTGCGCTACCACCCGTCAGGCCGAGTGATGTCAGGACGAATAAACGATGTGTCGCTAGTCAATGTTATGCTCCCTCCGGCTCCCAAGCGAGATATGAAAGAAATCAGTTTTTCTCCATGGGTTTGATTCCTTTTTTCCATCCACCCTGTAATCAGTTCATACTCGGTGGAGATTTCAACTGCATAGTTCACCCCCATGATCATCAGGGTGGCATTTATCCTACTAATGCTGCCCTATCTACTTTAATAACTCGCTTAGACTTGTGTGATGTTGCATCTAACTTCCAAGGAATTCATTACACCTATGTGACTTCACAGAGTCGGTCTAGGATTGACCGATTCTACGTGAGAAAACAGCATATACATAAGGTGCATCAATATGATGTTCTTCCAGTAGCGTTCAGCGATCACTCTGCAGTGATATTTACGTATGAAAAGTTTGCGAATGTAACACGGTTTGGCAGAGGGACATGGCATGTAAATACGTCTTTATTAGACAGCTCAGAAGTAAAAGAGGACTTCCTAGCTAATTGGGATTGTTGGCATAGCAAAAAATACCAGTTCCCCTCTGTGGCGATGTGGTGGGATGTGTGTGTAAAGTCGAACGTCATGAGGCTTTTTAAAGGGCATGCGTACCGACTGGCAGAATAACGTAGGGGAACACGTGCATTCTACGAACGTATGCTACACGAGCTTCACCTGCAGGCAAACAATGGCGCACACGTAACTCCACGTATTAGAGACACGAAACAGAAGGTTATGCACTTATTGAGTGAACAGTTTAAAAATCGTCATATTATGATAAATGATAAAAGTCTATTCACAGAAGAGAAATTTAGCATGTTTAGTATCATTAAGGAACAACAGCAAATACGACGCAAGGTTATCAACCAGCTTACTGACAGTGATAGCGCTATTGTTCGGGACCGGCCGGAAATAGTGCAAACGCTTTGCAGTTACTTTGCAAATTTATACTCGAAACAAGACACGGACGATGCTCTGCTTCCATCGTTTTTGCAGGGTTGTAAAAACAGAGTTAGCTGTGACAGCAAGACGGGCACGGAGGCGCCATGTTTAGATGCGGAAGTTAATACAATAATACAGAAATTGCCATCAAAAAAATCTCCTGGTATTGACGGTATTCCATACGAATTTTACAAAACTTATTGGGATATTATTGGCACCGACTTCTGCTTCCGGCTTCCAAAACGTCGGCTGTCATACCATCTGTTGTGAATCGCACCCCAACCATCCGCTGGAGGCGCCCATGAAAAATACTTGCCGATCCTAGCCTTTCCTCGGATCTTCGAGCTGCAGCATTCGGCTTCTACAATACTATCGTGGCAACTCAGCAGCGTAAATACAGCATTCACCTGACAGCTGGCCCTACATGCCCGCTGTGTGGCAACACCGACACGGCCCTTCATAGGGTAATTTCCTGTGTTTATGCAGCTCGCATCTGGCAGTGGTGTCGCGTACGAGTACGAAAAATAATTCGCTATGAATGTGGAGATGTCAGCGACACGCACATGCTTCATTGCGATTTCTTCACCTTCCCCTCAGTTCGACGAAGAGCTGCGGTCTGATTTATACTTCATGCGATCGGTTTTTTGGTGGACCATTCGAAACCGGAGACAGTTCAAGACTTTGTCCAGCTTCTTCGTCAAGATAGGTGGAACATGGCGCGGCGTGGCACATTGCGTCAATGGTACGGCAATTTTTTATTTTCATTCTGACGTTCACGCCTACAGGAAGTGCGTGTATATTACCGAGGTTGGGTGTACGCCGTGGGCTGCTCACCCTTAGGTCCTTACAAGTGTACAATTTAATGTTCCAGTAGTAATCGTCGATAGGTGGTAGTGTTATAAGTCAGTATCACGTGTCGGGGTGTACGCCGTGCGTTGCCCCTCACGTTAAATAATTTTTTATGTGTTCATCGACTTTGTCAGTAAAACCAGTTCACCAAATGTTCATATCGTTTTGTGCCTCTATGTAAGAATTATGTAGAGATTTTATTGAGTATTTTGTTATTGTTTATATTGTGGGTTGAATGTGTACTGTATATAATAGGTTAAGGGTAAACGTCTCTGTATATCGTGTGAGATAATAAATATATTTTTATTAAAAAAAAAAAAAAGTGGCTTGCATGCCTGACTCCTTACCCAAAGATTCTAGGTTCAAATCCTACATGCACCTGAGAATTTTTTCTTTTATTTAAATGTCACCAGCTGTTATGGGATAATGTGAAATTTTCATAATTTAAATTTTCGAAACTGATTTTGCATTAAAAATGCATTCAAAATTCACTTTATTTTTCAAAAAGATTTTTTTTCGCCATTGTTTAAAAAATAAATAAACAAAATTTTTAATTTTAATAATTCTAATTAGTTATATATTTACTACTTTACAGATGCCTGATTAACAAGATCGCACAGCAGCACGAGTTATCCCTTAAGTTCACACCCACTTGTCTTGGGGGTCATTTACACTGGTCGCCTGCTGCACGCTTATGTCACAGCTGGCATGTCTGACTTGCGGGGCCTGCCATGCGAGGCTACAAGGATAGTCGACTTAATTTCCGTACAACAGTGAAAAACAGATTGAACAATGTAAAATATTAAAATTTACTTAAAAATTATTATATTTAAATAAAAACCTTAGAAGGTATATATAAATAAAAATTAAAGACTTAAATATAACATAAGTTAAAAAATGTAATGAAAAATTAACCACAAGATATTTATTTGTTCAAACGCTATATACTTATTATAAACTCTTGTCCCAGCGAATGTCGCAATAGCCGAGTGGTCTATGGCGTTAGTGCGGGGACCCTGCGCCATTCCAGTTGGTATTTTGAGTCCTAAAAAAAAAAGCTGTACACCTAGCGTCCAACTCCAGAACTAACTCGAACGAGAGCGACTAATCGAACAATTGGCGTACTACCTAGTGGCCAATGTCAGAACTAAGATGTCAGTAGAGCGAATGCGACTAATCGAACAAAGATGAGTAATCAACTAATCGAATGACCTAGTAGCAACCGAGTAACAAATGAAAAAAAACAAGATGGCAGCCTTCAGTAACATAAACAAATGACAAACGAAAAAAACAAGAGGGTAGAGTGGAGTGCATGCAACGAATGTGAGAGATAAATGACAATTGACTGGGAGATAAAGGAAATAAAGAGAGAAAGAAAAGAATAGGGAAATGAAGAGAGAATCCCTTGTTGCAACCAACCAACTACATTAGTGATGTAGGATTGAAATTACGAGCATCATCATCTATTGTAATCATGGAAGCCAAAGTTTACTAACCTGAGCTACTTAGAGGCCAGTCATATAAATCAAATATGTGAGGCACATAAATATTTAAATGAAACTGTGTAGCACTATTTACGTGCAAAATTAGGTGAGAATCGGTTTATTGGTCTCCAAGATAAGGCTTAAAGCTCCATTTTCTCATGTGGTGCTATCTTTATAAATGCTGAACAAATAATATCCATGTTTTTCATAGATACTGCTAGTATATAAACTTTGTGAAATTGTTTGGAACATACAGCATGGGGCGCTTTTTACTCACCCACAGCCATCACAACTTCCCTACCAACCTCCGCCTTACTCCTGCACATTTGAACAAAAACGAGAAGGGATCGGAAGCAATAATTCCCCATGAAAATATATAAATGATATGAACCATTTGACAACTAAACTTTCGTCTTCCAAAGTGGAGCGGGAGTATTCACAAATGAACAACAAATAATTTGGTTTGGTTTGAACAAGTAATTGCGGGGTTACCAATTATTATAATTAAATACTTTACATACTAGGATGGGCCACGCTACATGGCGTCCATTTTGAGGTTATATAACATTCCAACTCGCAACTTAATGTATTCATAACTCATCAACCACTGAACGAATTTTAATAACTGAAACACCATTAACTCACAAATTCTTGGCAGAGAACATACATATATATCACAATATTTAAATATCAAATAAAAGTTAAGTTAAAAGTACCTCACAATAACCACAAACAATGTAAAAAGTCTTAAAATAGGCATTACATGATCACAGTCTGTCCTTCTTTAAACATATATACCTGCACTACTAAGTCTGCCAACAATGGAAGTATATGTCACAGTATGCTATACTATTGCTATATGTTCATGAATCAATACAAAACTATGTATCACTTCCTCATGCGAATCACAGTTGCCTTGTTGGTGCAGGGGTTGGCAAGGGTGTATGCATGTGATTCATAAACGCACTATCATACTGTACCACTTTCTTTAAATTAACTGACAACTATCATAACAAGAATGGACATTTTCAAACAATACATTTAATAATGACATATGTTAAAATTAAAGTGAAATTGAAAAAAAATAAATAACAACAAATAACCAATATTAATAATATTTATTATGGATTATAAACATTTACGGATTATAAAACATTTCAAGATGGCCATGAATATGCATGTTACCAGTTGTACCAATCAACTTTCGATACAACCAAATCTGCTCACCAATTTCAAACTTAATTCAAGTTGTTCTTTCTTAAATACCCGCCATCACTATTTTCGTCTAATGTTAGCCATTACGTTCTGTGTAATGTTAGCTGTTATCGTCGGTAGTATTAGGACTTAAGATTGTTGTAAATGATTTTAATAACAAACGTGTTTATAATATATTTAATGTTTTTTTTAAATTATTTATTTTCCTTTTTGATTTAATTTAAGGTATATGTTATGCTTTATTGATATCTATCCTTATGGCGTCCATTTGTGTCTTAATATTTTTTTTGCTATTTGAAATAAATAGGTAATGTAATGGACTGTGTTTGGTAGTCTTACATAAACACACATGCCAACCCCTGCACCAACAAAGTCATCTGTGATTCACATGTCAAACGATACATGCACACTGATTGATTCATGTTCATATTGTGATACATTGAGATACTGTGATACCTAGTCTCAGTGGTGACAGACGTGTTGCAATTACATGTACATATTGTGAGACAAGGACAGACAGTCATGATTCAATGTCTATTTTTAGAATGCTACACTGATTGATGTTCTCATAGATAATCCTTGACTAAAATTTTATTTATAATTTAACTATTAAGTTTGATAGGCATATCTCTGCCATGTATTTGTGATTTAATGGCGTTTGAGTTACTAAGATAGGTCGAGTCGTTTATGAGTTATGAATATATGAAGTTGCGAGTTGAAATCTGACATAACCTTAAAATGGACGCCATGTAGCGTGGTTCGTCCTAATACTACAGACGGGCCACACGGAGCTCTCCTCTCTGTCATTCACACAGGTTCACAATGTTCGTCTTTCTCTCTCCTCCTCCTCCTTACGAGCTGTACTTCCCCCTCTAGATGAACAACCAGCATGCCCCCAGAAATTTCGGTTTGGGCATTGATCTTCCGATTAAGCCGGCCCTACACGATGGCCATTTCCATAGCAGTTTTCATACCCATTCTCTGATAGCGTTTCTGCTCCCGTGTAAGTTACAATCCAGCCCCCTCCGGTGAGGTCTGCCTCCGGGTATAACAGTTTTCCTACCCATTGGCATGCCCGAAACTGTAATAGAACGTGTTCTAGTTTTCTGCTATGCCCACGGAGCTGTGACAGACAAGATGGCGGACGCCTGAGAAGCAACTTCGGGGCGTATATATCCGTTTACGAAAACATTACGGGTTCTGTAAAACATGTTTATGTACCAAATGAAACTTAATGTATGCGTAAGTAATGGGAAATGTTTCAATTAACTCGCAAATACGTGATAACTATGGACTTTTATTTTATACATGACTATTTACACAGGTAACTAGGAAGTTGTGTCCGTTGCTCATCTGTTTAGTGGATGGTTTCGCGCTGCAAAGTTTTAGGTTTTAGAGTTCAAATCTCCGTGTCGCGAAACTTTTTTTTAGTAATTTTATATGATACTTTATTGCTGTTTATAAATTTAGTTACCAGAAAACGCTTATTTCTGCAATATCTTCGTCTAAAAGCAATAATACAAGCCAAAGCTAAATAAAAACCACAGGCAGTCGATTGCACTGTGTGATTACTTGTGTATTATTGAATTTATCCAAAGAAATTCTAGAAATAAAGGTTTTCTGGCAATAACATAAATTATAAACAATAATAATGTACCACATAAAATAACTAAAAATATCGTTACATGACGGAGATTTGAACTCTAAAACCAAAAGCTTTATATTACAAACCCGTGCACTCACTGTACTACACACACAAAACTTAAAAAAATGGATTGTGTAAATGTGTATTTTAATGTATATACCAGGAGTGATAGAACTGTAATATTATGCAGAATATAACACACAAAATCTTTAATATGGGTATTGTGATATTTTCCCCTTCTTTTAGTCTCCTAACGCATAAGTTTCTTTAATTATGGAAAGCATAATACTGATTATTATGCTTGTTAAAGATAAATATTTAAATAATTTAATAATGTTTTAACTAGTCGCGTAAATGTCCGTTGTACATAAATGTAAAAATAGCACTTTGCTTTTTTATACATAAGAAGTGCCATTACTAACATTATTTGCCATACATTAATAGCCTAATACGTGTACTCAGAAACATAAATAAATAGTCTTCAGGAAAAAAATTGTCTTCGTACTTTTTGGATGTACCACAATGCTCCTACTTATAATAATATTTGATTGCATTTGTGGCCCTGCCAACTGCGGAATGTCTGCCATTTACAATATTCTGTTAGCACTTTAGGTAACGTGTGGGTATGAACTGATGCATTCTTTCTTCTTGTCTGCTACAGAAACTTTTATGCCTTCTGTTGTGCCCATGGGTATAACCGAAGGTTGCAGTAACTGGGTATCGTGTAGGGACGGCTTTAACACCTTTCACTTCCCCATCAGGGTAACTTAGGAGCAGCGCCGTCTGTCTGGACCTGTGTAGAAAAGTCCAAGTCCCTCTTCTCCGCAAAGTCCACACTCCGCAATTAAATATTGCAATGTCCGGAGTGAAACTCCGCTAAATACTAAGTCCACTATTCCAGCAAGTGAAATTAAAGTCCGAACTCACTTCTTGCCAGAAACAAAGTGCTATACTTCAGTCGGCCTAATATATTCTAAGTCCAAACTCACCACTGGCAGAGACTAAGTCCTTCACTTCATTCTGCATAATTATTTTAAGTCCCGACTCACCATAGCCCGAGACTAAGTCCGACACTTTATTCTGCAGAAATATTCGAAGTCCCGCTTTCACCAGGGTTAATCATACTACAATAAAAATAATAATACAAGAGCTTAAGACCAAGGGACCCATGAGTGGCTAAAGGTAAAATTCGTTAGCATAGCTCCTGTTGACGAGACTTGGAAGCGAAGCTGGAAAAACTCTTGAGCTAGTTCAGCCCTCAGACGAGAGACGGCGATAGCAAAAGAATGCCCCCATTGCTCGCTTGCCGGGATCGCCCATTACGGAAAGCGAACCCTGAGAACGGAAAGGAGGGTTGAATGGAGAAGGGGGTAGGGGGTTTCAGGGTAAATCCAGTTTTTTACCCCTGGGGACAACACAAATAGCTTTCATTCATTCGTACCACATTTCCCTCAACACTAATAGCTTTCATTCATTCGTAGCACACTTCCCTGCATTTCCATCCTTGTCACCGACACAACTCACCCTACCTGCTAACCGAGAGTATTTCCAGAAGCCTCAGAACTTACCCAGGCGTTGTAACCCTGTCGACTTCAAGAACTAGCTATTATATATATATAATCGCATACTTACTTCAGAAATGAAAGCAGGGTGTGACTGATCTTGCTGCTATATCTAGTCGAGTCACCGATGTGATTGATATGATACATTACAATAAGCGAATTGTGTTATATCTAAATCTTCCATTCCAAGTTATATTATAACAAATGCGGAGCATGAAACCAAGCAAAAGTACGTTTTATTTTGTATTGTCCGTTGCGGGAAGTGATGAGCCATCCGTCAAACGATACACGTTCACACAGTTATGACCCAGGGGCTTGTTTTATTCTTTTACGAGAAGTTTTCAGTATTTATTTCCTTTGACTTTCCACACTAGAAAAAAATTGCAATTAAAGCTAATAAAGCTACGTTTATTAAAACAAATACTAACACTATACTGCAATGACACAATTATTTACCCAAAGTTTTAAATTTGCTAATGTGACGCTGTTGGCGGAGTACACTTGTTTATGGTCAAACCGTATTAGTGTATTTGTTAAAATACTTGTATATGGATCAGTAACAGCATAATGTCAGAAATTAGAAAATGTTCTTTTATTTTATAAAGGAAGTGAATTATCGCCTTAATAACAGAATACACACACACACATATATATACATACACACAAACATATATAACATGAAACCAGATATAATGACAGGTAAACTTTAATATTTTTGCTTGTCAAGTATGCAGCTTTGTTAACAAAATAATAATGGTAAAATAAATAAGTTATTGACTAACTTATGAAACACTTACATGCCGAAATGTGTTCTAACGATAAAGTAATAACGAAAGAATGTTTGACATAATTAAGATCGTCAATAATAACATTACGAAATAAACTAAATAACATGACATACTTAAATTAAGGCGTGGTATAAACGTGAACTTACGGATTATAATATATAATATTTTTAAAGAGGCTTTCTTTTTGCGCTGATACATGTGTTTTTAATCGTATCGTCTGTAATATATGGAATGTAGCCGTTTGAAGTCAATTATGGCTACATAGATAATAATCGCCCTGTTCAGACAACTATTTCAGGTTACTCAGACTAGCTCTGGACTCACCCACCATCCGAGGCAACACGAAGCAAACACGGGCCAATAGGCCTATATACGGCAAACGTACTTTTACACTGAGAGTTTTCGACCGTCGCCAAAGCGGAAATATAGAGTCGACTAGGATAGCGGGTGGTGTGTAGCTAGCACTCGATCCGGTCAGGTGATTGGTTGAAGTATGGAACAGAGGATGTGCGATGAAAACATCATTGTTACAATATCGTTTTCCGTACAGTAATTATAATACGTCAGTTATGAGTTTTACTATTGTTATAAATCTTGCTGTTTATTTCAATAAACTACCGATAAATCAAAATCTACAACACAACTCCCGATTTTGATTCTGACGTTTCTTTGTTGCAAAATAAGAACAGATGTTACAAAATGGCTACCCACTTGTTTGCTGTTCAACTCCGATGTACGTGTTTATAATAACTTCTCTCCTGTTTGGTATCAGTTCTAGTACCGAGTTACTCAACTCCCGGTTGGGTGAACAAAAATAATTACCAAAACAGCGCAAATGTGTCAGCATACTTGAATACAAATATACTGCGTCCAAACTGAGTAGAAACGGAACAAATCACGGCCTTACTTGCTATTTCTCCAGATCCAAACTTCAATTTCGAGCCAACTACAGTCGGAATTTTTTATATAAATTTTTTATGCATGAGTAGTGTAATTGTATGCATTGAAAATCTCCAACACATTCTTTTCTTCAGGCTTTACAGAAGTGATATATGTGCGTGCCTGGTAAATGATTCATTTGAACTGTACGGCAGATGTTGGCATTGACCATACTCTAATGGGAACTCCGCAGACTTTGACACAACCACATTATTTGTGATCTGAGTGAGAACGTGTGTTCGTGCAAGGCGAGTACTAGTAATATGTACTAAGATGTCTTAAACATGAAAATGAAATATATGTACATGCAGGAAAGATGAAATCCTTACAAAACAACACGGGGCAAAACGGACAAAGGACTATACAATTGTATATATATATACAATTATATACATAACCTATTAATATTGAAGTTTATCAACAAAAAAATTTCTTTTGCCAAGGCAGCAGTTTTACAGCATCAAATGTTGATTATAACGAGATGTTTTCAACACCATTTACAGAACACAATACAAGCTCTTTATAAACAATATTACAGAACACAATACAAGCTCTTTATAAACAATATTACTTTCATTGAAATTACCAAGATCATTTAAATTGCCGTAAGTGATTTTTATACAAAGACTACATACCATTTTGTGAAAATAGAAAGAAAAAAAAAACTATTTACAATGAGACATTTCGAAAAGTTACTTGTTATTTTATTATGTTTGACAGCTGCCTGTGCTTGCAGTATGTACTGTGGCTCTCGAACGTACAATCCTCTTCTGACACGACTGTATGCTGATGCTGGCAACAAGCACTGCATATTAAATCTCTGCAGTTTTGGAAACATAACTATTTACAATGAGACATTTCGAACAGTTACTTGTTATTTTATTATGTTTGACAGCTGCCTGTGCTTGCAGAATGTACTGTGGCTCTCGAACATACAATCCTCTTCTGATACGACTGTATGCTAATGCTGGCAACAAGCACTGCATATTAAATCTCTGCAGTTTTGGAAACAAAACTATTTACAATGAGACATTTCGAACAGTTACTTGTTATTTTATTATGTTTGACAGCTGCCTGTGCTTGCAGAATGTACTGTGGCTCTCGAACATACAATCCTCTTCTGATACGACTGTATGCTAATGCTGGCAACAAGCACTGCATATTAAATCTCTGCACTTTTGGAAACATAATTTTTCCCCAGAATTCGGCGCCTCTTTCTCCCCTTATTACTTCAATTCCACTGTCGCGATAAATTACCAAGTGACAGAATTTTCTGTACGATATTTGGAGTTGCCCTTGCATTTTGTATCTGTATCGATGTAGTTTTTTAAGTTGCAACTCCTCATTATTTATTTCAGTGCAGAGATTTTTACATTTTACTGCTTCACGAATGAATGCGCTTCTTATAGATGGCACACACTTTACCTCAACAATGCCATATTTCTCCGAAATTCCATCTGGACTGGCTCCAAGGTTGTCACGGAAGTAGGAGCACCCGAAGAAAACTCACTCTGTGGCAGTGACCACAGCTCTCGCCAACTGTCATACCAAGCTCTAGATATCCAGCAGAGTTCAAAAGATGTTTAGCAGACCTTAAAAATTAAAGATTTTTTCAATCCCATTAATACTGTAGAGTTTTTACCCCCAAAATTGTGAGAAATGAACAAATCACAAATATAGTTTTATTTCCAGTATTGGGCTAAATTATTATTTTTTATATAATGCCCCAAAAATATCTTATACAAAATTTATAAAGACTGTTTAAATACAATCATGCCTGAAAACAGGTTCCATATTACTTGTTAAATAGAATTATGCCTGAAAACAGGCTCCAAGAATACAAGGTTGCCAATAGGGGCAAAGTGAGTATAAATACATTACAGTTTACCACTTTTACGAAAAATCATTGATAAAAATTGAGTACAAAATCATTACCAAAAATTATAATATTACTTAACTTTCATATAAATGTCCAAACTTGTGTTTTGCCCTGTATTAAGAATTTAAAATATGCCTATTAAAAATACATCTATTAAAACATGGGAGGAAAACGCCTTCTGCCTGTTTTTCCCCTTTCACATTTTAAATGTGAGTGTGGTGTGCGTTTCCTCCTGTCGCATGTCCGGTGTGGTGTGTGTCTTGTCAGGGTATCAACACCCATCATATAGTCCAACCTTAGTGCTGTAGAGTGTGGAGGAACATGGGAGAACAGTATGGAGAGTTTGACGGAAGTACAAACATCAGTTAATTTCAAATATCATGGCGTATGTCGCCACGTCGTAGTGTTGCCTAGCGACGGCCAACTGCGCTGAAGGGTGGGAGCCATCGAGGGGGGATGTCAGCTGGCGGAGCCTCGCAGTGCTGGAACCGACGTCAAGCAGAGTAGACGCACTGCCCGTCAGCTCCTCGCTCGCCGTCGAAGGGGACAACATACTAGTAAGTCTTCGTAATCCTGGTAGCTGAGTGTTCTCAGGTGGCGGATAGCAGGTTCGGTGGAATAAAGTACTGAAGTCGGTGCGGTGATATTTTCCAGCACAGTTACACAGTATGGTACCTCAGGGTGAATAAAAATGCCACAAAGTGCTAGAGTTGTCTACTTCTCTTTCTTGTAGGTGGATATGGAATTTTTTTTCGTGAACTCTGCCGTAAATAATAGCTTGTGAATAGCGTTCGGTTCCACAAACAATATTGTTTACAATATTGTGGCAAGATGTAACATTCATCATACAACAGATAACACCTAAGAAATAAGGCACGTCAAAGCACAATCAAGATAGATAAAAAAAGGGAAGTTTCACGCATGAAATTATCCTCGCATCATGGAGCAACTGAAAAAAATTGACAATGAAAACTTAATTATTCCTTAATAATTTATTTAAAAAATCAATAACTGAACTTGTAAGTACTCGGTTATGATCTTATAGTGTACTAAAGTAAAATCGAGATCTGAAATACAAAATAATTTGCAAATTTACTAAGGTTACTACCCCCCTAAGGAAGATTTTAATTGACTAGAACAACACAGAATGATATCAACAAAACAACAGTTAAAACATAACTAAGAAGTCCAAATTTCAATAGAGAAATACTGTAAAATTATTCCCTCCAACTTTTTAGTTAAGGACGTAGTCGTTTATGTAGCTAGGAAGTTTCCATGTTGTCGAGCTTCTCCTAGGAGTAGTCAAGCTGTTTCTTGGCCTCTCATTTCTTCAGATATGCCCCAATCATGTTTGTCCATAAGAGACACATGGTCACGTTCATCTACGATCACATCTCCCTGCTGTGTAAAACAGCTTAGTAAAACAGACCCAGGGAAAAGAAGCCGAGATGGATCAGACAGTCCATTTCCAGACCTGCGAGGGTCATGCGCTCATGGGGAATATAATTGGTTGCAGTGCAAACTAAAGATCTAATAGAGTAAAGAGCACCTGAAAGGACTGATTCCCAATGAGCAATCCTAACATTGAGGGTTGTATGGTTTTCCATATAATGTAGATGTATTTTCAACCTGACCATTCCCAGCGGGGATATGTGCAGTGGTCTTGCTTGGAGCTATGCTAAGCGAATTTTCGAAGTGTCTTAATTATAGTGAAGTAAATGAGGTTCCCCCATCAGAATTAATATAAGCAGGAGTTCCATAAAGTGAAAAAAGGAGTCACAGTTCTGATATAATAGTAGAAGTGGATATATCTGGACAATGAAAAGCGAAAGGAAATCTTGAGTACTAATTCACTATTACTAACATGTATTGATTTCAAGTGACAGAAGGTAGGGGCCCCTTAAATCTATGTTAAGCTTTTCGAAAGGTGAAGTTGCTTTAATGAGAGTACCTTTATGGTGATGGAATCTTGGTATAACAGTGGCAAATACTCTGCGAGAGTTTGTCACGTGGCGTATTTATTTTAAGGAATAAGGCTAATTCTTGCAACGAGCCCAATGATAGAGCCGAGTTACTCCAGGATGACATAAAAATGCACGTATCTCGTTAAGCGTTTCTACAGAGTTCTGGATAGCCAAACAAATCCTTGAAAGGGCATCAGCAACAAAATTGTCTGTACCAGGCTTACAGTCAACATCATAGTGGAAACAAGACAATTCCATTCGCCATCGCATTATCTCTTCATTCTTCACTTTTCCATTAATCTTATTATGGAACATGAATGATACCGATCTTTGGTCTTTTATGAAGTTAAAATGCCGCCCGATTAGGTAGGTAGTGTCCCCATTTTTGAGAGCTTATACAATAGATTGAGCTTCCTTTAAGTTCTCGTAAGTGATGATGCATCCTTTGGAGGTGGCATCTCTCTTAGCGGATTAAGACGATCAGGGTCAGGCTTAATTGTTTCATTAGCGATCAGGTAACCAAGCAATTTAATTGACCTTACATAAAAGGAGGACTTCTCATTGTTTAATGTTAGATTGTATTTTAGAGCAACATCCATGAAGCTTCTTAGATTTTTGTATCTTTTTTCTTGTATAATTTCACATATTGTTACATCATCCATATAGGAAAATGTATTACTCAGACCTTCGACTCTGATTATTTCGTCAATACCTCTTTGGAAAGTTGCAACTTCGTTAGTGACACCAAAATAAATCCTTTTGAATTGATAAACTTGGCCACATGCTTTGAAAGCAGTATACATTTTACCGTTTTACTCTTCAAATGTATTAGGCTGTAACCTTCAAAATTACCAACTTTGTTAACGATATCCTCGATCTTCAGTAAGGGGTAAGCCTCTAGTAGAATATAGCGATTAATAATTTGGGAATAATCAATTACCATGCATCTCTTATGGTTCTCGATTGATATGACTACCACCTGAGCTCTCCAAGGGGAACGAGAGTGTTCAATAACAACTTCCTTTAAACGATATATAATTTTAGCTTCAATAAACTTGAGATTGCTACCTGTGTGTCGTTTCGATTTTACAGTGATAGGTTTGCATTCTGGCTTGAGGTATTCAAACAACGGCACAAGCTGAATCTGGACAGCAGCAAGACCACATATGGAAAGAGTTTCTCTGTCTCCACCAAATTCTAACTGAATTCAGAAACAACTCTTTAAAACGTTGTGACCAATGATGAGACGAGAATAAAGATCATACAGGAGAGAGAGTTCTGCATCCTTGTAATAATGATCAAGAAGAACTAGGTTAACCTTACATTTTCCCAGGATACTGTATGTCATTGAAGTGGAGGCCATAGACACAATACCTGACGATGGAAGAATAGGTCAATTAAGTTCTTGAGCTGTTTTTGCGTGTATAAACTCAATGAGCTACCAGTATTAACCAAAGCAAAGACTTACTTTCTATTGGTGGTTGCTTGAACTGTGCCCTTCTCCAGGCCAATAGGAAAGGCAGTTATATACACAGAACTCGAAACAGTATTAGAATATTCAGTTTTTGTATTAGGGCCAGACTTGCACGCTTGCAAAGTGTCCATTCTTACTACAAGAATTACGTGTTGCATTTCTCGCAGGGTACTTAATGCGCAGGTGTTTTTCATTACCACAATACAAGCATTTAAGATTTAGAACAGCAAAGGTTGAATCAGAAATTTTTACTGGTTCAGACAAATCTAAAGCAGGATCTGGACTTATCAGTGGCCCATCAGAGTTGATGGGTAGATGCGAGTAGGATGACAAGTATTGTTGCTGAGCTGATTCTAGAGTGCGAGCTACACCAAAGGCTTCATCCAGTGCCAATGATAATTTTTTCTAGGAGTCGTTAGCTTATTGTCGAAGACTAAAGACCACACATGAAATAATCTCGTATAAAGTCGTCCCTATTCTCATCAGCAGTAACAGTTTTAAATTTGCAGTCATGGCTATACGGTCTTAAAGCTTGTAAGCAATTGATTCAGTAGGTTGTTGGTGACGATCAGCTAATTTGTACCGAGCAAAAACCTCATTGACAAGCTTAACAAATATATTTAAGGATTGAAGCAACATCATCATAATTTTCACAACTACTTACGTACTCATAAAGGATGGGGAAAAATGTGGTTCACCAGTATGTCCAGCTTATTTGACTCGTTTGGAGCTAGCTGGAGACAAAAATTAAAATTTGTAAATCTCTTGAACCAATGTTTCCAATAGGTAGCAGCTGTGTTATATTTCGGATTAGCAGCGAACCTTTCAGGCTTCAGTATTCTATTCATAATTTTAGTCAGTTAAATTGTAATGAAACTTGTAATACAGGCCTTAAGAAAGGTTTTAATTGACTAAAATAACACCGAGTGGTATCAATAAAACAACAGTTGAAACACAAATAAAAAGTGTAAACGTCCATAGAGAAATACTATAACACATATTTAACTGATTATTTCTCATTAGGACGACGTTCTTGCAGTGCCTCAACAGCCGCGAACAAAGTCCCGTACTCAGTGACGATTTCCTCTTCTCCAGCTCGTCACGCGCCTTATGTGCCCAGCCTACACCCCTCCAGCATTCCACGCGTCAAGAGTCGGAGGCAATACCTCCAGAAGGCCAAACGCCTTACAATCTACGGGGCACAACCTGCCATACATATGTGTATTGAGGATAGACACAACGTCAGGCGTAGCGTGTCTTGCAAGGTCGAACTCCGCGTGGAGCAAGCGTTGTATGCTCGTTGGATTGAAAACATGACGATTACCAATATTAACCCCGCGCATTAAAAAATGATAACTTGTTCATACATGTGACGAAGCTCCTTCCGTCACATTCTCCACCATAAAGAGGGTACCAGGTTCATAGATCAACACTATTCCCTATTCCTATACAATAGCATACATACAATTATATACAACAGTAGCAATAATGCAAGAGCAAAACAAGCAACAAAAGAGCTTAATAGCTAGCTAAAAATAACTAACACATGCCACGTATACAACTATACATACAACTACACATAATACCTTTTTATATTGCTCACATGAACCTTTAGTATTTTTATGGGCTTCTATGAATCTTCCAATAGAATAGTAACAGGTTTTAAAAACTTAACTATTTTTAAGGGCCCAAGCCATTTGGAAGCCAAATCAGCTAAAAAAAAAGTCTACTTTTGATGACAAGAAATGAGATTCTAACAATACCAAGTCTGCAACTTGTAATGACACTTAATTTCTGGTCTTGATGTATCTGTCCTCCAAACTTGTATGATATTCCTTTACACTATGGGAAACCTCGTCCCATACTTACTCTTAATTTTTTTTGGGTCCACTGTGGCTCATTAAATGGCATTAAAGACCATGCGTTTAGTAAAGGATGGAATAGCTCCCTGCCGAAAAACACAATTCTGCAGGTGTATATTTCGTTACTCCACTTACCATGTTGTTGAAACACAAACTAAAGTTATTCAACATATCATCCCATTTGCTATGAGAGCCGACCTGGAAAGCTCTGAGTGCAACTTTTAAGTTTTTATTGCATCGCTCCATAACATTCACCATGAGGATGTTAGAGGGAACTATGAATATTTTAAATACCTCAACAAACCATAAGTATTTCACTCCAGCCGACGAGAAATAGGCAGCATTTTCACACGTCAGATAAACAGGTGAACCAAACACGGGAAACACTCTCTGTTTCAGAATCTCACATATTTCTGCCGACTTGGCTTATCTCAAAAGAAAGAAAAATACAAATTTTGCGAAACTGTCTACTCCTACTAGAATTGCTGTAAATCCAGCTTCGTCACAAGCACACAAAATTAAAATATTTACACGATTGTTATATCGATAATGTGTGACTACCCAGTAATTCACATACATTAAGTTGAACTTCAAAATCTGAGACCTAACATAAAAAATGTTATTTTTTCATGTGGCGCCATTTTACGAAATTGTGGAAAAAAGAGGCTCTTATAGACACATATGAATGTCGTAATAGATAACTCCGGCATACTAAGTTAAGTTGAAATATGTTAAATGGTTGTTTAAAGAATACTAGGCTTTAATGAGTACATAGCAGACATTTTGAAAATAAGTGTCTGGCCCAGATTTAACATAAATTTACATGGCGTACCGTAACCAAATGCTACATTTGGTTACGAAATTTGGCATGAATGTATATTTTTTTTTTCCGATATATGACATAAAACTTAATTTTTTTTTGTGGCACTCTCATACAAAATCACGGAAAAAAGAGACTCTGTGTAGACACATATAATTTTTGAAATAGGCGTTGCCAGCATACAAAGTTTAGAGAAAATTGCTTGTGTGGTTTCGTAGATATAACATACTTAGGTAAAATCTCTATATGTTCACCATTTCGAAAGTAAGTTGTGCCGTGCACAAATAAATATTAAACATTGTTGGGCAAGAATCCTATATTATCGTTCAAGTAACAAAATACTACATTTCTTTACACTTGGATTGTATGAATAAATCACAGATAGGAAATCACGTAGGTGTTAAATTGACCACATGAAGACTCATCATTCAATGACTAGCATGAGTTTGTTTAATAAACTTGAAAACCTTCAAAAAATATGATGTGTAGGTTGACAAAAATAAAAACACAGGTTTCTAAACAGTCAATTAACATTTCAATAGACTGTAAAGTGGCTTCTCTATATTGACCAGCGCACACGTGCTTGAAACATTTTAATTCACGTGCTTATTTAAACGTCATTGAAACCACCCTTGTACATACAACTCAATGTTTGTACAGAGCTTAAAAAAACTACGTAGGTAAGTTTTAAGAATTCAATATTTTACCATTTTCACGATTTTTTTCTCCAAGAATACACTTAATATGACTAAAATAAAAAAGATAGGGCGCTAGATAATTGTTTTTTAAATCTTTTCTGACAAAATTAACACTTACAGAATTTTATTTTCCGAGATATACGCTAACGCGCAAACAACGATTTCACAGAAAACGTTTCAGTCCATAAGACTCTTAACAAGTGGTTACCAAAAAATTTAATACACAACTTCAAACTGGTAACAATTAAATTTTGTGGAACACACAGTAATCTACGCTGCTCACTCTGAATGCCTTTAACTCATTAACACTACTGCAGATTATTTGTATTAAAAATACGAAGGCACATTACAAAAAAAAAAAAAAATTAACAGACGGCTCTAAAATCGATGAGCAACAAAAAATACCTGCTTCTAAAACACAAGCATGTTCGTTTTTCTCGGACTGCCTCAAAACACTTGGCATTTAAAACTGTTCAACACAGATACATGTAATTCTTATCATACGTGCGGAAGGATGTAGAATTAAAAAGGTCTTCAAAACGTTATGTAATGCTTTCAATATTTCAGGTACGAGTGGAGTCGAACCAAAGAATGAGGGCGGCAGAAATTTCCCTGACCAAGGCCTCTTCTTATAATAAAAAATTTATTAAAATACTAAAACTCACAGTAAAATTACTAAACGTTGGTGGAGGCGACGGTGTGCGTTCTGAAAACTCCGCAAAACAAAAACGTTAAGGGTGAAAAAAGAAAAGAAGTTACTCTACACCTTTATAGTGAGTCGTGGGCGCGTCGGAAACACAATTTGGCTCAAAATGAATGAGCAGAAAAACAGTTCGGAATTACATTTAAACAAGATCAGACACTGTAAGCAAGCATTCAGTTGATCTAAACTGAATTTTGAAAGGCATCCGAAATATGAATTTAGAAAAATACTGCCAACAGTAAATGCCACGAGACAAACACAACTATGCCACGAAAATTAAATTACAACCGAAGTGACCCTAATTCAAAAGCGAATGAGAGTTAGAACGGCCAAGGAAAGGGATGGAATGTGGAACTTCTGTGGTATCATGCATCGCGCTGTTCAATCCCACACTGATGAAGTCCAGATCCTGATTCCACAGGGAATGTTCTTGATTGCAAAAATTGCCAAACATGCATTAAGATTATTATTGAACCTCTCTACTTGATTCCCTTTAGGGCAATAAGGGTTGGAAGTGAAATACTTGACCGCACAACGAAAAAAACATGTTCTTAAACACATTTCCAGACTACTATGATACGCTATAGAAGCAACCGTTATTAAAACAAAACAAAAACATATTCACTGATATCTGGTTACAAGCGAAATGTTATTGGGT
Organism: Dryococelus australis; assembly: GCA_029891345.1. Classification (NCBI taxonomy): domain Eukaryota; kingdom Metazoa; phylum Arthropoda; class Insecta; order Phasmatodea; family Phasmatidae; genus Dryococelus; species Dryococelus australis. The sequence continues at coordinate 72,796,995 of CM057007.1, read as the reverse complement.
TAAATTCCTCGTCGTTATAATTATTTTTATGATTTTAAAATTAATTTAAGTTACATATTACTGCACATATCACTTTGAATGAAGTCTTTTTATTATAATAATTTCGTTTAATATTAAAATACGTTATGATGAATTGTTAATGGAACTATTTAACATCTACTATTTAACAAAATGTTTTTTTTTATTGCCGATAGCCACATCTCTCTGAATTTATTCAGCAAAACCAGCAATCCACACACAGAAGGCATTTTGCTTTTCTTGTCTTATTTACAGACTTAACATTGCAAATCAAGATAGTTTATAACATGTGTGCAAACATAATGATATTTGTGAGCCCGCCTGCAACAATATTAAAACTACATCCTCAGTGGCTAGTTACAACACGTCATGCGAAATTGCTTCATGCGCAGGATTACAAAGTTCTAAGCAATTGGGCGTTGTAAACCCCTTATTTAATGTACGAAAGAAAGAGTGTACTCTCTGTAGCGCAGTTTTGTGTGGTAACCTGCATTGTAAATATTTGCTTGTGTGCCAATTTTCGTTGCTTAATAGGAAGTGGTTTACAATGTTTCGTTGCATAACACATTTCCAGTCGCAACATACCAAGGCGTCTGCCACCCTCAGAAATCACTCCAGGCCCCATGTTGTATATATGTCTTCCTATTTATTTGTCCTAAGGATTCCACTTATGACGGGTTACCACACATTAACGACTCACCCATATACATACCTGTATGTGAATTACTCCAGTTGTGCGAACATTAAATAACGCATGTGCAATATCGGCCAAACCTAGAGAACTGATACATTTACACTCAGAAGTTTACGCTCGCAGAGTTTTATAAATATAGATCATATGATTTTACAAAAGGTTGTGTCATGACGGTGATTGGTGGCAACATATTCTTTCAAAACAAAGTAGGCTAAAAAGGTTTTTCTTCCCAAGTGTGGATCGAATACATAAGTAGAAAGTTTCCAAAAGTCTTGGGTGAAGGGATTGCCACCCTGAGCTGCACCTAAGGGTGGTTGATGACGATCCATACAAGAATCGTGTTTTAATTAAGGAGTTGTTTTAATTAAGGAGCTTGTACTTGAACATGAACTTCATATTTAGTGAGTTTTAAAAAAAGTGGCCTTCGTTGCTAGCCTGCATATAAAATAATTTTTGTATTTTAGCAAACATTTCCTTGGGAAATAATTGCAAAAATAAAGTTTTGCAAAAATACTAATTAATTATTTTAATAAGTAAATGCCGTAGTCTTTATGTTTATAATAAACATAAGGGGCATTGTAAGCTAACAGTGTCACAGAAACCATTTGGCGATCAGTTCCCAAAGAATAGTTTATCAAACATACAAAACCTTTTTAAGGAATTGGGGTGTCTGTAAACAATATTTTTGCAACTTGTTTCCCAAAATTGTTTTTAGAAGAACAAAACATGTATAATGTGATTCTCCTTGTTACAGGTTTGTTCGACTCGCAACACGACTTGCTAAAGGTTATCTCGGTGTCTGACGACGACCTCGCCACCCAGTACTTCGACGAAGGCCTCGACGGCTTCCCAGCGTACGTGCTCCGCCCTAGCTCCAACGAGAGGACGCCATATCGCCAGCTGCTGTCGGACATCCTGTATGGCGAGTTCTCCCTGCACGTGGTGGTGAAGCCTGCCTCCGAGCAGGGTGGCTTCCTCTTCGCCGTGGTGGACGGCCGGGAAGCTGTGGTGCAGATGGGGGTGTCTCTCTCCCCGGCGGACCCAGACCGCACCAACATCTCCCTCTTCTACACCGACCTCGCACGTCACTCCACGTCCCAGATCGTCGCCAGCTTCGCCGTGCTGCAGTTCGCTGGCCAGTGGACGCGGTTCGTGCTCGGGGTCGCCGATGACGGAGTCACCCTCTATCTGGACTGCCGGGAGGTGGCGAGGGTGGCCGTCAAGAGGGAGCCTCGGGAGCTTGTGTTCGACACGGCGTCCACGCTCTACATCGGCCAGGCCGGGCCTGTCGTCGGCGGACACTTCGATGTGAGTAGCACATCCCTACTTGCTCACTCAGCTTCTGGGTGCCTCTCACTATTGCACACTCTTGCCACAGTTTCTACGTAAGAGCCATAGACACCAGTAGTTCAAGTGAACTCTCATTGTCAATTTACCTAATTTGAAAATGCTATTCAAGGTTTATAGATATTAAGTATTTTTATTAGTGCCCAATATTTTAAGACTCTTTTGATTTACAATCGAAAGTACTTATTTTGCTTGTATAAATTCCGTTTACCACAAACAGGTTAATTTATTTTGCGTCACCTGTATCATTCAAAACTGGTTTGATACAGCTGTAATGATTTACGAATGCTGATATTCAGTTTATAATAAACTAGTGTAGAACAACTATGAAGTACGGGACAGGCTTTCACATGTAGTGCTGTACAGTAGTGTTTCATTGTCAATGTGTAAGAGTATGGGTACGACGAATAAAACTCGGCAAAAAAAAAAATCCAAAGGATGCAAAGGACATTGGGTCAAAAATGGGTTCCAAGCACAGCAGAACAGAAGACGGAAAAGACCACGTGACAGTCAGCAATGAAACATGCACTCATCAGTGGGGGATACGATCATCACTGACAGGGATGTAAGATGGACACCATCTGTTCATGCTTAGTATGAGGTTGTTGACGAGCTCTTGAGGTATCATGGTCCATTCCTCTTGTAGCGCCGATCGCAGCTGTGGTGTCGTCGCTCGCGGCTGACAATGTGCTGCCAGGCATATCCCGACATCGTCCCACATGAGTTAGATTGTATTTAGGCCAGGGGACAAATCTATGCAGTGACTCATGTCACTCTCCAGACGCTCAGCGACAGTCGCTGTACGATGTGGGTTGCATTGTCATCCATGACGAGAAACTCAGAGCTTACATCACCCTGGAAAAAATCTACATGGGGAAAGGAGAACCTTCGTACAAATGCAGTCACCAATAACTGAGCTTCCTGGAAAATGTAGAGCTCTGTACAAACACCAATAGTTATGCCTCCCCAAACAATAATTCCGCCAACTTGCAAACGGACGTGGAGTGGAGAGAATTGTGCGGGTCTTTACAATGAGGTCTTGAGAGTCCAAAACGATGCCTTATGACGATTGCTTGTTCTCACGTTCTCCGGAGATGTGGGTGTTCGGAATCTCTTGTGAGACTAAATAAGCTCTCACCCATTAAAGGTACTCGACCGTATTGATAAGCTCCCATCTCGTTGTGTTCTTGGCACCACAGCAAACACCATCTTCTGTACGTAGCAGTCAATGTGACACATCGTACTGATCCCCGAGCGAACAAGCCCCCTGTGTGCAGTCTCCTCGCCACAGTCAAGCATGATGATAGCTTCCATGTATTGCACGTGTCTTGAATTTTCACTGCTGCCTGCCGTAGATCTCGTATCGTCTGCAGGACAAAACGTCACTTCCTCTGTTGTCACTATTAAACCTCCGTATCGCTGTTCCTGGCGATCGGAATGCCTTCCAAGCTCATGACGTGGTGCTTTGTGCGATCCCTATCTCCTCGGCTACACTCTTCGCACTAAGAACTTTCTTCAGCTTTCCCAGTGATTCATCCTTGGGTGAAGTCATCCATATGTTGTATACGGGACTGTCTGTTTGCCACGTAACAGTCATCGAGCAACAACTTGACGTCTTACAACCGGATGCGCATTGTGTAATAGCTTCCACTGCAATGTCGGGCATGTAAATAGCTCGTTCTTTATGCCCTTCGCAAACACCCACAGTACGTAATGCTGCACATGCCCTTCTGTACTGGACCTTAGGCAATCTCCTGATTGGTCTTTCGTTCGATTCTCTGTCCATTAATATTTCGTATTAGTTTCGTATTTCTTCCTTAATTTTTGTATAACTGTTTACAATACCATTTACCTTCTCATTTAATGGCTGAAAATATGTTGCGTATAGTAATTAAACCAAACATGCAGCCTGTAAAACTATTTTTCTATATATTTATGGCCGTAAGTACGTTGCTCGTATCGATACTGTTGCAGATAATCTAAAATTTTGCTTCACTATTAATAAATAAAAATAAGTTGTTTACAAAGTAAATTGTCATAAGTCACATCCTTTGTGATTTCTTCCAAGTCACTACGACCCATACTTTTATGACTTGTGTAGTAATATATCGGGTTTATATCACTATTGCATGAAGATACTTGGGCATACATGTTCCTAGAGATTGTTTTTTTTTTTTTCATTCTCAGCAGTTTTTACTTCGACTATCAGTACAGATGCAGATGGTATTATTTAAGCTTTGACTGTTTTGGATAGCTGGTAATTGGCTTGGGCTCTTCTACAAAGTTCAGATATAGGATTTTATTGTTTCTTTTTTCTACCAGAAAAAAGCTAGTCATGTTTTTGTGGCTGCACTGTTAAGGTAAAGTTTTCACATTATCTTGTATTTGCATGCTTTATAGGTATTGCAGGAGCGCTTGATGTCAGGTTGTACACTTTTTCGTATGTAAACATTTCTCAGCTATTGAAACATCCATAGATAAGGAAATCTTTAATGCATGGGAAAATATTTTCGTGTACGCCCTTTTTAAATTATGTCATGTAGTTTGTGGTTAATTATTTGCATTTCTTCTAATTCTTCTTTATAGGCATGTGTTTTTATTTTTCCCCAATAAATGTAAATACACGAGTCGCACTTTTGAAAAACAATTTCCTTGCTTACTTTCAGAGAGGCGCTCAGAAGCTATCGTAATTATGTAGTTAGATTCTATTTTACACAAATTAAAAATGGTAATGTATGGTCATGGGGAGAAGAAATGTTACTACTGTAACAGTCAGTTTGGAAATCTGCTTAACTTGTAAAATACATAACTGGAATAATAAAGTGCATTTATTTACTGATCTAAAGAGAGTGCATCACTTTGGTAAAGGAATAAAGTCTCATAACCACCACGCTAAATTCAATAAAATCATAATTGTCATTATTTATTAATTGGTGAGTATAGGCTTATCTGACGTATTGTCAATTGATTGAATTTCATTCCATATTTACATCGATGACCCAAATATTTCAAATTTTACCAGTGAGCATTTGTAAATTGAGGATAAAGTGTTGGTTATGTCCCTCTGTTCCCGAACTTCTGGCCAGCCTGCTCCATACATCACCCCATAACCATGCATAAGAAGAGTTTGAACTATTACACGGACCTCTGGTAATTATACTGTAGCGTCCTCCTAGTGTGTGTGTGTGTGCAAGAATGTTGCATGTAACCGCAGGTTTTATCCGGCATCGAGGAGACGAGACATATTTCTTAATTAAATTACCGTTCATTTCGCTCATGCCGCACTACAACTTAACTACACATGCCATAGTGTGCGTAATTTTTACTTCAGAGGAAATGTGCTGCTGTAATATAATAATTTATATATCTTTCAGTACCATCGAAAGTTTTATGTGAATATTCTTGCTCAGGGCAGTGGGAAAGGGAAAATGTATAATAATATATTTATGTCAAACACTCTTCAGGTAGTAAGTACACTTTACATTATATAATTTTTTTGAAAATTATAGTTTCCTTATTTTCATAATTTTTGCAAAGTTATCAAATATACGTTTTATTAATTTTAAATTATAAAAATGATAAAAACAATTTTTAAACATTCTTATAACTATATACCGAACAGTACACAAATGTACAAGCGTAAAAGTAGAGATTTCGTATAGTATTAAGTGTATAGTATTCGGAAATACCTTTAGAAATTTCCATACCTTGATAATCACTCATTTTTGTAGAAAAGTTTTATTACCATTTATTAAATAATAAAACAAATATTACTATGGCTCTTGTTTTATTTTAATGTCTGATTTAGTTTTCGTCTTATTAATCATTAGTAATAAATTATGATTTTCGCATGTGTTCAAACCAAAAATATCTAACAGTTATATATTTTTATTATTATTATATTGTTTTTATTTCTAAAATCTTTCCATATTATTATGAGATTGATCGATAGCCAAATTATGGCATTTGGAGGGGGAGGGGGCAATTAATACCAATAAACTTCGAAATGCATATAAATAATTTGTGAGTGTAATTACCATCATTATATTAATATTTATTTTAAACTGGCTTATACCACAGATAATACTATAAAGAGGCAAACACTATATCGGGCACAGCAGAGCACTCATTTGGACCAAACATAGTGCGAACTTGAAAAAGTTTGTAGCCAAGGCTAACATTAGCAACTGCAGAACAAGAACGATCAGAGACGCGAGTAAAATTACGAAATACCCTGAAAGTATCGAAATTAAAGATGGGTAATAATTATGTTAGATCCGGGTACCACATTTATTAAACCCAGTCAGAACATAAGTCACGACGTGATCCAGGGTGATCGAGAATGTGACTGTCCACCGAATTAACAAGTCGGAGGAAATATGGTCAATAGAGATTGGATGCCATGGCAAGCAACTAGGAAGAGTCTAGTCTAACTAGCTATATGAAGAACCAATATCACCTGAGGCAGTGGCCTGAAAAATTCGCGAATTCATTTCGGGTCAAGCTAGAATTAAAAATTGATTACGTTTTTGCTACCTGTGTTCACTTGTTATTTGACACCTCCTGGAGAACACGGAGTCAGTGAGAGATATTAAACAAAATATACGCCCAATCGTCGTCTTCCACTACAGCAGTAAGCAACCGATGGGAAGTTGAGACTGTACTTAGACTGTACAGTACAGTCCACGAGTAACTAAACCCACGAATCCTTCACGGGTCCTACAACTTCCATCGCGTTCATGTCTGCGTTCATTCGTGCTGCAGGGAAACGCGTGTCGGTGTGTTGTGACTAGACAAACTCCAAAACTCAATAACATCGTTTAACTCTTTCAAAACTCGGCGAAATAACGTATCGAAATGAACCTTTTGAACAAGATAGACGTGAGATATTTACGTGTGTTAGTGAATAGACGAACATTTCATTGGATGTCACCTGTTGATTGCACTACGTGTTTTATGTACTTTTCCACTGAGAGGTCATCAGGTGTATCGGTGAATTGTTTCGATAAGTTCAAGAGCGTGGCCATATTCACGTGCGCTTACAGTAATAGCGAACCGAATGAAAAGTGATTATCAGTTCATAATGCTCAGTCATGCATTTTGTAGACAAGCTATGGTTTTTCAGCCCAGTAACAGATTTTTTAGAATAACATTTTGATTTCGCGCTCCTTGCTTACTAACTTTCCAGAATAACATTGGTTATATGAATGTACGAGATTTAAAAAACGAGAGAATGTAGATAAATGATTGGTCGTATGGCAGACGGCCACTGTGAAGAAAGTGTTAAAATCTATGACTGGGCAACTTATTTCTATGCAGATCGCAGCAGTCTGTTGGCCAACCACGGAGGTTGTTTGTCAACAGCGACTGAGTTATGAGCCGCTACATACGATGGTCAGATAACTTCTCCTCGCCACAGCAGTGAGAAAACTTGCTCGCTCTGAGTTATATAGTTGCAGATACGAAATAAACTTACTTGGACAGTACCTGTTTGCACTGAACAATATTTTGTTCACTCTCCTTACCTTCTTTTGCACCAAACGTCTACAAGTAAATAAGATATTCATTAGAATATTTTAAACAATGAATATATAACATTAACTATATTTAATAAATATCAATTTATTTAAATCATTTAAAAATAAATTTTAGACCGAACATTAATTTTGATAATCGAACAACATGTACATAAATGTAGTATACGCACGAACATTACACGTATGTGAATTAATCAGTATGGTTACCGTGGACATAATAAAAATCAAGGAATAGTCAAATTAATAGTTTTTTGGAGTTAATAGGCATTTGGTCTGATATGTTTATTACTACAAGATTCGTAGCGACAACAAAATCAGCTTGGCTCAGTAGTTGGTTGTAAAAGAATCGTGTTATTTCATTGTCTTGATTAGAAAATACCACTCGATAGTTTCTTTGTAATTTTCGTGACAATAAGGCACGGTTTCACAATGTCTGTTTAAAACTCCTGGTTATCTAATCAATTGATTAATTTAAACAGTTCTGATTAGTATTGAAGTGTTTCTCATTATGATTTGATCTGACGGTTAGGTAACCATGGATTAAGGTAAAAGGGGGGGGGGGGCATGCCATGACGTCTCGGCTCGTGATTGGCCGCTATGAGAGCTTCGTTTGTTTGGTTACCGGCGCTGGTTGTGTTTAACATGGATGAAAATAAGCGGCCACGTGCAGGGAAGTTCGTTTCCTCGGAAACTGAAGTCCTCATTTCTCTTGCAGAGAAATATTCTTGTCTTACTGAATGCAAAAGAACCGATGCTGCTACTTGGAAACAGGAAGAAGAGGCGTGGAGAAGAATTGAACTGGAATTCAGTTCAGCTTGGGGCGTGTTTCCGCGGAGCTTGTAAACTCTCAAAGCGAAGTATGTTAATATTAAACGTTCTGTGCGGAAACAAACAGACGAAAATGATGAAAAAATATTTATGTATTTTGAAACAATTCTTTTTGGCATTTTTATATTTGTTAATATCAGTCGTAGTGATCCAAATTTGCTTGTGGGTCCACATAAAACTGTAAACAGGGCTTAAAATAACTTAAAAAAGTATAGTTACAGCATTATCTACAAATGCTTATAAAAATCCAGCAAATAAATAGGCCTGTAACTACATACCGAAGTATGAGAAATGTTCTACACAAGTAAGTGATGTGGCAGCCTACAAAGGCACATAACTTAAGACACGGCATGTTATGACACAACATTCTGCATCTACTAGTGTAGGCCATTCTGTAGGAACCTCCAGCTGTCCTTCAATTTTTTTTCTAGAAGTGCTAGGACAGCGTTTTTATTCAGGCGAAATCTCGTAAAAAAATTCTTCGTCATTCATTTGCAAGCGATTCGGGTGATCCTGAAATATTCTTGGCCTATTTATGAAATCGACTATTCATCCAACGTCATCTTCCAGAACAGATAATTCAAATGATCTGCCATCATCACAGCAAGGGAAAAAAATCCTGGATTATTTAGCAATTGTATTGTCAGTGTTTACTAACTTATGTGCCTATTTATTTATATTGTTAAATTTTTGTTGTATTTTCTACCGTAAAAAATATTCATTAAACCTGCGAAAACATTCCGGAATGAAATGCGATGCTCAGAGGAACTGATATACAAACACATTCGACTTCATAAATAATCTTTTGACATCACATCCGATTAGATGTACCCACTTAACCTCAAATTGTTTGTTACGAATGTTCTGATTAGCCCGCTAATCGGAACCTCTTCTTATGTTTAACTTAACCATTGGTTACAGTCGGATAATCGATCGATTAATGTGAACCGTATGTCGGGAAACAGAAAATGGTTCTAACCAGCACTGATAATCAGAAGAAAACCACACATTGTGGAACCGACCCTTAAAGTAGCAGGCATTTGTTCCTTCATGTACAGGGTCATACGGACCGGAGCCCCGGCCCCGGCCAACGCCCACCCTGGAATTTTCCGGTTTTACACAGAAATCTATTATACCCAAATAGGTCTTGTTTTTACTCAAAATCAGCCATTTTAGGATTAAAATTTGCTTTTTTTTTTCCTTCCAAACATTTGAAAAAAAATTTGTGGAAGCCACTCATGTGCAAATATAAATCATGCAAATCCAATTTTTCAGCAAATCTAAGTAATGTGGTGGCTTCCTTTTTACCCTCAAAAACACAATTTCCCCTAGAAATCGCCCCTTTCTTCTGGCGCAGGATACAGGATAGGGAGCCGGAAGCCAACGGCTGTCATCTTGGAATTATCTCTCAAAATCGCTGTTTTTTTACCCAAAAATCACTCCAGAAATAAATTATTTGACAAAAATAATCACTTTTTTCCCCCCAACAAATCGGTCTTTTTCCTTGAAAATTTTCCTAAAAAATTCCCGTTTTTCCCGGATGCAAAAATAACCCCCACCCCACCCCCTCAGACTCTAAAGATTTCCCATTTTTCTCTCAAGTATTCCCTAAAAATTCACTCTTTTTCTTAAACAATAAAAAAAACCTTAAAAAATCAATTATTTTTCTTAAACATTTCCCTTTAATCCGTAAAAATTTCCCGTTTTTCCCTAAAAACGGTAAAAGCCTCTCATCTGCAAAACCGAAACCACCCAAAGGTCAATTTTCCAGCAATTTTTAAGATTTGTGAGGCTTCCTTAATACTTAAAGACAACACAATGAGGTATCTGAAGAGCAGATAAAATATTATTATTTAAGAAATTATTTTTTTATTTTAAATATATTTTTATAATTAAAACATTTAAAGGCGTAAGTATTGAGTGTTATACAGATTGACCCAGGAAGTAGTGTAAAGCCGTAGCAGGGAGGTAGAGGATCTAAAGACCTATCGAATACACCCCTATGTATATGAGTACTTGTTGATAGTTTAGGGGCTATGAATTTTTTTCTATGTTTTGTGCCCTACTCGCAGTTCTATGATAAATATTGGTATGGTGACATGAATAATTGTGATAGATGCTTAATTAATTGTTTTGGATTAGTTAACTGAATCGCGAATCCGGTGGAACAACATTAACGTTCATCTGTCTTAGCATAGCGCCGAGAAAAATATCGAGAAACAGAAAAGATCGGAAAGCATAGTTTGTCCATAACATATGATGATGTTAAAATAAATAAAGTTTCACATCAGACATGTTCTGTACCTACTTCAAAAACTTCCTCGTTTTATCAACTGCGAACCCTTCAAGTTACATCCCGCTAATTCTACGGCTTCAACCTAAAAATGTGATTCGAATTGCAGTATGTGCAAAATTCTAATATGTGAGCGGAAGCACAAATGTGATAAAAAACAAATTACAGCGGATTAAACATTTCCTTTTTAGAACACATTACAAACAATTGCCAAAATGAATACCCTCTTGTTCAATACAAATGTGGCATCGTCGGGAGAAATTCTCTTGCAAGCGTCGAAACGCCATTCGATTGTTGTAGATGGTTGCTTTGTCATCTTGCAGTTTTATTGTTATTTTCTCCAAAATGTGGTATCCTGGGATAGTAAACAAGCTCTTTTTAATATTCCCCACACAAATAAATCAGTCGGGTTCAGGTAAGGGGACCTTGGAGGCCAGGCTATGGGTCCACCATGAACAATCCATTTCCCTGGGATCCTTCGGTATAGAAAATCCCGTACACAAGATGTAGTGACACGGTGCATCATTCTGAAATATCATCGCTCTGCGCGTTTCCAAATCAACATCCTCTAGCAGTTCAGGCAGATCGTAATTTTTAAATAGCAAAATACGATTCGCCATTCAAGCGATCTGGTAGTTGGAATGGGCAGATTAGCTTGTCGTTTAGTATTCTACTCGCAGATTAATACTAAATTGTTATTGAAAATTGTATTCTCTTGTCAAGTGTGTGATGTCAATCTTCCATAAATGGTAGTTATGGACAATGAACACTCCATTGTGCTTAAAGTGGGACTCTTCCGTCCACAAAATTTGTCCGAAAAACATCTCGTCCTCTTGTCTTCGTAACATTTCTTGACAAAACTGCTCTCTTCTTCCATAATCCTCTGGTCGCAATTGTCGGACATGTCTGACATAGTACAGGTTATATCCAACTGCTTGGAGTGTGCGATGTACATCTGATTTAGAAATGACACTCGTCGATGGGTCTCTCTCCGTTTCTGTGACAACCGAATCTACAACATCCGGATCCTTCTTAGTGGATGTACGGCCAGATCTAGTCTCTGGTACATGATCTTACATGTAGGCATTATCAACTCAAAGAATCATTCGGTGGTCAGGGAACCAGTCGGGCTGAGGCCCAGGTGTACTTTCTACATGTTCCCTGTAGAGTCTTGCTGCATTTAGAGTGTTCTCCCTCGCATGACCATAAAAGTAAGGCATTTCTGCATAGTCACGCGATAAAAGCACCATGGAAACTTACACGCACATTAAATGCTGGTATAAACTTGGTGCTTTACAGTCTCTTGTAATTACACCGTGCCAATTTGTTATGCAATTCACAGTCCTGTGCATTGTGCCACGATTCCAGTCCTCGTATTAACACAAAATCACTTCGTTGCGCACTTCAGCGTCTGAGAAAGAATGATGAAACAGTGCAGTGACTGTAATAGCAGATGACAAGCAAGCGACTGATTGCAAAACAAGGATGGTAAACACTATGTCAGTTCCAATACTATCGTCACACACAATTGACTGGGGTTTAGATGCTTGCACGAGAATGTTTGTAGTTCGTAATACACCAATTTTGCTAGTGTTTTTATTTTGTCTGTATCACGTTTTCACTTACCCTCAAAAAGTAGAATATGGCACATGTTGCGTTCCAAATCGCATTCTTAGAACGAAGCCATAGAATTAGTGCGATGAAATTGAGGGAAATCTGGCACAAGGAGATCGGGGATCGGATTCGGATTGGGGGAGCTGCCATGCAGTTACGTCACCCATCCGCCATCTTGGATGTCATTGACCCTGACATTGACCTTAGACCCGTGACCTTGGCCTTGACCCCGATGACATTTGACCCCAAAACACGTTTAAAAAATCTTTAAAAAATCATTAAACTCATAAAAATATCCGAAAAATTATTATTAAAAATTATTAACAATTACTAAAAATTTATTTTAAAAATTATTAAAAGGATCCTCAGGAATGCTCCCTTTCCTCTCAAAATGGTAATAGCCTTCCATGTGCAGAAAAAAGCCCCTGAAATACAATTTTTGCCAATTTAATTAATTCGAGGGGCTTCCTTAGGACCTACAGAGCAGTGGTGGCCCTATTTGTTTTATAGGCATGCCCTATGCCAAATCGATACAAGGTATAGAGGATAGGTCTCAGACCTAAGCATCAGCCATCTTGCATCCATATTGTATGTAGATGGCCTTTGACCTTGAAAATTAAAAAATCCCTGCAATTACGTGACAACTCGGTGATTAGCCGGTCGGTGATTGGCTGGTCAGTGTTCGCAATACGATTGGTTCAATGTCGATATGGCGTCATAGGTCTTGCATACTCGTATATAAGCAGCAGGGAGGTCAGCTGAGAATCTTAGTTTGACAGCAGCTTCCGTGAAAGGTGGTTCGTCTTGGCTAGCTTGAGCCTCTTCGCATCAAAGTCCTATTCTGCAACTGCGATGTCTTCGGGTACTCCAGAGCTAATGGTAGCTAAGGCAGTCCCATCGACTTCTTCGGGAATGGTACAGTAGTGCCATCGACTTCTTCAGGGAGGACGCCGACAGCACCAGTGACTTCTTTGGGTGGGTCACCTGCAGCAGCTCCATCGGCATCGCCAACTGGACCATCGATCTCTGTTCCAGCAGCATCTGCATAGCCAACCACCTCTCCTGAACCATTCCGACATTATAAGTGCCGATTTTGTGAAAAGACCTTCACAGGCAGCAGCAATGCTCGGCGATATGAGCGCTTTAATTTCGCTAAAAATCTCTGTTGTATGCCACATTTGTGTGACAGGTGCGGCAAGTAGATCAGCCGTTGCGATAGTTTAATTAGACATATTAAAGGAAATTGTAATGTTTTTGAAGGTGTTAGCTACTGTAATAAATTAATTGAATAAAGAAATGTTTGTGAATAAAATAGTGTTTTTTTTTTTTTATATATATTTTCCTACTTTGTCAGAATATAATTAAAATTTAAAGGGTAGAGAAATAAAATAAGATTTACTAAAACGCATTGTACTAAATGTACAATTATATAATTAAATAAAAAGTTTCTAAAATTGGATAACATTCAATTTTAAATAACAAATGTATATTTAATAAATTATGCATGTCATCAAATTCTCGCATCATGCTTGTTGGTATACGGCTGATCGGAAACATCTGTTTTAAATAGGGCGGACATTTACAAGTATTTTTATGCCTATAAATATATAAGGGCTCGCTTGGCCTCCAACATGCTTACATTTCCGAATTTACTCTCGAGCGTTTGTTTTCAAGGTCATTCAGGGCCATGAGGGTCAAGATAAATGTAGTCTGCATCAAATATGGCGGTGGCAGTTTGTAATGTATTATGCTTTCTGACTTTTATGCATTTTTCTGGAGTTTTTTGTTTACAAGGTCATTATTCGTCACGGGGCCAAAGTCGAGGTAGTCTGCATCTGACATGGTGGTAGGAGTCTGTAATGTATTAGGTCTGCTGATTTTTAAGTGTTTTTCTCGAATTCTTTGTTTTCGAGGTCATTCGTCATGGAGTCAAGGTTGAGGTAGCCCGTATCTAATAATTTGGTGGTAGTCTGTAATGTAATATGCATAATAACTTATGTATTTTTTCTCGAATTTTTTCAAGGTCATTAAAGGTCATGGGGTCAAGGTTGAGGTAGTTTGTATCTAATATGGTAGTGGTAGTCTGTAATGTATTATGCTTGCAAACTGTTATGTATCTTTTCTAAAGTGTTTTGTATTCAAGGTCACGCGGTCAAGGCTGAGGTATTATGTATCTAATATGGGAGTGGGAGTCGGTAATGTCATATGCTTGATGACTTTTATGCATTTTTCTCGAGTTTTTATTTTTAATGTCACTCAAGATCATGGGGTCAAGGCCAAGGTAGTCTTTATCTAACATGGCGGTGGTAGTCTACAATTTATTATGCTTGATGACTTTTGTGTATTTTTCTCGAGTTTTATTTTCAAGGTCATTCAAGGTCATGAGGTCAAGGTCGAGATAGCCTGCATGTAATATAGCGGTGGTAGTCTGTAATGTCATATGCTAGTTGACTTTTATGTATTTTTCCTCCAGTATTTGTTTTCACGGTCATGGGGTCATGGTCATGGTCATGGGTCACAGGTAAAAGTTCATTTACTAATGGGCATTTGCTTCCAAGATGGCAGACAAGTGATGTATACCAAGATGGTGGTCACCTACCAAGATGGTGGTCTTCAGTAATGTATAAACAAATGACGAACGAAAAATCTAGATGGCGTAATGAGTATAGGTGAAGGGAATGGGTGCGAGCGAGTCAGTCGCCTGCTGGGGATGGAACGAATGTGACTAATGGTGGTGCTGGGTGGCCTTCTTAAATGTAAGTTTAAAATAATATATAAGCTTTTAAATAAATTAAAATATTTTAAACAATTTCATTTTAATAATTTTTTTTTGATATTTTTGCAATATTTTGAGATTTTTTGAGAATTTTTAAATATATTTTTTGGATTTTTGCATTTTCAATGTCAAAAGTCAAACGTCAAGGTCAAACCTCATCAGCATACAATATGGTTGCAAGATGGCCCATGCTTAGGTCTAAGGCCTATCGTCTATACCTTGTATCGATTTGGCATAGGGTATGCCTATAATACCAATACGGCCTCCACCGTTCTGTAGATCCTAAGGAAGCCCATCAATATAATTAATTAATTGTGCGAAAATTGTATTTCAGGAACTTTTTTTCTGCACATGGGGTCTTTTACCATTTTCGAGGGGAAAACGGGTACATTCTGAGGATCCTTTTAATCATTTTTAAATATTTTTGAATAATTTTGAATATTTTTTTATAATAAATTTTGTCGAATTATTTTTAGATTTTTTTTTTATTTTCTTGAGGAGTTTTTAGAATTTTTAAAAGTCTTTTTTGTGTTTTTGGGGTTAAAGGTCCTCGGGGTCAAGGTCCAGGTCCAGGTCAATTACATCCAAGATGGCGTACGGGTGTCGTAACAACAAGGTGGCTCCCTCCCCCAATCCGAATCCGATCCCCGATCCCCCCTTGTGGCAGACTTTCCTAAATCATACTACTGTTCGTAATTCACCAATTTTGCAAGTGTTTTCATCTTGTCTGTATCACGTTTTCACTTACTCTCACAAAGTAGAATTTTGCACATGTAGCGTTTCGAATCACATTCTTAGAATGAAGCCATATAATTAGTGCGATGAAATTTACAGGGTACATAGCTGATAAAACGAGGAAGTTTTTGAAGTCGGTAAGGAACACATTTGATGTGAATTTTTTTTAACGTCACCAAATTTTATCGACAAACTATGCTTTCCGATCTTTTCTGTTTTTCAAATATTTTTCACGGGGCCATGCTAAGACATATGAACGTAAATGATGTTCCACCGGATTGGCGATTCAGTCAGCTATTCCAAAACAAATATTCAAGCATCTATCACAATTGTTCATGTCACCATACCAATATTTATCATGGAACTGCGAGTAAGGCACAAAACACAGAAAAAAAATTCATAGCCCCTAAACTATCAACAATTACTCATATACATCAGGGGTGTTTCGGATAGGTCTTGAGGTCCTCTACACCCCTGCTTCGGCTTGACACAACTTCCTGGGATATCCTGTATATCACCGGACTCGTCTTTCCAAGGTGCATACGATCGGATGCCATATCTATTATGTAATTCACTTGCAGGCCCATCATACTGGATTTAAGAAGTGTGCCCCTACCTGCTGCCCGGCTCCTCTTCCTATACTGCTTGCATGTCCTTGGGCGTACACTGACAAGATCGCGAGGCACGCGGCTGACCGGCGCTGTCTAAATAATTGTTAAACGATCATATATATGACTTATAACACTCATTACTTACGCCTTTAATTTTTTAAATGATAAAACTATATTTAAATTTTAAAAAATAAATTTTTTATAATTTTTTCAAATTTTTTAGTTACAGATTTTTTGTGAAAATACAAGACTGAATGATAACCAACAAGTAACAGGCGAGCCTCCCAAATCTTAAGAATGTATGAAAATCGGATTTCGGTAGCTTATTTTTGCACATGGGTAGCTTCAACCTTTTTTGAGTGAAAAAGGCCAATTTTAAGGTGAAAATGACTTCTTTTTAAGGAAAAAAAGGGAAATTTTGGTAAACTAATTGATTTATTAAGCGATTATTAGGTAAAAAGAAACGATTTTTTGGTTTTAAAAAACGGGAAATTCAAGATGGAGGTATGTTGCCTGATGGTTTCCTATCATTTTTCGTGTTCGTGAATGCCCTATGTCCTACTACTAGTCAGGACACTATTGTTATTGCATTTATTGATGCGTAATAGTGGTTTACACACTTATCAACGAATGAAGTTCAACATGAAACGAAAAAGTAAAGCGGTACAAGTTGAAAAAAATTATTTACGTACATGAATGACCTTATTGGAAATGTATGTAATTAAATTATTCCCATCTCATCAGTAGTCAGTTTAACAAGCTGCTAAGACATGGCGTTCGGTCACAAAAGTTTCTTGCTCCTGCTTCTACATTTGTTATGCAACTGACATAATGCAAGGCGTCAATGAACAGGTTTCGGTCAAACAAAATTTATCGACTTTTATGCGTTATACACAAGCATTTATTCATTAAGCTCAAACTTCATCTTCTTACGAGGAAGCCAAACAGCCGATGAATAAATACCAATTACGTCAGTCTGATTAATAACACCTTCATGTACTGGCATTGCCACCCGACAAATAATGTCCCGAGAATCCAATTCAGACATACTGGCGAACGTAAACCTATATAAGTCTCTTCTAACTACTTCACGACACTGTGTACCATCATCCTTATATACAACAAACGTTACACTTAGGATATTTCGATGCAATTTCTGAACTGAATTGGACGCACGGAACATTACTTGCTGGAAGACGGTGCAGTTCATAAAGGTAAGGTACTATTAATAAGATTGCTGTAATTAGTATTTATTCATAACCTGTTTTGTTCTTTCGTAAGGAGATGAAGCTTGAGCTTGCAGTTTTTATTTTAAGCTGACACAATCTCAACACACATAGCGTCAAACACTAGACTTACTACAGGATGACGAGTTTGAAACCCACAGGTTGAAATCTTATATTTTGTATGCTGGGAGTATTATCTGTTGTTTGTTTATGTCACCGCTTTGCTTATCAGTTGCAAGTTTGTGCATGTTTAACCATTTGCTCTTCTGTCTTTGCATGAAAGAGACGTAGCTGCACAAATCATATCTAAAAGTTTGTGGCAACAAAATATGAACAGCAGATCAATTTGGTTTCAGCAAAACAATACATTTAATTGCCACTGTATAAACAATTAAAATGGTCGCGCTAAACAAACTTTGTTTTATTCAACAAAGCATTTTTCTCATTGCGGCATTGGATATCGCACTACACCCACATTACTTCGAGAAAATTCGCCGGCTTTGATGTTGGCCTTCAGAAGCGAACATACGTCCCTACTGACTACGTCGCTCAGACTTGAAGAAATGAAGGGACTTCAAGTCAGCCCAACACACTTCAGACTGCCCACCAGATGAAAGCGCAGGACGGCGGGGTGAAGGAAGACGCTGCTAACCCTCGAGTACCTGCCGCACTGACAACTAGATGTTGTCGAATAAACTAACAATGTTCGGAACAACTACCCAGTGCCGTGTAGTGAGCTTTTTTTTACAGGGTAAGCAATATAATAGCCCCACATATTTGAGTATTTTAGATAACATTTGCTAGTGCCGGGCTGTGTGTGGTTCCATTTTCAATTACTACTAACGAACGCAACTTCCAATTTTGCTTACCCTCTACATGTATTTATCGTTTTATAATATCTAACATTAGTTATAGAAACGAAATGAATGTAATAATAGTTCAACTGAATAATATTTAGATATAATATTATAAATTATAAGAAAAATCCCGTTTTCCCGAACACTTTCATTTACTTTCAAAGGAAAATGTAGGACTGGAGGACGCAAACAGAACGACTGCTTCCCTGCGAGTTCGATTCATCGCTAGTCGCTCCCGTCTGTGGAAATAAATACCAGATAGCAGCACTATGCGTGTACAGTACGGGAGTTACAAAAACTCTGCTTTCAAATCGGAAACGGGAAAATCATAATAAAATCTGTTTAAATTTAAAGTAAAGGCGAAAACAATAATGAGTCAAACATTTCCAATATGTATAGGGTAATCATTGCTTACCTTGTGTCTATGGAATAAACGCCAGGGGCCACATTGGTGTAGTGGTTAAACTACTCGCCTCCCACGGAGGCAAACCGGGCTCGATTCCCGGTGGAGTCGCTTCCGAATTTTCGTATGTGGAAATCGTGGAGGACAATGTCGCTGGTTGACGGGTTTTCTCGCCGATCTTCCGTTTTTCCCGTCCCTTCATTCCGGCACCGTTCCATACTCACCTCAATCACCCTCATCGGCTCTCAAGACACGATATTAAGATCCACCCAAATTTATTCTCCCTCAAATTCTGTAAAACAGTTGTTTTCCGGAAGCAAATGAGTGTTTAGCTTGGATTTTGTATAATTCTGACGCACTTTTTTTTTCCTCATTACGTTTGAATCCCTCACTTCACGAAATCGTAAATACGGGACTGAACAGACGTACGTGAACATATATATTCCGAGAAGTTAACAACACACTAACCAGGTACTTGCAAAAATGAAAATGATATGTGCGTGGAGCTTAACTACTGACTTTATACCAATAAACTGTTAGGATCACCGCTTGAATCGCACAGCTCCATACTGCACGACAAAAACATTGCACGGCCGTTCAGTGTCATGTTACGTTGAGGCGTCACCGGTTTAAATGTGCCTGTCAATGTTGCCCTTACCACGTCAGCAATTCTGACTCACGGTAACTGAACTCCGACCAGGCGGAGTCGTTAGCGAATTTTGTCGCTGAGCACACTACACAGCGCATGTTGCACATTAAGGGCACACATGAGCTGTGCTGTACGCATCGAGGATAAGTGCTCCCTGTAGTCAGTTTCATCCCTGTGATGAATGGGATTTGAGGATGTTCTTACAGCTCTGCATTATGAACAGTTCAGCTCAGTGAATCCGAACGCCAATCTCGTGTTTCACTGGTTGTGAGAGTGAAACATATGTCGAGACATCATAAAAAAAAAACAGCACCGACCAAAATACTACTCCGATGCAATACCAAAACCCGCAAATTACTGCGAGACGAAAAGAGTTAAAAGAGTTTTACAGACCCCTGTGAGGATTTACTGGAACATTGAACTGTCACCGAGGTATCGTCCTTCATGAATTTCTTGCGTTTAGTGGTCAAGAACATTGACATCAGTTAAACCAAGTTCTCCGTAAATTGAACTGCAGCGCATTTTATCTCCATCTGGCGGCGAGACTTGATTTACGAGGAAAGGAGGAAGGCCCGAAATTCTCGCCGTGCTTTTCGACGTAATTAAGGGGTGACGCGACAAACCCATGTCCCTCCCCACTGTCTTGGTCGTTATCGCGAGACGTTGAGAAGAATGGGAGACATATATCGAGCGAGATGAGTTCTATTTGTTCTCCGTGACGTCATTGTCAGTGTCACCCAGCTATTAAAACTTTACGGCACTCGCGTGAGGAGATCATTCGTCGGCTTGTTCGTATACCTCACTAGCTGGTTGACTTAATTACCTGCCGTGATTTCCTCAGTCGAATTGTCAATCGACACGTAAAAAGAAAATTAAACTACTGTAGGTTGTGCTTTAAAAACTGCCATTTAACATAAATACCTACTTTAAGGAAAGGTACTTCGTAGATTTTTCCTAGAATAACAGGGAAAAATCTGGACGTTAAATTCTTGCCCTCCAATCTCCCCCAGAAAATATCAAGAATTTCGTATTTCCTAAACCACGCACAATAATAAAAATAAATATTAATCGACGTCAGTTGTTGCAAATGAATAAATGAACTAGGAAGATTTTATTGGTCTAATTTTACCATTTGATAGTTTTCAATTTTTGTCATTTTCAGGTAGGTAGACATTTCCGTAACAGCAGATAGCTAGTGTTATTGGTTCCTGCACTCCCGTTTACCCCACTCCTATTGGTCTAGATTACATGGCAAGCTACGCAGTATAGTATAGATTCCATTATTGGCTGACTATCAGCCAATGGAGTGACGAGTCAACTGTGCTCTATTTACAGCGTCCTTTCAAATTCGGCACGATATACAAACTATCATGCTCATTTGTGTAGTTGCAAATTTTTTGCCAATAAATTGTTTTTGTACTGTTCGTATAAGATCCTGATAAGAACAATGGAAATAATAAAAGAATATCGGTGTGAGCTTTGTCCTTTAGGAGAGAGCGATATTCATACCGACTTTGCACGAACCACACGCTGGTGTAGTCCTCTAAGAGTTAAGATAAAAATATTTTGTATTATTATTTTACAAGTCCCACGTTGCTAAATTTGGTCCAGAACAACGTGCCATACTTCAACATGCTTTTGGTGAAAATTGTAACACAACTATCGACTCAACGCATAGCAAGACACCGGCAATGTTATACCAAAACGTGATCGCACAATACTAACAAATGTACACAGAAGCGACTGTGTAGTAGGCAACTACTATGGGATGGACTATAAGAACGAAATAACAAGAGAAGATATGTTTCAATGTACTTTATAGTGTGAACACGTGAGGGGGAAATGTTTAATGTACAAGCTTCCGGCAGTGATTTTTGACTTGACAATCAAAAGGTAGCTACTAGTTCGTTAGTAAGATTTAACGTTTAAACGTAGAGACGGAGCAAGTTAATCGGCCACAGCCTGTATTTGTCTGGAGTGATATCGGGAAACGATGGAATAGGTTTTCATTGTGGCCGGACTGGGAATCAAAGCCGTGTCCTCCTGAAAATGAGTCCAGTGTATTACAACTGCGCCATCTGGCTCCAAATTCGCTAGTTCGACTGCCGGTTGTATACATGATCTGTCATTAGAGCTACGTGACTGCCACGAGTTCATTTAGTGGCAGGTTAGACGTGTACCTTAAAAATTGCTGGTTTGATTATAAAACGGTTGTTTTACCACGCCCTTGTCAACTCTGCCTAAATCAAAACCGGGAGAAATATCCTTAACGTATCACGTGAGTAGAAGGGGCAAGCTGGTACTACCCTAGTTTCACCTTTGACCCCGTAACCTACTTATGGGAGGTCATTGACCCCATTAACTACTTTTGGGATGCACTTTTGACCTGGTAATATACTTTTTAATGCATTTTAAACTTCTTTTAAGGATTTGACCTAAGCTTTACTGTTGAATGCAGTTTTGACCTACTTTTCTATTTTTATCACAGCATGACCTACATTAACGAATGTTCTGCATATGCACTTCAAGTAGCAGATTTTTACACATGCACTTGCGATGCGGTGGCACTTCCTTTGCACTGAACTTCCATTCGATTCCTTGTGAGTACAATTCTGGCAAATTTTTGGAGTACCAGGGAAGATTACCAGATTGGCCATACACGGGAAATGCATCTACTTATGCTGCATTTACATTGTCGAGGAGTGGAGGGGGAAATTCATTTACTTACACAATCACGTGTGTAGAGTCTTCGGAGGGAAAGTGAGATGCGCATTGAGGTCTTGACTGTTCAACAGCTGTATAACGACTGACGTTTTCCTCGCTGGCAGCTGCATCACAACTGAGGTGGCGTGGAGGGGGAAAAGCACTTTCACCTACCCACCCTTCCCGCTACACTCGGGGGCATGTCGGAGATTTCAGTACTTGTGTTGGCGAGCGTCGTGGCTTGGAGACCTGCCAGAGTGGATATCCCTGACAACTGGTAGGTTGATTAATATGGACTTCGATTCCCAGACAGGAAATTGATATTTATTTAATTTTTCCTGTAATACCAAGCTCTAATGACCACTAGGTGGATTGCTTCTGACTTCGATTCCCTGACAAGACATTAAAAATAAATATTTTCTATTTTTTCCCTAACCTTCGGACTCTGATAATCAGTGTGTATATTGACACGGACTTAGATTCCTGGACAACGCATTAAAAACAATTATTTTCAATTTTTCCCTAGCCTACGGTATTTGATGACCAGTGGAGGGATTGATACAGAATTTAATTCCCAGACAATGCTTTTAAAAATAATCTACTTTTTTTCACTAACCCTTGGGCTATGTGCTACTGCCGATACTAGATTCAATTCCTGTTCAGGATACTTACATTTATTTGCACCCATGCACAATGAGAGTAATTACACTTCAACGCCCTATGAAAACCAGCTCTCGACTAAACCAGCTGCCATATTCCAAAGGGTATTTGTCCCCTCCAATGTTCTCCCATCGGCTGTTCAGTCAGCGAACCTCCACCACCAGCATTCGAATACAGTCATTCAGTCATTTGTTTCAATCCTACCTGAGTTCAACCTATTACATGCATGCGATACATTCTACATCAATGCTTCTCATTGACTAATTACTCATATTTGTTCGACTGTCGAAAAGCCTCCATCACATGCGCCCGACCAATTACTCGAGCACACTCCATCGCCTTATTGGATTCCAATAGTATCACAAATTAAAAATATATATATTATTTAGAATAATAATGCATTTGAAATTGTGTAATCATGCCTAACAAAGTAGTTAATGATTATTTACTAAATATGCATGTACGCACCCGTGTAACCATATCCATAATTATCATTACACATTCACCAATACATAATACAACTAACAAGTACACATGTATGCAAATACACATTTTCATAGCCGTAACCACGCACCTACTCATTGTACAATTGTAGAAGTATGCACATGAATAATTAACAAGCATGCACATAAATAATTAACACATGAATAATAATTAGCAAGTACTCATTACACTTTTACCCATTACACGCTTGCATAATGTAACGATATAGACATTGACTATATAACAACTACACACTGGCATAATGCATAATGTATGTAGAGAGCGAGAGAGAGAGAGAGAGTACATCTTATCACCAACGACACCTAGTGTTCGACTGAAGGTCGTTCGCATATATGAAAAAAAATTTGTTTCTCACCTGCATTCGACTACCACCAATGTTTTCCCATTGACTCACTTGCGTTCGACAGCCATATTAGTTTGAATTAGCAAATACAAGGACGTGGATTAATTTAGAAAATATTATCTTCATGGTTGGAAGCAGTCGACATCGCTTCGCAGACGTAAGCATCGCCATTACCTGAGAACTACTGCAGACGAGGTCCGAACCCGAGAGGCAAGCAACTGTGAGTTACGTCCGTGGAACTACAACAGGAGAGTTCCGACTAAGCAGCGGATGCTACAGAGCCACGTCCCTGCGGTAGAGAACGGACGCTAGTGAGCTAGTCGCGCGTTCGGAATTTTCTAAGTCCGTAACCTTGAAAACACAATTGCTCATAAAATCCGAACCACTGTACCGAATTAAGTCAAACTTAGAAAATTCCGAACGCGCGACTAGCTCACTAGCGTTACTATGACATGGCACATTCACTTCTGCTACGCTTTAGGATTGACCTTGAGCGAGAGGATGGAAGATAAAAATAACCAGCCTGCTGCCAAGCGCTCGCCTGTCAAGGACGCCGGATATTAATAGCGCGTCGGGTAGTTTGGGGTTCTTGAGTGGTTTGTGTCTTTATCTTTTATGTTATCTATGGTCATGTGCTGGACGTAACTTGTTCTTGAAGTATATAAAGGATGCAGTTTGCTCGTGCATTTCATATCGCTCCGTGTCATTGGAGAAGACACATCAATAATGCTTCCTCGGCACTCTCGCACGTCTAGATATTATCCTAAGGTGTACCGTAATATTTTGTCATTTAGTAAGGATGTCAATAAGGATGATAGGTCCTGGACTGTCAAGATTGTCGATATAGAAGAAAGTTACGTTTTGTTGTCATTTTTGTATCGTTTTGGTCTTCAAGGAATAACCGCTAAAGCAGGTAGTGGTTTGTTGGAAATGTGTTTCTTCAGGAAGTCGCATACTCAAAAGGATCCTGCGCCTAAGGAAATTAGCGACATTGACTCTCGTTATATAATATGTTGGAAGACTTTTCCAGTCCATGAAGGGAAGATTGATAATACTGCTCGTAAGAAACTGAAGTTTGAACTTGGTGATCAGATTTGGTTGTATCGCAAGCTGGTTGGTACGACTGGTGACATGCATATTCATGGTCATGGTGAATTGTATTTTAGTCCTGAGACTATCAGTTGAAAGCGAAACTTCGCTTTCGCTGCCACTGACGACTGACCAGCCCAGACACCGTGGAGCCTGGATACCAAGGTAACGAACCATTTTCGGAATGCCACGAGGAAGACGAAGAAGTGTTTGGGTTTACTGATCCTACTAACACCGAGTCAACACCGCGCGTGATGTACAACTCGAGCACTTGTTACGACTATGCGCATGAAAGCCTACATTGTGTGTAGTTTGGTGTTACATTTGAAAATGAGTGTGGCGATATTTACAGCTTGATATACTTTCAAATGTGTAGTGAGAACCAACATTTCCGTCTAGAGCGGAATTAATTTTCACCATACGAAACCTTCGGAATAGTATCCAGCCTCGTGTGCGAAGAATTGGACTGTTCATCTCTGCGCTCCGAAGCTAGCACCATACTGTACCATGCCCGGAGATCCCAAGGACATCAAATACAGGGAATCTTGGGATGGTAAACAACATTATGAAAGTATTAAGAAAGACATACTTGGTCATTTACCGACTTTGGATACACCATGTGCATCAATTTTGTGCACAAGTTTTATAGAAGATAGAAATAAATATAGTTTCTATATCACGCTGGAATTAAACAATGTAAATTTGACAACTAATAATTTTAATTTCACTCTAAATTCGAATCAGTAGAAGAACACTCATTCGCAGTGAAATTCAACTACTCGAATCAGTGAAAAGTGCTCCACTTAGAATCAGTGGAAAACCACTGATAGTTTCAGTGAAAATTTCATGGATTAAATTAGTTTCACTGATTGAAGAAGAAACGGCCAACTGCAGTGGTAAATTAAATATTGTTTTTATTGGATTTAGGCACATAAATACGTGAAATAAACATGTTTGCAATAGTTTATAAGTTGTATTGTGCAATTTAGAGTAATTTAATAAATTAAAGAAGTTTTAGGAGATGGCCAGGATTGAACTCACGCGCCCTTTCCATTTTGCTTTCTGGCTGTCAACTTACTACCTACACGTAGAGTTACGGAACAATGCATACCTGTGCTGAACTGATGCGCAGTGACAAGCGGCGAAGGCAAGGCGCGGTGCCCGCCTCAACACGAGGCAGTACACGCGCGTACAGGCAGTATAGTACTCGTAGAGTTACGGAGCAGGGCATACCTGTGCTGAACTGATGCGTAGTGACAAGCGGTGAAGGCAAGGCGCGGTTCCCGCCACAACACGAGACAGTACACTCGCGTACAGGAAGTATAGTACACGTAGAGTTACGGAGCAGGGCATACCTGTGCTGAACTGATGCGTAGTGACAAGCGGCGAAGGCAAGGCGCGGTGCCCGCCTCAACACGAAGCAGTGCACGCGCATACAGGCAATATAGTACACGTACAGTTACGGAGCAGGGTATACCTGCTCTGAACTGATGCGCAGTGACAAGCGGCGAAGGCAAGTCGCGGATCCCGCCACAACACGAGGCAGTACACGCGCGTACAGGAAGTATAGTACACGTACAGTTACGGAGCAGGGCATATCTGCGCTGAACTGATGCGCAGTGACAAGCGGCGAAGGCAAGGCGCGGTTCCCGCCTCAACACGAGGCAGTACACGCGCGTACCGGCAGTATAGTACACGTACAGTAAGGGAGCAGGGCATACCTGTGCTGAACAGATGCGTAGTGAAGAGCGGCGAAGGCAAGGCGCGGTGCCCGCCTCAACACGAGACAGTACACTCGCGTACAGGAAGTATAGTACACGTAGAGTTACGGAGCAGGGCATATCTGCGCTGAACTGATGCGCAGTGACAAGCGGCGAAGGCAAGGCGCGGTTCCCGCCTCAACACGAGGCAGTACACGCGCGTACCGGCAGTATAGTACACGTACAGTAAGGGAGCAGGGCATACCTGTGCTGAACAGATGCGTAGTGAAGAGCGGCGAAGGCAAGGCGCGGTGCCCGCCTCAACACGAGACAGTACACTCGCGTACAGGAAGTATAGTACACGTAGAGTTACGGAGCAGGGCATATCTGCGCTGAACTGATGCGCAGTGAAAAGCGGCGAAGGCAAGGCGCGGTGCCCGCCTCAACACGAGGCAGTACACGCGCGTACAGGAAGTATAGTACACGTACAGTTACGGAGCTCTGCATACCTGCGCTGAACTGATGCGCAGTGACAAGCGGCGAAGGCAAGGCGTGGTGCCCGCCTTAACACGAGGCAGTACACGCGCGTACAGGCAGTATAGTACACGTATAGTTACGGAGCAGGGGCATACCTGCGCTGAACTGATGCGCAGTGACAAGCGGCGAAGGCAAGTCGCGGTTCCCGCCACAACACGAGGCAGTACACGGGCGTACAGGAAGTATAGTACACGTACAGTTACGGAGCAGGGCATATCTGCGCTGAACTGATGCGCAGTGAAAAGCGGCGAAGGCAAGGCGCGGTGCCCGCCTCAACACGAGGCAGTACACGCACGTACAGGTAGTATAGTACACGTACAGTTACGGAGCTCGGCATACCTGCGCTGAACTGATGCGCAGTGACAAGCGGCGAAGGCAAGGCGCGGTGCACGCCTCAACACGAGGCAGTACACGCGCGTACAGGATGTATAGTACACGTACAGTTACGTAGCAGGGCATACCTGTGCTGAACTGATGCGCAGTGACAAGCGGCGAAGGCAAGGCGCGGTTCCCGCCTCAACACGAGGCAGTACACGCGCGTACAGGCAGTATAGTACACGTACAGTTACGGATCAGGGCATAAATGTGCTGAACTGATGCTCAGTGACAAGCGGCGAAGGCAAAGCGCGGTGCCCGCCTCAACACGAGGCAGTACACGCGCGTACAGGAAGTATAGTACACGTACAGTTACGGAGCAGGGCATACCTGTGCTGAACTGATGCGTAGTGACAAGCGGCGAAGGCAAGGCGCGGTGCCCGCCTCAACACGAGACAGTACACTCGCGTACAGGAAGTATAGTACACGTACAGTTACGGAGCAGGGCATACCTGTGCTGAACTGATGCGTAGTGACAAGCGGCGAAGGCAAGGCGCGGTGCCCTCCTCAACACGAAGCAGTGCACGCGCATACAGGCAATATAGTACACGTACAGTTACGGAGCAGGGTATACCTGCTCTGAACTGATGCGCAGTGACAAGCGGCTAAGGCAAGTCGCGGTTCCCGCCACAACACGAGGCAGTACACGCGCGTACAGGAAGTATAGTACACGTACAGTTACGGAGCAGGGCATATCTGCGCTGAACTGATGCGCAGTGACAAGCGGCGAAGGCAAGGCGCGGTGCCCGCCTCAACACGAGGCAGTACACGCGCGTACAGGCAGTATAGTACACGTACATTTACGGAGCAGGGCATATCTGCGCTGAACTGATGCGCAGTAGTATGGAGGAGGACGGCGATATCGACGTGGGAAACTTTATTTTCCAGGTGTAAAAAGCGTAACCATCATGAGTATTTATTATAAAAATGACAGTTTTATAATATACTTACATACATACTTAACATTGTTGGGGAACATTTGATTATCTACACCATGATGTACAAACGTTTTGCAAAATGATTGTCCGTAAGTACGGACGTTTTGCATGCATTCATATGAATGTGTTCAAATGTTGCATCTACTTATTGAGAGACATAACATGATACTAGCAGTCATATCCTGTCATTTTGCCACCTAACCATACTCACATTTGAAACGAAATATTCCGCCCAAATATTTCTAATGTGATTAACATGTAACCCACCATTTACATTGGCATCCATTGCAGCATCATTTACCTCTCTCAAACCTTCAGTGGATAAAGTATCTTCAAAATTGAAACTTTCTCGAGATCGCGCGTAATTGTGTAACACGCAGCACGTCTTAACTATGTCTGTAGATAAATCAAGATTGACATTAAGAGGTCTGTAAAAAAATGCGCCATTTGTTTGACAGGATTCCAAAGGTGCATTCGATGTACCTGCGAGCTCGACTTAGACGATAAAGATGCGCTTTGTGTGTGACAAAAATCGTCCTGAAAATGGGCGAAGCACATGTTTATGTAAACCGAACGCTTCATCAGCCACAAATGCAAAGGGAATTTGCGGCCTGGTAGTTCCATGTGAAAGTTAAGGTTGAGGAATATTAAGGGTATTAGCAATAATGCGATCCCATAGTGTGGATCTTCTAAATACAGTACTGTCGGATTCTTTCCCAAAAGAGCCAACATCAATATACATAAACCTGTAATTAGAATCAGCCAAACCTAGCAATACGATATAATGGGAGTGTTTGTAATTGAAGTATAGAAAGCCGCCCAAAGTTGGTTTGACAATTCGGATGTGCTTCCCGTCGAGCGCCCCTGTGCTATTAGGGAAATTTGCTTTCTGCAAGAAACGGTCAGCGATATTCAGCCACATCTCTTCTGTAGGCAGGGGAAGACATTCGTCTTTTAGTGTGATCCAAATTGTTTTATACACTTTCCGGACAATCTTGCTTGTTGTTGGACGGCCGACTCTGTAGGAATAATGCAAATCCACCTAACTGCATCCACTTCTCAAATACCTGTAAAGAATATGCATTGAGATAACAAAAAATATTGTCATATTGAAAATTACTCTTTAGGCAAATGTAACTATAATACATGGATAAAGTTAAACAAATAGGTAACAATAATTATTTGGTTTCAGGAAGAAAAATGATGGTCAAATGGAAGAACCTGAAGCATAATTACTTGAGGAATGTAAAGAAGGCACCGAAGTCTGGCCAGGCAGCCCAAGGATACCATCCTTATCTATTCGGCAAGCAAATGTCCTTTTTACTAAAAGTTACACAACCTAATAGTACCCAATCGTCATTACCTGAAAGAACACAGGAAATAACAACTGCAACAGATGACACACACTCCGATGGAACAGGTCATATTCAGGAACCTGCAGAGTATCATAACATAGAAACATCAGCTGAAATAACAACTGCAACAGATGACACGCACTCCGATGGAACAGGTCATATTCAGGAACCTGCAGAGTATCATAACATAGAAACATCAGCTGAAATAAGTTACAGCAGTACTAATCAGTGCAAGAGAAGAAAACGTTGGAAACATGTAAAATCGATCATTAATACACCATTACCAACGTCTGCAACGACCAGCCAAGATAATGACGACTTACATTTTTTCAAGTTCTTATTGCCGACACTAAATACGTTTTCCATTGATCAAAAGCTGGAATTTCGGAGTGAAGTTCTAAGTGTCATGAAGTGCATCCGAAGCAAGGTTACACACCAGTCAGGCATTTCCTCACAAGCACCTCCCATACCGACTCACAGTGTTGCATCAATAATAATTCATTTGCGCATCACATTCAGTGTTTATCATCAACAGTATCCACATTATATTACTCCATCTACTTATCCACAACATACCTTTGTCTCGCCACCCCAAGATGGTGTGTTTCAATAGTCAAATTCGACATCATGTCAACCATCAACTCCTAGGACCTCGTTGACAACTCTCCCGGTCACGTCAACTCCAAACCCATTGCCTACTCTAACCACCCCACAACAAGTATCTCAAGACGGTTTCCATACAACACCACACCAATAGGCAGAGCTTTCTCCTACTACGAATGCTGTTGTGAGCCCGTCTTATTCCCAGTCACATTTTTCACCATCGGACACTTCAAGTGACGATATCTTCGGTGGATCATAGAACTGATTTGTTAGTTTTCATACTTAATTAGGCGAAAGTCGCCTAAATCGAACCACCACTGATTTTCTATAAAGCAGGACTAGTGGGGTGCTCTCACGGTGACTACTTGAACTACTAGATGTATTGAGCAGTCCGTGAAAATAGCTAGTCAGTGTAAGCACGTGTTGCGTTTTTATTACAGTTATATTGTTTGAGTGTTTGCTGATGTACGCATTTCTACTCCATATGTAAGATAATACAGCACTTCAAGGTAAGTGTTATTAGATTTCATGCAGTTACCATTGTGGTGTAAGTAATATTGAACGAAACGGCTGGTCGCTTTGTAGCGATGCACCTGTTTTAGGTTAAAAATTATGTAAAGAGTGAAGTTGTGCGCAGTTGCCTAAATCGTACCACGGGCGGGGTTCCTAATTCGTGCCGGTACGAATTGGGATATCATATTATTTGAAACTCTATATTTACAATTTATTTGCATCAATTAAATCAATTTCAAATAAACATAAGTAACACACGTGTTAATTGTGTGTTATAGAATGGCGAATAGGAAATATGATGCCTGGAGTGAATCAGACATGGAAAGGGCTCTGGCAGTTACAGAAATGGGGACATGGGGTTCAACGAGTGCTGCCGCCAGTACGGCATTCCAAAACCAACGCTAAAGCGCCCCTTGGACTGTAAAAATGTAATTACTAAAGACAGTACGAAGGCACTTGGACGGACTACTACCTTGCCATTTGAAATAAAAAATCAACTCGTAGAACATATTTTAAAATTGGAAGAACTACTCTTTGGAGTCACGATTAACGATGTACGCAATTTGGCATATCATATAACAGATCACGACCACATTCCACATAAATTTAATCGAGATACTCGAATTGAGGGTAAAAAGTGGTTTTATGCTTTCCGAGCTCGTCATAAATAGTTGACATTACGTGAACCAGAAACAACATCCATGGCTCGAGCAAGAGGGTTCAATACAGAACATGTTGGCAAATTTTTCAACGTATTAGAGAAAGTCATTGATAAAAACAAGATCGATGCGACCCACCTATTTAATGTGGATGAAACAGGCATTAGTACTGTTCAAAACAAATACCAAAAGGTTTTAGCTAAGAAAGCAAAACGCCAGGTGGTTTCAGTCTCTAGTGGAGAAAGAGGTGTAAACAGAACAGTGGTGTGTTGCACAAGTGTGTCAGGGTTAAACGTTCAGGCGAATACCTAAAGCAAACAGATGATCCTACACCAGTCAATGAGGAAGCTGAGCTCTGTGCATCTTCAAGGCCCACGGAAGATGCCACTAATGAGTCACCTAACTCAGATGAAAACAATGTCCTTTTGATCGAAAAACCAAGTGATGTAACTGGCCCTAATGTAACATAAACCACTTCTTGTAATCTCAGCATGTCTATTGAATCACTTTCACCGATTACTAGACCCAACAAAATATCTAGGTTGGCAAAGGCCCAACGGGCACGTGTTTTGACAAGCAGTCCATACAAAAACGATTTGGAATTGGCGAAGGAGTTGCAAGTGGCACAGGCATAAGTAAAAGAGTTAAAAATGAAAATCGTAAAGGACATGCCATATGACCTACAATTATCGCAGCCCAGTATTAAAAAGAGAAAGACTAACGGACCTAGGCCTACAACGAAGAAACATTCTACAGGTGCAAGAAGATACCAAGGCCTAGATCACAATTTACTCCAGTCATCCACTTCATTACAGCGTGATATTCCGATCGACATAGAAAGTGTCTTACAATGTGACGACTTGTATTGTTCTGTATGTAAAGAAACATTTGTGGAAGATAAGGTTTAGTGTTTAGTGTGCACATCCTGGGTTCATGAGAGTTGTGCGGGTGTTAAGTCAGAACTGAAACATTTTGTTTGTGTAGCCTGTAAATAATTGAATATGTCTTGCAATTACTGTAGAAAAATAATCAAACTTTATTAGTATTTAAATACTACAATAATCCTGTGTGTTATTACATGCTGTCTTGTTCGTTCTCTCATTTGGTTTAATTTATAACGTTGTGGTACGATTTAGGTCATAGGTGGTACGATTTAGGACACCAGTTTCTTATATCGTACTAGTTGCAGCCTATTACGAAAAGTTCTTTATTTCTTCCCCGATGCTACATTTTGAAATGTAACCCACATAAATGTATCCATAAATAGTCATACTTTTGAATACAAATTCATAAAAAGTTGTATTTTTTCATTTCAGACGTATAAAATTGCAAATGTAAAAAGTGGTACGATATAGGCAACTCTCCCCTATGTTCTACAGATAAAATGTAGACCTTGAGTGAGATATTGCGTGTTGGAACACACGTCTATGCTTTGTGATCTATTACATGTATACATACATAATGTTGTAAAGTATATTGACAATATTATTATAACACACTTACTTTAACGTAATCGCCAACATTTCTGCTGGTGTTATAGCAACCCTTAATTTGGTGTCTTCTGATTTGATTCCGCCCTCAAGTTTTACTACCAGTTCATCGAATGATTTTACGCTCATTCTAAAGTAATTGAAAAAATTGTTTCCATCTTCTCGCAATTCCATGAAACTCGTCACAAATGCGCCTTTCGACAATCTCGCATTTACATATGGGTGAACCCACATTCTTTTCGACAAAGATTTGTTCACGACATACGCGAAAACAATTTTCTTTTGCTTCTGAATTACTTGATTGGCGTTGCTGTCATGACATCGGTACGACTACTGCAAACTGCGATGTTTCTACGCAGCTGTGAACTTTACAGCTTGCGTCGCAAATAACGCGTGGCTGCTCATCGCACGAAGTGGTGAGCCCCTTCAACGCAAGTGTGAACCCGGCCTAAGAGTGCCTATAATTGTAAGTGACAACATGAAAGCATCTTGCCCTTTCTTACACTTGACATATAACTATCAGCATAAGTTGGCGCAAACTGAAAAGACGAGAAAAAAAAAACTAAACTTAATGAAAAAACTAAATTAATTAATATGTGAACAGCAAATGAGATACCAAAAGGAATAACCACACATTAAGATGAACTGGAATACAATGTAACGAATTATGTTTATGAGTAGTCATCCTTTTCGGCCGTTCGAAATTTGTGATGTAATTGTGAAAATGAAAAATGAAATTAGCTGATAAACGAGGGCTTTGGATGACTTAAAAACCTCTCCTATGCATACAGCTTCAACTGTGTTGATGAATAAGTACAGTTATGAGAAGCAATATTCATGATGATAAACCCACACAAATAAAGCCGTAGCATTTTTTTATGAGGGATGCTATTGGGCGCTGCTAGCACGACATCCAATGCGTACGTTAACGTGTTGTGAAAAGCCCATTTTTTAACCCATGCCGAAGAATGATAAAACTGCGTATGCAATCAAGGTGATAGTTTGGATCAACTACTCCTAACTCACTGTAATTTGTTTTTTGGATAAGTAATGGGAACCACGTTGACTGGTATCAAACGAGCTGGACTGGACTCACATTCGGGAGGGTCCAAGTTCGATTCCTGGTCCGGCTGTATTGATTTCGGTTGCCCATTGTTTCCCGAGCGAATACTGCTTACTGCAGGACATGGCGCTGCACCTGTTTCACTGAGCTACTTGCTCCGTCTCTAATGACATTGCTGACGAGGGGTTAAATCCCACCCACCTACATACGTTTGGTGGTTTAACTAAGGGCCAGTTTCACCACGTATTCATTAAACTAGGCTTAACTAAACGAATGCAATATTTTAACTCTTCATTTACCGGCGTTTAAGGTCGGAGCATTTCACCACGCACATCTAGCAGATAATTAAAACCCGTGTAGTAAATCTAAGTTTAGGGCCCGACATTTGAAGAAAATGGCGCATCTAGAAGGCGGTGGCAAGGATTTTGCTCACTAATTTATGGAATCTGAGTTCTATTGTCTTTGGAATCCTGGCAGAAACAAATACGTCAATTATATAAAATATTAAACAGTGACGAAAAACAGCGTGCGCACACTTTGATGTTGTAAAATATAATAGGACAAATAATGTCGGTGAGCTGGAAATCGCTAGTTTGAATAATGATTGCTGCGGATTTTAATTCAGCCGACATATAACATTATTTTTCGTAAATCATATTTTCATTGTCCTCGTGCATCAAATTGTTTGTTATTGCTGCCGTATGTAGAAAAACTATGAAATCACAGCAACAAACAATAGAATTAGACTTCATTGTCAAACGCACTGTACTTGGATTAAAGAGCCAATAAAATACAAACAACATTTTAATGTAGGCTAACAATTTTACCTAACATACATTATATTCGTCATTAATTTAATATTAAAACATGTTTATGACATGTATATTTTGCATAGCCAATCTAACTGACATTTTGTATGTATTCGTATAACAAATATCATTCAAAATCAGGCGACTGTTTACGATATTCTTCGCACTTATTTTTTATCCTTCCTCCAAGTGGATAATTAACATTTCCATGGACCCGGTGACTTGATTTATATTGTTATGTTGGCGTGAATGCGCCTTCAGTTACATCGCCGCCCTATCACTTAAGGACAAACCAGGACGGAGTTTGCTGCAAACGGGGCGAGCCTCGCCAAACGCTGGTAAGTGAGAACCCCTCACTATTAACCAGGAAGCAGGGCGAACTGCAACATGCGACGTCAGTAGCTGACATTACAGAGTGGTGACGTAGTGACGTCGACCAGAATGGAGGAGCCAGGAGATCACTGTGCTGTTCGCCGTAACACCATGTCAGTATAACAGTCTCGGAACTCAACACAAGGTGGGACAAGCCCAGTTACTTTCAGGCTCTCATTAGGTTATCATAAATATATACAAAGTGCTCCGCTGGTAATACTTACCTTATTGTAATTGTAATGTTCTGTTAACACAATAATAACTCGGCTCTATTCCAGATAGTCAGTCTTCCATCAATCTACCCATTAGATCTACCTCTTGCTACAGTCCCCCATCATGTATCACAACTATAAACACCCGCTAGCCTTTAATTACAAGTACGGCCATAAGGCATACTTTGTAAAAATATGTCAGTGAGGTACAACTGTGCGATTCTAGGTGAATGTAAATGTGTAATATACGTGCTGATTCTCACGCTCGTGTGCATAAAACAAACTGATGCTGTATTATATGAAGTTTTTTTTTTTTTTTTTTTTTTACTTTGCAGTCAACGTGACTGGAAGCGGTACAGTCAGTTCAAACACCACAGGCTGAAGTCGACGTAGAGAGATTGTAGTGTTCTGCACACGCCTCATATATCACTCACACGTCGCCAACATCGCCAGTATATCTGTCCATAACCACGGGGTACAAACATCTCAAAACCATTACTCGCATGAACTATGTTCTAACCTCGATACCTATCCACGCCGTCACTGATAAAGGCTGTTCAGATAAAGCTAGCACTTTTGAAATCAACCTTATAAAAAAAGTCACTGCTCCTACCTGCATAATTATTCAATGAGTACACTGAGTAGCATACGCCTAGTAAAGTTGGCAACGATGGAGGTAAAGTAATACCACGTGTTAGATAACAGTTTGTGACTACTTAAATTATTTATTTCGCTTTGTTCTTTTCTAATGCATCGGAGTGTAAAAATGAGCAGATATGTAAAATATTTACTTTTTTAATAATTTCACAGCTTCACTTGACCGATGTATGAATAAAGCGATGGGGCTCATGGCAATGTTAATTTTACACAAGGTGTAGGACTATACAAGGGGCATATACGTCGATTTTACGCAGGGTTTTCAAAAGTGGTCATTTTGCCGTGAATAGCCTATAATGCTATTGGCATGTGCAGTGTTGGTGTGCGGAGTTTGGATACTGCGCAGCTTGCGTACTCACTCCACCCCATGTTTACTCTACGTGAAATATACTACTGTTAGGGAAAGTGGTTTCTTTTTTAGAGTCTGATAACAAAAGTACTCACTTAACCTCGAATCAACACAGAAACATTTTTGAACAGCGGGTTTGATCGTATTTCTTCCAAGCGTATAATGTTTTTATGTAATTTTTGCCGTGGAAAAAGTTAAGTTTCTCGGCCAGTTTTGTAGGCGCTCGTACATAAAATTCCAGTTCTCTTCTGCGTTTCTTAGCTTTAAGGGGCGACGTATATGTTTAGTCACACCACAGCATTCAGCAAAAAAAATTCTATATGACATTTACAGACACTGTTACTGAAAATATCACAGGACTGTCTAAATTGTTGCCATTGTTACTTTTTTTATTTTATAAATTTGCTATCTTAGTGAGTTACAATTTAACGGGCGATTCCTAAGAAATACCAGTTTGTCAAAACATGACAAATCTCCTCAAAGCACGCACGACAATTTGCACGGTTTCAAAGCCCATCGGACTCGCCGATGTTGACTCTCGAACAAAAGGCGCGAATAGCTTGATACTATCGAGCAAACACAAGTTAAATGTACACTGCAATGATTTGTGAAAATGCTGATCACTGAAGAGATACCTACAATACCGTCAAAAACAGAAAGTGTCCCAATAATTCTTATAGAAATAGATGGATAAATTTTTAGCTAAATTTGAAATCGTGTCCTTAAACTTGGAAAACTACCGTTATGTATTAAAGGATTGTAGTGAAGAAACGAAGCGTTTACGGTCCTATGTTCAAATAACATTTTTTCATCCTCCAGATGTAAGGAATGTTTCATCGAAGCATTGACATGCAATATTGCAACATCTTGTATTTTGCAACCATCAAATTTGTCTACAGAAATGTTTACTTGTCTTTCATTCTGTAAGATAGCGTCACACGAAAAGAAAAAATCGTTATGTCATATATAAAAATAAAATAAACAGATTCCTACCAAACGTGGCAAACAGGTAGCACCACGGCAGGCCAGTAAATTAACATGTATATCTATGTATATGTATATATACTATATCTGTAAAACTTACGACAGAAATTTCAGCTTACTTTTGTATACAGGCAATATACATTTCAATTGCCAAATGTCTTTAAACAGAGAATATTTTCTCCGACATAGCTCCACATGCAAAAATAAATGTTTTATTTATATAATATATATTAGGGAATTTATCAACGGTATTTACAGTAACTGAGCACTTTGTAAAGCAACCTTTGCAAAAACGCCACTGCTCATAAGTTTACAATAATTTAACAGTTATAGTTTACCTATGCACGAATAAAGCGAATAGGCTCACGGCAATGTTAACTGTGCATTTGGCGGAAGAATACACAATGTTTATACAAATAGGCGTTAACCAGGATTGTCGAAATCGCTCAGTTCGCCGTGAACGACATATAATACAAATAATGACGAGTCAGCTAGCGTTGTACACTGCAAAAAAATTATGGCAAACTTCCTAAACTGTAATGGAAGTTTTTAACCTATACAATGCACGGTATAGGCCGTTCACGGTAAAATGAGCACTTTTTAAAGCCCTTCCAAATTTTTCTTTTAAGCCAGTTTTTATATTTAAACAATTTTTTAATATCAGCATTGTCACGTAACTAATAAATACGGTGTATACTTTCACCATTCTCAAAAGTTAATGTCTGAGGCTGCAGTAAAACATATTTATTAGTAGTTAATGCCTATTGGCAGGGCCTTAAAAAGTGCTCACTTTGTCGTGAACAGCCTATAGTAGTATTACGTGTCAGGCTGAAAAAATGGGAATGTTTAGTATCTCTACTGAACAAGTTGGGGACTTCCCTACGCATTTAACTCTTTCCCGAGTAAGTGTAGAAATATTACCATGCATGTATGGGAAATTATTATATTGGCGCTTTGTCACTGTACGTATATAACGATATGGTAAATTTACAAATAATTTCTTAGAGTGTACTGAACGAGGCTCCAGTAAATCTCGGCGGCGGAATTCGTGTCGTGTGAATCATGTCCGCTATTAACAAGTTAATAGGAGGCGCGAAGTGAGCCATGGGTATCGCCACGTGCTGTCGAAATGAAACACTCGGAATGGCTCGCGGGGGCCGGAATGGCGCGGTAATTAAACCGGCTCCAAGCGCGCTGCGTCGGCGGAATGCGAGCCTGAGAGAGCGCCGCTGTGATTGGCCGGTGAGCCAGTCGTATCGCCCGCCACGTCCTGCCTTCGCGGAGAGAGATCATTACCGTGGACAGGAGCCGGGGTAGAGTGCGCTCTCGAGGTGCACAGCACCCGCTGTCCGCTTCTCAACAGTGAACTGCTTTTCTGCCAACACGTTCATGCCCGGTTGAACCAACGTCTTCCCCGATCCGAGATCGAATGATCCTAGTTCTGAACCAGGATCCAGTTTGATCGTGGTCCCAATGTAAAAGAGTTGCACCAACGAAATTTCATGGTTCTGGATCTTCGATTCGTCGATCTTGGTTCCAAAGTGAGAGATCAATATTAAGTATGAGACACATTTTGCAACTGGTTCGTAATACATGACGTCATTGAAGTAGACGTATTTTTCACTATGGATAGAACTAGATGTGCGATGTTTTATCTGTTTTAAGTGAATTATTGTTGTACGAATCTTACTGAATAATATTCAAGTGCGTATAATGTTGCTTTAATTTCCCAAGAAATCATAATCGAAAGTAGTTCTATCTGTTGGCGTATTTTCAAACCTCATTTGTTGACGATGGCTGCTGATCTATCCTCGAGATTTCGAACCGCCAATTTCGGCGTTTCGAAATGGACCTTACCGATCTCCAGTCCACCTCTGAACTAGAATGGTGCAACAGTTTTCTGTGTCGATCATAGATCCGATCTCGGTTCGGGTTTCGAACCACGATGGTGCAACCGGGCATTAGTGTTAACAACACGGTATAAGAGTTGAAATTATAGCACTGTTTGTCGACATGTCCTTTGAGATGTTCTTCTCTTACTTCGTTTAACAACATATTTAAGAAATTTTCGACGCCGAGGAAGAGGACGCCGAGGACGACGCAGTGGACCATGGACCCCGGCCGGACACCTGACGACGGCGACGGCCAAGGCTGACGTAGCACTGCCCCCATCACCCCCTTCTCTTTCTTCGCCCCACTTGACGTCCCATCATCTTTTCTCCCCCACTTGACTACCGTTCGTTTTCGCCCCAACTTCTCTGAACATCATCTCCCCCTCATGCGTGCCCAAACTCCATGGTAAGCACGCTCCCCGGTAAATTTGGTAAGATCTTTCCTCCCCAGCAGCCACCCCTTTACACTTTTCGCCCCCTCATCTCATCAAAGCCTATATGTACCTCCCGGTCGGAGGGGCTTCTCCCACACTTACACTCCCTGGGCTCACTACAACACATTACACAAAAAAAAAATAAAATAAAATAAAATTGCTAACAGTAATTTAATCGTATAAAAGTGCGTATAAAAATACGAGCAGAAATGTTTGTCAGTGCTGATCGTGTGACTTTGGCAGTTGTATTTGTGTATAAGAGGTCTGTGTTAGGTATATGAAAAGTGTATGGATATTAGTTGTGTCCCATACGTCTCTCTAGAGCAGCACAAAGTTATAGGCTGTTCACAATAAAGTGAGCACTTTTTTTGGCCCTCCCAAAAGGCATTAACCCTTAATAAATTGCAGCCTCGGGACATTAATCTGTGGGAGAGATGAAATGTACGCACTCTGTTTGTTGGTCACGTGGCAATGTTTGTATTAAAAAGTGGCGGAAATATAGAAATTGACTGAGAGAAAAATATAGCAGGGTCTTAAAAAGTGCTCACTTTACCGTGAAGAGCCTATAGCTGCCTCCACACTGCGCTCCATACTTCCAGGAATTCCACACGTGCCTCTGGACACACTGCGCATACTTTAGTGCAGTGTATGCACAAGCTTATGCAATGTTTACGTTACTTAAATCTAAATTAGATACGTACTATTTCTCGTATATGGCATACCTGAAGTGTAACTGCAATGATGTAGTATAAATATTTTGGTAGTTCAAATGGAATGTGTCGACTGCCAAATTTAAATCAGGAAATTCAACGAAAATATGACACCACAAATAGCTATGTAACAAGGCAACAATGAACCAGGGAGAAACATGATATCCTAGAAGTTATTAAATATAGGCAACAGGCAAATAAACATAAAACGAGCACAACAGACAACAACCACAACGAGAACTAATTACGAAAATATAAGAGCCTCGTCGATTGAAAACAAATAAATTTTCAAATGTTGTAGGTTTTATCCGTAGGATTTTTTTTCTGTTCAGTATTTTCCTTTCTTTTCTCATATTACTTAATAACTGTTGTTGATGTTTTGTTCATTTTTGAAACCTTGTTTATTTCTAGTTCTTTTTTCGTCTTCTTCTAGAATCGTTATTTATTTTGTGGGGTCCTTCTGCGTTAAATGTTTTATATACTTGAGCCACATATGCAGTCTATGTGTACTATCATTATAGATATGGTTGTCTTATGTGAAAATCCGCAACATTGGCTTGCGAATCGCCGACAAAATTGTCAACATCACTTGTTCTAGCAGGGCCAAATAACTCTCAATAATAACAGGCAAGACAGACGCTTATTCCGCCAACTCCAGCAGTACACTGTTATATTTCCCCTTTTGGTGGTATACAATCTTGAGAGCCTTACAATGATTGATAAGGGTAGGGATTTATGTGGTTATGAGATAACTCCCAATTAACAAATATAAATGAATTTTACTAATACCATTCACTGTACAAACAAATGTTATGTGATAGAATAGAGGGGATTTATTATAGTTTAAGGACAGGGCTAGATGGATAAAGGGGCTATGGAACGGGCAAGCTCTCTGAACCTAGCTGAAGGCACTCACCCCCGATCGCCGCTTGGAACCTGCAGACCTCTGTGGACCGTCGCCGACTGACACCTTGGCCCACTGCTGTTCCGACCACCACACTTCTCGTTCATGCCCCACCTTCGCCGAAATCCTCTGTTCCCATTGGCTCTGCCACGTCGCCTGGGCGGGGTTACTGAGACTATTACTGATGGAACTGCCCCAGTCTTCTAAGTCAGCCAGACCCATATGCTCTGCTAACTCCTGTAGCATACTGCACTTTCCCCCGTTGCGCCACTGTCCTGGTTATCTGCAGTTATAGTTTATAAAACAAGCGTTGGCCGAATTCCCGCCGAGCTTGGACTCGCTTGTGAGTTTACTGTAGATTTTCATACCAGCTGAATGTGAGATTTTTTCCTATGCGGATGGCCTCCTTTCTATCATACCGGCATGGAGCATAAGAGAATGAGTAGCCAAAACTGACGAAATACATAATAAAGTTGAAGAATAGGGAAATACAGCGAATCCTAACGTTGCAGTATACAAGACAAATGCCATGATTATGAAGGGCAACCTCAAGACAGCATCGATGATAATATTTCGAGATAGGCCCATCGAGCTGAAAGACAAGATTAAATATCTTGACGT
This sequence comes from Dryococelus australis, assembly GCA_029891345.1. Classification (NCBI taxonomy): domain Eukaryota; kingdom Metazoa; phylum Arthropoda; class Insecta; order Phasmatodea; family Phasmatidae; genus Dryococelus; species Dryococelus australis. Next base: position 72,754,931 of record CM057007.1, on the reverse strand, counting down.
GGTTTGGATAGTAAAATTATGATTCTAGGACCACACCACATACTCAATGAAAAGAACAAATGAAATCTGTGTATACAATCTACTGAGGACTTGGCTTCAAAACTACGATGACACTATATAAAGTTTTTTTTTTTTTTTCACAGGAGTTGCCATGTATTGAACAGCAGTGTGGTACAGAATGGTATCGCAGGTTCAAACGAAATTGTTAATTCTAAAGCTACAAAGAGGAACTACGGAGGCATATGCACCACTGATTGCGAAAATGGCAACGCCTATAAATAATGGCCCAAATGAATCCAAACTCGGAGGGTGTGTAGAACAGTGTACCAGCAATAAGTGATCATGATTGCAGAGAGATGACATACAAGTAAGCCCAGTAGCGCCCTCTCTTGCATGACCACAAATGTCTGTGTTACGCCAAGCCCAGACAGTGAAGAGCCGTCAAACGAAGTGAAAGCCTCGTCGACGTCAAACGGCGCCATATCAGCATGTGACTGAGCTCGAACGGGGCAGAATGATCGGTCGCCTGGAAACGGGTCTGTCATACCGTGACATTTCGGCTCGCATATAGCGTGCTGCTACGACAAGAGCACTGGCATTGGAGCACTGCAAAAGGCGTGGACCTGTCTGCGTCGACGGTTCAACGCCGTCTGCTATGGGCTGGACTGCTAGCACGCATGCCACTGTCCAGAAACTACAAACGCCTCAGGCTGCTATGGGTATGCGAACGCCGTCGCTAGCGTGTTTATTGTCAAGATGTAGTGTTTTCGGATGAGTCCCGCTTTAACCTGTCCTACAGTGATGGCCGCATACGTGTTAGACCCTATTGTGGTGACTGTAATCTGGCAGCCTGCGTCGTGGAGCGCCAAGTGTGATGGTTTGGGGCGCCATTGGATACAACATGCTGTTGTGATCTAATCCCGATTATAAACTGACATATTATTGAGGGATAGGAGTAGGTAGCAGGACAAGCTAATCAGAAGAATAAGTAATTAAAGAGTGGCTAAGGCACTTACTGTGTTTCTCAACAGTTATAAAACTTCCCCAGAATACAGGTGACAATCACCGGGAAGCCTTGGCTGGCCAGCTACGGGTCCTGGCGCGGCATCCGAGGAAACTAGTCCAGGGTGCGGCCAAGGGAATAGAAGGAGAAAGGGGAAGGTTTAGTTAGATTAAACGAGAAGGCGTGGTCGAGAGGGAACTCTCAGATTTTCGTACTTGGGAATCGCGCGGGATGACGCCACTGAGAAGCCGCCAAAAACAGAAAGAGTCCCAATAATTCTAATAGAAATAGATGGATGAATTTTAGCTAAATTTGAAATCGTGTCCTTAAACTTAGAAAAATCTGTCGATATCTTTATCTGAGCTACAAGAATACAACAAACTTGAAAATAAATCCTTTAATTTTACGGAAAATTGCAGGTAAAATAATCTTCAGAACTCTCTGTAAAATTACAGACACTTAGTTTTTTCAATAACAAACTTGCCCTACATTTCACGCAACTCTCCGTTGAGTCACGAACACTCGCTGTAGATTGACTGGCTATATTTTCTCTCTACCAGTTATAACAAAAATATTACGAAAGTGAACTTGACTTTTCGTTTTGTCGGCGTTTCAGTACCTATAAAAATAAAATTTACAAAAGTTGAAATATTTAAATATTTTACTCTGTAGCAAGTTATTGCAATTCACGACCCTGATCACTCACACAGAAATGTACGGTGCATATAAAAGCGTTACAAACACAACTTTTCAGTTTCTAGTAACGTTTGAGAGTTTCCAAGTGTTGCTAACTATTGCAGGCGGCTAATGATACTTTTTGATCGTGTTTCCATATATCAACTGTTAGCTCCCGCAAACGTTTTAGCGAATATGTGAACTTTACAGCAGTGTCGGGTGCACCGATAGTAAATAAAAGAGCTTCTCGAATTTGTCTGGACGTTCAGCCGTTCTCGTGAAATGTGTACAACCAATAACAGCACGTAGAGAAACATAAAGGGGGATACTAGTTTCCCAAATAGTGCCTTACCAAATGCCGGCAAAACTGTCTTGAAATAATGTGTTTGTGTGCTTTCCAACAGGCTCATGATTTTATAAAATATATATTTAGCATAACATGGATACATCTTTATTGGAGTTAGACATATTAAAAACACGTATTTATAGGGGCGTTTCACAGAATGCTGTAAGCAATAAGAATGGAAGCCAGTTTCCAAAGCGGCGATATCTGTGGCAAAGTCCCAATATAAAATAAATAATGCATTTGAACAATATAGAGTTGAGTATATTTAGATATCTTTCAGATGGGTGAAGACTTTACCCCTTGACATATTACCTCATATATGTTCGTCCTTTTACGGAGTGCTGCAGAATGTGTAAATTTACGATCCGAAACCAACGCAATTTCACACGTAGTATTTTCTGTTATTAATGCTCTCGGCTGGCGCTGGTAAACCGAGATTTAATTATTAGTTACCGCCCATAAATTTGGCTATCACACACACACACACACACACACACACACACACACACACATATATATATATATATATATATATATATATATATATATATATATATATATATATATATACACACACACATATATATATACAAACGCACCGGGTTAGACATTTAAAACAGGCCACCTTAATAACTTGCCCACTTGTAAAGAGATAGAAGAAAATGTTTCAGACAAACGTTGTTTGGGGTGAAAGGGGTCATAATGTGACGTTAATAGTTTCGTTTTACGTCGAGGGGTGAAGGAGATATGAGGGTCTACGGCGATGTTTTAAATGGGATGATATACTTTATTACACACCTCTGAAAAGCTCTGTGCAAGATGAATGCAATCACAGTGTTTGAGGACCATCACTACGCATTGAACATCAGCGGCGAGACAACACGTGTCAACCACAAACACGTGTTATACGGTCCTTCATGTCCTCACGGGTCGTTGGTACTTCTGCATACACCTGTTGTTTTAGCTCCCCCCCCCCCCAGAGATAGAAATCCAGCTGTATAAGGTCCGGTGAACGTGCAGGCCATTTTATGTTTCCGGCCCGGCCAATCCAACGGTCCGGAAATGTGAACACACAGTAGTCTATCACTACTACAGCACAGCACAGACTAAAGGTATCCATGCGAACATGTGTCAAACGTACTATTGAAAGGTGTACATTAAACCATATCGTCCCATTTAACATACCAAAGTGGACCCCCATCTTTCCGTCACCCCTTGACGTAAACCCAAACTACTAACGTCACATTATGGCCTCTTTCACCCCAAACAAGGTTTTTCCGAAATATTTTCTTCTATCTTTACAAGTGGGCGAGTTATTAAGGTGTCCTGTTTTAAATGCTTCACCCGGTATATAAAACATACGTCGAGTGATGTACCTCGTGCGTCAGCGGGGATGCATATCTGACAACGAGAGGCGACCGCCGTCCTTGGAGGCGGAATGAAATGCCAAGATGGAGCGGATGTGGAATGCAAGAAGTCGTTCATGGGAGTACCACGAAAAACCACCAGGTAACGGCAGCTTCCGCCATGCATATGCTACACGAGCGCGGAGTTAGACTACAGATCACCGGGGAGACATGTCGGGGCGCCAGCCTCTGAAACACTGTGGCCTCAGACAGAAAATGTCTCCTAATGCAGTACTTGAAACAGAAATGTATTCATTGCAGTAAGTGTAGGTGCATCATACCCACTTTGATGTAAGTTTTGCAGTGTAACAAATATGACATTTTTACGTGAATAGTAATAAGACTGTTTAGAATGTGGTGTCGTTCGATCGGATAAAGGCTGTTCACGGTAAAATCAGCACTTTTTAAAGTCCTACTTATGTTTTAATTGTATGCGCGTTGTGTTTTATTCAACGTTATTTAAAATTAACATTACCATGAGCCTCATCACTGTATTCATGCCTCGGTCAAGTGAAACTGTGAAATTATTAGAAACGTAAATATTTTACAAATCTGGTCATTTTTAACTTCCATGAATTTAAAAATAAATAGGAAGCAAAAGAATTAATTTAAGCTACCACAAATTGTTACCCGATACTTTTTACTCGACTTTGAGCTAACGAACTACTTTCCATCCATCGTTATCATCTTAACTGGTGCATGTACCTCAGTACGTCCGTTGAAATGTATGCAGGTAGGGGCAGTGACGTTTTTCAAATGTTGATTTCAAAAGTGCTCAGTTTATCGTGAGTAGCCTTTATACGACGAGGACGTGAGCGTGACCTTGAGATGGCGCGGCGTATACGCGAGGCCCGGCCAGGCCCTCATGTCTCGCGACTTCACTGTGCAAGCGAGCTGATTCTCATGGCAAAAGAAACAATGCGTTTCGATCTCTCGATCTAAGACATAAATGACAACTATCGATTTAGTTACATTCATTCAGTTCCCAAACCTCGAAGTAAATATCACCAACTAACGTAGACGTCTGCAGGTAATACCCACGGGTTGTGCCAAAGACGTAGTCACACAACGATTTCGTTGCATCTGTACATTCTAAATTCGAATCAGTGGGAAACCCCTGATTTGCAGTGAAATCCAACTACTATAATCAGTGAAAATGGCTACACTTAGAATCAGTGGAAAACCAGTGATTGTTTCAGTGAAAAAAAATTCACAGATTTTTTGACGTGAAACAATTTCACTGATTGAATAAGTGACGGCCGACTGCAGTGGCGAATTAAATATTGCTTTTATTGAATGCAGCCAAATAATTACGTCAAATAAACATATTTACGATAGTTTGCAATTTATATTGTGCAATTTAGCGTAACTTAAAAAAGTAAAAAAAAATCTCGCAGGCGGCCGAGATTGAACTCGCGCACGCTTCGACTCTTACCTTACCGGGTTTTTTTTTTTTTTTTTTAACCTTCATTTGACGTTGTGACATTTTTGGGGTTGACGAAGCTCTAGTGAGACCGACCTGTTGACGAACTCCCAGTGCGACAATCGAGCTGAGCATCTGCCATGTCGGAGGCACCGGGGCGCGAACCCGCGACTACAAGTCGGCCACCCTACCCCTGAGCTATGACGGCACGACAAGCTGAAGTTAAGGGAGGAAAATGCATGTGTTATACTTTCTCTGCGAAACTGTGTAGTTTGAAGTTGTATGCTCATACTTTTCGTGTTTGGTTTGATTGATATCTTTAGTATTGCAAAAACGAATTGTGCGTATAAGAACACTCTTTTGACATTAAATACAGTTTAAAACTTCAAACAGAGCGCTTGACGTTTACATGGAATCTAAATGAAATACGTACAAACGGAATGAAAGGCTGTGCGTTCATATTACCTCGTAAAATGGCTTTTTGAAAGAAGAAACACATTTCAGAAAGTATTTAATATTAGTTTTATTCGTTTATTCTTTGTTACTACACATTATTTAACGGCAATTTTTAAACTTTGTTCGACGGCGGTTTCACTGATACATCAGTCAAAATTACAGACGGAGAGGAAGTATTTGCTCAGATGTTTCATTGGTCCATCTGTCAAAAAATAAACCACCGAGAAAACAGTAGAATAAATGACTGACGAATTAGTGGGAAATGTCACTGAATCAATAAGTGAAGGAAATATGGCATTTTTACTGGCTCATCTGTTAAATTCACTGAAATGCTTAGTTATTCAGATTTACAGTGTACCGCACTTTAGCAGACAAAGCACTTTGACTATCAAAACCAATTAAACTGCAGGTCTTATGCTTAGCTATAGTAATTTTAAACTCCCGAAACTAAGCCCAGTAACATGGTTTAAAATCTGTTCGCGATAAAGTGAGAACTGTTGAAATAAACGTTTTTAAAAAGTCACTGCTCCTACCTGCATATATTTGAACGGGCCCACTGAGTGACATGCGCCCAGTAAAGTTCGTAACGATGGAATAAAAGCAGTTCTATGCCCAAGGGTCGAATTTAAAGTGTTAGGTTAACATTTGTGGAGTATTAAATTATTTATGTCGCTTTCTGTTTTATAATGCGTCTATAAGATTTTTAAAACACTCATTTTTATAATACTTTCACTGTTTCATTTGGCCGACGCATGAATAAAGCGGTGAGGTCCACGGCAGGGTTAATTTTACATCAGGTGGGAAAATACATAACGTGTATACAAGTAGATCTTCATCAGAACTTTCAAAAGTACTCACTTTAGCGTGAACAGCCTATAGAAATTAGTAACCTACAAGCAAGGTCATTGAGCACTGAGCCCGGAAGTGTATAAGTACCGACAAAAAATAACCTTCCTGTGCGTTATCTACACAATTGTATATACTGGGTCTCAATGGGTTAAGAGGTTGAACAAAATTTTATAGTCTTGCGTTTCAGATAAGAGAAGGATTACGGGCTCTTAAAAGATACGCCCCGAAGTTCCGCTTCTGTGGAGCGTGTATTCTATAACCGAGGGCATGGCCCTTTACGCTCCACACCCTTGCGATGGAGGGAGGGTGTGAGGTTCGAATATAGGTTAACTGTTTTGCGGTCTGTCAATATTCGGAACTGCTGCCCCACTGTCCCTCTAGCCCCTGGGTGGTAGACTGCCCGCAAGGCAAGTGTGCTTGGATCGATAGCCGCGTGCCCAGGGGCTATTAAACTGAGATTTGTTAAACTCCGGCTCCGCTTGTTTCCGCGCAGAAAAGCAATCCTCAGGAAATAACGCAGTATCACAAAGGGAACTCGGGAATCTTCAAAGGAAAGTGGAGATTTAAACCAATATAAATACATACAAGTAGTATAAAATAGATGTGTTGTGGCCAGGGGGCTGGGCGCTCGGAGCATCCGAGTTGTTCATACTCTGCCATTCCAAGCCCCCTGTGGCCATCATGGATCCAGGTGACGTTGACCATGACTTTGTCACCGGTGACCTTTAATCCTGAAATAAAAAATAAATAAAAATAAAACAAAAATTCAAAAGTAAAAAAATTTAGAAAAATTTTAAAAATTCATAATTATTTTTAAAAAATCCAGAATATAAAAATAACAAAAATTGAAATATCCCAAAACAATTTAAAAAAAATGTATTTTTTAATAAAATTATAACAAAATTTAATATATTTAAAAATTATTTTAAAATTGCTTCTTTTAAACTTACATTTCCGGAAGTCCCCCCACGACCGCTCAAAAATACTCATTCCGCCATCTTGGTTTTCCGTTCTCATTTGTTTATACATTGCTGAGGACACCATCTTGAATTATATATGTTTTCATAATCTAGGTGGCGCTTGTGTATTAATAATTGATATCGTCACCAGGTGGCAGCCATATTTGTTTATGTTTTTATAGTATAGGTGGTACTGTCAACGTCCTCCAAATTGGATTCTATTTTCAACACATAAGTTTCATTAATTTCTCAATTATGGTGTTTGCTATCAGCCTGTACCGAATGGTAACATCGACCATTCCTGCAAAGTATTTTAACTGTCATATTTAATTTTTTTTATTTATTCTTAAATGTGAGTAATTTTATTAAAATTTTTTTTATATAATGAACGATGAGGGGGAAGGGGGGTGGGGGGTCGGGGTAAATAAATAAAAGCAAATATTTTTTTCCCCACAAAATTTACTGTACACATAATATAATACAATATACATAATCAATAAATAAATTAACAGTAAAAAAAAAACTTTTAAAACCAAACTTATATTTATAAATCACCTAAAAAGAGAAAAATAATTATCGAAGTTATAGAATTTGCAGAACTTGTAAGACGTGGTCGAACAGCTGTAATAAACTTTACAACAAATTATTATATTTTAATCAGTTTATATTTAGTATATATTATGCTTTGGACAATATAAAACGTATAACTCATTTGCGCAAGTGTAGTAAGAGCGTATATTTTATAAGGCTGTTAACTATTCGCAATATAGAAAGTAGAACTCATTTGCGCAAATGCAGTAAGTACATATCTTGAGCAATAATCTTAACCTTTCACAATATAGAAAATATACCTCATTTGCATAATCCTTGTCAGCACATATGAATGCGTAAGGCTGTTAACTACTCGTAATATAGAAAATGTAACTCATTTGTGCAAGCATAGTGAGAACATATCTTGCGTAAGGCACGCCGAGAGTTACTATACTAAATATAAATTGATATAAACATAACAATTTGTAGTAAATTTTATTACGGCTGTTCGACCACATCTTACAAGTTGTACAAATTCTATAATTACTATTAATTATTTTTCTCTTTCCGGGCATTTATCAGCAAAAGATTGGTTTAGAAGGATTTTTAACAGTTAATTTTTTTTTCACTTTTTAGACTTACAAATTTTTATTTTATAATTATAACGGTAGACTATTTAAACTTTAATTTATACATTCGTGAGTCTAAATTGACTAAAAATACGCAGTTAAACACTGGCGGCCTTTTCCACACTTCGGGTATTTTTATAAATATTTTAGTTAGTGAGACTATAAAAACACTAAAAATGTGCAGTTAAACACTGATGGCCCCGTTCACATTTCGGGCTGCAACCTGACCAACAGCGATATATATATATATATATATATATATATATATATATATATATATATATATATATGAGACTAATAAGAATTTAAAAGTATCAGTATATATATATATATATATATACTGATATATATATATATATATATATATATATATATATATGTTGTTACATCCTTTAATTTGTTTTTATGACTATTATCATCTCTATGGTACACTGATTGTAAATTTTTTAATGCATTTATATGTTATATCTTTCACAAGTCACTCCTCTATGGATCCTTTTAATTACCTTCATAATATTTTAACAGTTTTTATAAAAACATATTTTTATTTGCAATTGTAATATCTATACCTAATGAAAATTAATACACATTTTCCTTAAACTAAACTTCTTATCTCTATGACATGCGAAAACACGAACCTTATTGTCGGGCACAAAACACACACCTCTGGCAAGGGGGGAGGGGGTTGGCTAACCTAACTCGCCTCTTTCCCCAAAGGGCAGTATCGATTCCCATCTAGGCCCGTTCTCACACTCTTCACCGTTTTCGCGTGAACACGAATCTTAATTTTAGGAACCCCTCCCCCTTCCATAAGTGGTGGGAGGTGGATCTACTGACCTAACTCGCCCCTTTCTCCAAGAGTAACTATCTATCATCCCTAGTACCATTTCTACATTCCTCACGTTTCCAAAACATGAAACTTTAATTTAGGGCACAACTCTCCCCCCTCCCCAGATGATGGGTGGGAAGGGGGTCGGGTACTCTCATTCACCCGATTGCCTAAGGGGCACTATCGATCCCCATAGGCATGTCCCCACCCTCCTCACTGTTTTCGCGTTAACACAAACCTTAATTTCGGCACCCCCTCTCCCGCAAGTTGAGGGAATGGCCGGGGGGGTGGGGGGGTTCGGCTACCCTAAGTCACCCCCTTTCTCAAGGGGATATTGATTCTCCAAGCACCATTCCCACACTCCTCACCATTTTCACGTAAACACGAACCTTAATTTATTATTGAGCACAAAACCCCCCCCCCCCCCAAATTTGCGCTTCGGGGTCGGCTACACTAACTCGCCCCTTTCTCCAAGGGGGGCTAGCGATTCTCCCTAGACCCGTTCCCACCATTTTCACCGTTTTCGCATGAAGTGTTAGACAAGGCAAACAGTAAGCACTGGACAGACACCATACACACAAATCCGGATAGACACCGAAGTCAATTGAAATAAAAGCTTGTAAAAATCAATAATTTTTATTAATTTCATTGAACAGTTCGAAAACTTCGGGTCGAGTCGGAAGAGTTCGTGTCTACTCGTAGGCACCCAATTTCTGGTCCAAGAATGAGGTGCACCATTTGCGGAGCAGCTGCAAATTCTTAAATGAGCAGGCCCAGTCAGGTTCTGACCTGTCGCAGGCATCACGAATCGCCATACATTTTAAAGAGTTTCTAATCTACTTGACCTGCAAGTCGATAATCTCCACTTAAAACTTACACAAGTTTCTAAGCCATTTTTTCTGCTCAGGTCCAGCTACATTAAATATATGAAATTAATAATCCAATAATAACTACTAACTAGGGCATCAATGATATTGAACATATGAATATTCAGTTTTTATTGATAGTGAGTTTGATTCTTATAAAATATCCCTAGAGAATAGTAATGATTTACGATTATTATACATGGATAATCGAATAGCATTACAATCAATACATTTAACCGAATAATTGTAACTTCTACATATGTTATTCATTCATGAATTGCATCAGCAATTCGCACAGTACATTTACCACCTGATGGTATGGAATCTCCCCTTCTTCCAATTCCAGTCCATGGCAGTGCTTGCTCAGCCAGGTGTTGGTTTTCTTTATATATTATCAGCTACACTCAGGTAAGTATTTTGACAGTGTTACCTCGGCAATTGTAGGACACAAGCCGGTCGTGAAGTATCAGACAGAATGTGTATGTGTCGTCAGAAATATTGCCATGTGCAGTGAATTAGATTCTGCAGTCGATTACATTGGAAATAATATGCTCGTTCTGTTTACTCACATCGAATCCATGAGTGGATCCAAACTTTTGTAAGTATCGGGGCTCAATATCGTGGATTGAGAATGTTCATAATATGCATTTTGGAATTGAGCGTACATCTGATATGCCAGCAGGTACTACCTATTATCAAAATTCATGTTCATGACAATGTACGGATAGCTTCCACTATTCATAAATATTTTCACATTTTATATTTGACATGTGTCGAACTGCGAACAGTTCACTCTCACATAGTGCTGTCTTCCAGTCTATACCGCAACGATGATGTACTTCGGTTTCTCAGAAGTAAAAATAGACTTCACCATCTATTTCATCCGCTGGCTTACTGGCAAACCGGGGTAGCATTCATTCCATAGACTGTAGTTGCAGTTCCACTGTCTCCAGGTTTTCTTCCTCACCAACAATGGTGTCTGCATGTGTGTTAGCTAGAAGCAGCACCAGTTCCTGCTCCGAATTGAAGATAATTCGTTTCTAGTATTCGGAAAATCCCAATAGCATGGAGAGTGGGATGCACACTTCGAACTTTCTCCCCCAGAGTATATAGGAACACTGGGTATTATCTTAGGTAGAGGCCTTGGGCATTTTTTTTCCCAATTGAGATAGCTTCCATATTTTCATTGTGTCTTTGTGCCTCGGACAACTTCCTCCGTTCGTTCGATGCAGTGTTGACGGCTTGGACGATACCACCCGTGGCTCTGATTAGGCCCCCAAAGGCCCCGAGGCAGGCAAACTCAATGGAAAAAATCTGACGGTAGATGTTTTCTTAACCTTGTATGCTTTTCTTCCTTTTGTCGCTGTTTTTCTTTTCACTTGTACCTTTTGCTTGCTCTCTCTACCTGTTCTCATTTTAACCTGTGCCTTTCTCTTGTTTCTCTTGCTGTTATCACCCTGCCAATCTTCACCTTGGCATTCATCATGTCGGATACATCCCATGCTGCAACTTTTTCTTCGAGTCTGGTGCCTGATGATTTTCTTATTTCGTCGGCCTTCGGTGCAAGTATTTTGTCTGCCTGGTGTCGGGTTTTAATATCCTTGTTTAGGGAGTAAGCGATGTTGTGCTGCTTGCATGCCTGGTCCTGGACATTTATGACTATTTCGTTGCTTGACAGCCTTTTTAGCAATCTTGGTTCCCAGCCTTCAGAACCTGTTTCCTGAAATATGCAGCTCGAAAGGTTGATCAGCATATCGACGATCCCGCGTCCAACTATGGTCTTGCTTCTTCGAGAGATTGTGCTGAACTGAGCATGACAAGTATAAATGTGTTCCTTTTTATACATTTTCGATTCAGTATCATTCTAGATTTGGAACAGTGCAGACACAAAGTGCCATTGATGCATCTGCTTTATTGCTCCTGCAGTAAAGCATTTTCAGTTTTGCGGAATTAATGATGTGAAATAATGACCTGCAGAATGAAAAGTTCAAGTTTGAGTTTTGAATGAAAAATCTATTAGAGGCAATTTACTCAGAGGGATGCTTTAAAGGGACATTCTAAAATTTGTAGCACTGATACTGTGCAATCTCCATATGCTCCACAATCGCTTTGCAATCATTCCTCATGCTCCACAATCTCTCCACATGCTCCACCTGCTCCACAATCGGCCCTCACTTAATCTACATGCTCCACAATCACTCCACCAGATCCACAATATTGTAGTGGTAGCATACAGATCGTCAAGCAAGATGTTACTCTACCCATATGCTTTCATGCTGAAGATGAAGCTATCTCTCATGAATCTCGACATGGAAGCCGATTTCCGAATGCAGTGAAGTGCAACATCGCGGGATCATCTAATTGCGGGAAAACATGCATTCTACATAACATGTTGGAAGAAGAGAATGGTCTTCGGTTCGAGACCGTGTATCTATATTCAAAATTGCTCCAGCAATCAAAATACCGATGAATGGCATGATTACTGCAGACAATGCATAGAGTAGGTTATTTCCCTTACAGTGATAATGAACCCGTCGTATTACCGAGTGAAGCATTGGCCAACTCGATATTTTTATTTGACAACATTGCCTGCTAAAAACAAACTTGTATTCAAGAGTACTTTAGCATGGGATGTCATGAGAAAATGAACTGTGTGTACCTTTGCCAGACACATTGGCGCACATCCACACAACTGCTTTGTGACAATGTAAACAAATTGGTACTGTTTTGCATGAACAATATGAATTTGTGGCATGTTTATGAAGATAATGTTTATACATACATGATGCTATCAGATTTTAAGAGTCTGTGTGCCTTGTGCTGAAAAGAGAAATATGGATTTTTGACGACTGTTAAGGATTGTCCCCTATATAGTGGGAGGCACAGGCATGGGTTTCATCAGTTCATCACCGACCTTCGAGAATGAATTACAGCATATTAAAATTCGGGCAAAGTAGCCTCAAACTGCATTTTCACAAAGACAAAGATGAATGTTGTCTCGTACCAAGAAATGATGAAACGTGTGATGCCTGTAGAAGAATAATTCGAAATGTTGGCGAATCCGAACGATCAGAGGATGCTGCTACTAAATCTTTTGTCCTCGAAACTTGTAATGGCATCATCTTGGAACTTCACAGTATGTTGGCCGAACAAAACACATTCTTTCAGAACTACCTATCCAAGCTCAGAGCGAAGATTGAGCGTGTGAAGACGAAGATCGTTCATGATATGGTGGCCATGGACGAGCATGTGATGAAAGTTCAAACGCAAATTATCGACAGATTGAATGTGGCATCTGTGCAAAATGAAGAGAATCTGAAAAACCTGAAAGGATATATGACACGGATATTTAATACCTCGATTCCCCACCTCGCCATGAAAATAGAGATTCAAAAGTACAGCAGGGGCATAAGGATGTCTGCAGCAAACACCGGTGCAAGATCGAAAGTATCTTGGCAGAGATCGATAACTAAACTTATAAAAGAGAGCAACAGTAACACTTTTAATTCAGTGCAATGTCGGATATTGCCAGCCACTTACATTGGACGATACAGTATGTTCGCTTGAAATATTTGCTCTTCAAGAGAGACAAATTTCATGCGACCTTATAAATGGAGGCATTTTTAAGTTCCTCACACATGGTTTGGATGTACTCAGGGAGAGCAATGGAACAACCATAGCCACAAAGACAGAAATCGACGATACTTCTGAGCCTTTGAAGAAGCAAAAACATGATATATATAGTCAGATTGGGATGATTGATCAGATGCAGATTTGCCACACAAGAAAAAAGTATGGAAGAGAGACTTCATACCAAATTCTTTGGTTTGTCGGTACCTACAATTATACAAATCTTGCAATAATGATACAACATACAGTGTATATAGACATAATGATAAATTGTTCCTCAGTGCTGATGAAATAGAGTTTCTAGCAGGTATGATCATCCGAGTAGGCTATTACAAGACACGTGGGACCCCTGGGCTATGTGAACTTCTATTTTTCTAGTAGCCCAGGGTGTTTACAGATTATGACCTGCTGGAATACAAGACTTTTCTCGAACTCATGCATGCACTTTACCAAGATAACAATTCTGAGACAGGTGTTTATAAAGATGAAGATCGCGAACAAATTGGCATTCTCGCAGACCTCTTCAGCAGCTTAGCACTGAAAATCCGCAAATGTTTAAGGAAGATAAACAATGGCAAGAATACCGGCTACATATTCTGGACGACCCAAACGAGCTGGTAGGTAGACTGCAGCTACTGCTCCTGTCGTAAAGTGTTGGAAATTACTCCCACAGGAAGACTACATACAATGAGTCGATTGGGAATAGCCAAAGAACTGCACACATCTGCGAGATGTAACTACCATCACCACAAGGTCATGATATGTAGGATGAATGAACTATTTCAAGCCGACCTTGTCGAGATGATACCATATGCTTGGGTCAACAAGGGCTACAAATACATTTTCACACTCATCTATGCATAAGCAAATTCGCCTGGGCCAGACCTGTCAAGTCAAATAATGTGCGTGATGTCACTGAGGCCATGACAGATGTATCCCGACTAATCAACAAACGACCAAGGCAAGGAATTCTACAATTCAAAATTCAAGTCTCTGACGAAAAACATAACATGAATCATTATTTCAAGAACAGCAATCTCAAAGCTTCTATTGTCGAGAGGTTCAACAGTACTCTGAAGGGAAAAATGTAGAGGCATTTTGCTGTGAATGATAGTGACAAGAGGTTAACACTACTCCCAAAACTCATTCGCGAGTAAAATTCTAGCACTCATTCCACCACTCGTGCGAAGCCCGAAAAAGTGAAAAAAAAATGATACCTCCTCGAACTGTGTATGATATTCCGAAGAGGAGGGACCCACAAATGCCTAAAGCCAATGTTGGCGACCTGGTGCGAATCTCCATACAGAAAGGCATCTTCAAGAAAGGGTTCATGGTGAATTGGAGCTCCGAACTCTTTTGTTTGCTATGTATACACAACTATGCTCGAGCACATACTTTCTCTAGGATTTGAATAATGCTCCCATCCATGGTAGTTTTTACGCAGAGAAGATCTAACCTACAAAGTTTCCAGGTGTGTATTTGGTCGAGAAGGTGCTGGAACTACATAATGGAAGAGCATACTTCAAGTGGTGGGGTTTCCCTGCCCGCTTCAATTCCTGGGTCGCTAAAGCAGACATCGCGTGGTGTACACCGAATATTGTAATTAATAAACCTTTGTTTTTCTCATTTTGTAATGAACATTACGAAAAAAAAAAAATTATGTTGTGTTTCATTTTTTTTATAACCCCACTCCCCTGATTTATATTAAAAAATAATTTTAATAAAAATTCTTGCATTTAAGAGTAAATAAAACATATAAAATATGATAGTTTACATACTATGCAGGAATGGTCAATGTCCCCATTCGGCACAGGCCGATAGAAGGCAGCATAATTGAGAAATTAATGCCACATTCATGTTGAAAATACAATCCAATCAGGAAGGCGCCGACAGCACCACCTATACTTAAAACACAAACAAATATGGTTGTCAAATGGTGACAATATCGACTATTAGTACACGTCCAATATGGCGTCTTTAGCAATTAATAAACAAATTACATAATTTTTTGATATAATTTTAAAACAATGTTCTAAATTATTTTAAAATTATTTTTTAATAATATTTAAATATTCTTTAATAAAGTTTTATAGTTTGTTTATATATCTATTTTTAATTTTAGGCCTTTTTTGGAATTTTTGGATTTTGAATTTTTTTGGATTTTTTTAATGCTTTGGAATTCTTAAAAATAATTTTGAATTTTTTGGACTATTTTTTTTATTTCAAGTTTAAAGGTTACCGTGGTTAATATCAAAGGTCAAATTCAAGGTAATCTGGGTCCAAGATGGCCGCTGGGTGCTCGAAATGACAGAGCATGAACAGCTCCTTTGCTCCGAGCCCCCAGACCCTTGGCCTCAACTCATCTATTTTCTACTACTCATACACTCTCTCAAATGTATTCTCGAGTTTACCGTAACAGTTGTCTACTGTATGGTGAAAATGCGAGAATAATTTCCTAGACATCCATGGCACCGTTCCTACATTTGCTTAGGAAAGAGTCAATCGTGTATAAAAGTCTCCAAAATTGTATAGTAGTAACGCTCAACACTTGTATATTTGCACGCACATATGTGGTATTAGTTCCATACTGTATATAGGTCACGAACACCAATTTCAGTTTAAGAAGTTTACTAGAAATGTTGTACCTAGAGAGAGAGAGAGAGAGAGAGAGAGAGAGAGAGAGAGAGAGAGAGAGAGAGAGAGAGAGAGAGAGAGAGAGAGAGAGAGAGAGAGAGAGAGAGAGAGAGAGAGAGAGAGAGAGAGAGAGAGAGAGAGAGAGAGAGAGAGAGAGAGATTTTTTTTTTCTCATGACATAGGATTTGGTGATAATGGTGGAATGAAATTTCGAACATCATTTTGGCTTCACCGATCATTCAATTGTAAGACAAGAATATGGCGTCCGGCCGCAGAATTCTCGTATAATACACAAACAAATCCAAGGAAGACACTATGTAGGTCTGTTTTAGAACATACCACCTTTATTTTTACTAAAAAAATATATATATTTTCATCTAAATGCGTGTGGGTTAGTTATCCAATGTATTTTTATGATGAAGTCAAAGGTTTACGAATTAAAAAGCGTGTATATCTCACAGGGAAACAAAACATTTGAAATCATTGCAGTTCGTTAAGTTTAGTGAAGTAGTGCCTTAAACTGGGCTGTATATTTCTATAACTGTACCACTTTATGATAAATCATTGCAGTTCGTTAAGTTTAGTGAAGTAGTGCCTTAAACTGGGCTGTATAACTCTATAACTGTACCACTTTATGATAAATTCAGTACAGCTCAAAGTTGTCATAAAAACAAAATTATTTTTTACTGCCAATGTGCTTGCAAAAATGGTTATATTTTAATTGAAACCATTACTTTTGAAATGTTCCCACGCACTTAATTTAACAATTTCGACATGTTTGAATGCTCTCTTGCACGATTTGCACAACCATCTGCATTTGCCTTTACCCCTTCTCTTTCTTACTCATATAAATAATGTTCTTTTAAATCGGTACCCATTTCTACTGTTATTTGTGTTTCACTGAATCACTACTAATTCTAATGTCACTGCGCGTTCACGCTTAGTACTATATTATGTTACATTGGTATCAGCCATTTCTTATTTGTAACAAAAATTTGAGAATCTCAAAAACAAGTTTTCGTAATCAGACCAGTCAAACTTAGGTAGCTCAAAGCGGTCCAAACCAAATAAGGCGACACTGCCATGTTTACTTTTTCGTTTTCTGGACATTATCTGGGAGTACACATTTAATATAACGCTTACTGACAGGGATGAGTGTTCACTTTTCATGAAGACGTAAACACATAATACTGACACCATACCTTACGATCCCTCGAGTGTCTATAATTATTTTCTACATGTTCAGCATATTAGTCGTTGTGTTGAAATACCGTAATAATCTGAAAAAAAATATGACAATGCAAGAAAATGGCTCTGCAAAATAAATTAAACGAGGTGTAGTGATTTCAAATTTATACCATATTCCGTACAAATCTAAAAAATATAAATTAGTTTATATGTTAGACAGTAGCTCAAAAAAATCGTTCACGTTATTAAAAGTCATGAAATAAATTTCTTTTACATTTAATCTGCAATTAACCTGTATTTCAGATAATTAAAATTTAAAGTAAAAATAATCGTATTTCAAAAATATTACATTACGCCACTCTTGTAATTTCAGTACACACACGTCCTGTAGCCGAAATTTTGTCAAAGTAACTTTTCAAAATCTGCACGAATCGAAATTTTAACAAATTCTCACATTTGCGCTTAAAACACAATAATTTATACATTTTCAAATTTATCGTGCATTTAAATAAAATTGTCACCGATGTATTGTCACAAAACTGTAAAATATACTAAAAATCTCAAAAATAAATTTTTGTAACTGAACAGTTCTAAGTACAAACATTCTTCTTCAGATACCTGTATTGTTCGCGCGTATTAAGAACACAACTTAACTGCCTACATAATTAGTTCATGCGCTTGCAGGCACGTGTCACCTTATTGCTCAAACTCATCAGTTCCTGCATATACTGTGCAGCCTTAAAGTTTCCTATCCTGAGCTGTCCTGTAAAAAGGTGTACACATATTCATTAATTAATAAAATAATAAATAAGGATGTGCTACATTTGAGCTGCCTTTCCCATTATATTCTTCTATGTATTTTAAGTAAATTCACAAAAGTTTTTGAGCTAAACAGTAAAGCGTCTATAACAAAAAAAAAAAAATCTCGAGGGGGTAATCGACATCGTATTGCATGTTTAAACTTAACCCAGAATTCGAGCTCAAAACTTAATTTTCTGGAGATAACGGTATAGCGATTTCAGGCATGAAGATTGACATGCAATTATAATATAAGAGCACACAGTAACAAATTTTTAATTTTGGCAGTAGCAAGTGGCGCAGTTGTAATTGACGTAAATTAGAGTAGAGGGAGCATAAAGTTTCGTGCGATGCAAGTGCAAGACTGGCACAAGCGACACATTTAAGCAACCTGTAAAAGTGTTTTGGAGGGAGGGATCTTAGTGGCTGAAGACAGACACCCGTCTCCAGCTTCATCGAAGAAGAAGTTAAAATCTTATAATTTTTTACGATTTTTGAAAATTTTCTCAAATAAAGTGTAAGTTTTTTCTGCGAATTTAATAACTTTTCTAAGTGTTATGTTTCTTTTTTGTTTTAAGCAGTAGATTTTGAATGAGATGAAAAGAAATGTCAAGGTTAATATCTTATGACGTCATTCAAGGATAAGGTTAACATTTTTCAATATAAAAACTTTGACTGAAATGCAGGTAGATGTCATAGAAAGTTTGTCAGACGTTTGTGTCTAACTGAACCAGCAGACAAGATTAGCGTCCTGTCAATGAAATTGTCGTGGGAAGAACTTTGTTATCTTCTAATTGTGACAGTTTTCCAGTTAGAATTATAGATTTGTCCGATGGTGCCATTCGTCTTGAGAAGGGGCCGTAATTTGTGTTTGCAAGAAGTCGCAATTTTTTAAAAATCGTCCTAAAAATTATGTTATTTTTTCATTTGCAGAGCACAATGGGTCATTAAGGGATCATTTGCCGAGCAAAGCGTATTATTAATAGGCCATTTGCAGAGCAAATTGGGTAATTTGCAGAGTAAAATGGGTCATTAATGGGTCGTTTGCAGAGCAAAATGTGTCATTAATGGGTCGTTTGCAGAGCAAAATGGGCCATTAATGGGTCGTTTGCAGAGCAAAATGGGCCATTAATGGGTCGTTTGCAGAGCAAAATGGGCCATTTGCAGAGAACGAGTTCAAGCTGAGCGAAGACCTTGTCTGGAAGAAACTGTTGAAGATGTAACTGTGTGGTAATGAAATGAAAGAAGTAGATAAAATGTCTAGTTGAATGGATGCATAAAATGATTAAATCTCCTTGCCAAAATATGTTAGTAAGTACCTTCTACCACTGCTGGAATATTACATTGAAAACAATGTTTCTACTGTGGAAAGATCTTCAGCGAAAGCTGCTACGCTCGACAACATGGGAGAACCGCCTGTATGAAGAGTCCTTTCCGCGCGATGAAGCATTACGAAAACGACCACATGCGGCTTAGGCATGGTGATACAGTGAAGGAACACATCGAGATTCTTCACTGGAATACATCACACATCACCGTTTTATAGTAGAAATTCACCTATCGCAGTAATCAGTAAAGATAGAACTGATTTTCAGTACCCGTTTTCACTGTTTTTCACTGATATGGAGTCACGGTGATTGTTTCATGTATATTGTTTGTACACTTACATTTAAAAATTCACTTTCCATTAGTCATAAAGAGAAGCTAGAAAAAAATCCCAGTTATTTAGCTCAGCCAACATCATTATTTATAAATTGATAAATGTGATAGTCAGTGGTAAAAAGTATTAAAGTTATAATGTTTTTCTTTTACCTACCATGGTCAATCGTATTCTTGATTATGTAAGAGTTATACGAAGGGACTCATATTAAGACCTTCAGTGTGTCTACTATCGTGGACATGTTCGATAGTCTCCACGTCTCTCGTTTGTGATTGGTTACTGCTGATATCACCGAGCACGCACTAAGATGTTCACTTGCTGCAAGAAGCAGACTCGTCACAAGTACAGTAGCGTGCACCTAAACTTGGCGTGATTTTAAAATTCGCGCTTACAGATAAATATCTGCACGAACGGGTTAAAACACAGACTGCTGTCGGCATCACATGACGTTGTCTGATTTCAACAGACAGCATTCTTTAAACGCATTGTAGACATAATATTACGTCGCTACCAGTTTTCATAAAGGAGAATGAGTGATTGAGGGAGTGGAGAGATATGGACGGCTTTTAACATCTAGGTCTTGAGAGCCGATGAGGGTGAAGCGAGGTGAGTATGAAGCAACTCCGGAATGCAAGGGTGGGGGAAATGGGAGATACCCGAGAAAACCCGCCAACCAGCAGTAACGTCTGGCACGATTCGCACATGCGAAAATCCGGGAGTGACCCCGCCGGGAAAGGAACCCGGTTCACCTTGGTGGGAGGCGAGTAGTCTGACCACTACACCACCGCGGCAGCAGTTTCCATACAGTTCACCGATAATTAATTTAACGTTGTACAGTTGGGCGTAGTGGTCGGTGTAGTAAAAGTGTGCAATTCCACAGTCGACGTGGAGCACAGAGACAAACATAACTATACCAGTTCCTGCAGTGGTGGATATATGCAACTCACTTCTACTGTTGTCGGGAGACGTTTGGGCACGCGAGTCCCCTCGTACTCCATAGACTGCGGGTCGGCACGGACCGGTCTGTAGCGGAGCGGCAAGACAGCGGCCCGGCGGTGTACGCGCGGACATAAAAATATTCGGTGTCGCGCCTTGAGTAACAGCAAATGCAAAAGTGGACACGAAGACCTATGTTCCTGTAAACAGCAGATAGCAGTGCTCTTGTGACAGTGTGCGCTGGATAAAGTCTTTACCTTCTGCATGTGCTGTTTGACAGTAAATGTACTTATACCACAACTGTCATACTAAAATTATATTTTATTTTAAATGAAATGTAAATAAAATAAACCAATACGACTTCGAACCTGCAACGTCTTGAGCACGAACCTGTGACCTTAACTTCAACGCCAACAAACAGACCTACTTATTACTATAACGATATATTTTTTTTCGAATCTGGTTGTCTACACTCTACAATATTATTCGCAACATCCCGGGTATGGCACGGGTGTTAATTTAAGTTACGTTATAAGTTAGAGTGGAAGACGTCCCCTGATAAGCTTTCCAGCATAAAACCGGAGGACGTTAATAAGTCCTATACAATACAATACAATATTCGCAACATTACAATATAGTTGTATACGAATAGTGGGAACGTGCGAATGGTTAACTATTGTTCCATACATCAATGTTAATGATCCTACATTCGCTTACGAGACAGTCAAATGCGTAGGGACGTCCCCGAGCCTTGTATAGTAACGACACTCGACATTTTTGTATTTGCCGTCTGCCATGTGGTATTATATCCGTACAATGTATCGGTCAAATGCTTCCATTACGGATTACGAGGATTACAAGGTAAATATTTTACAATATAGTAATTTTGCAGGCATATAATTTCAAACTGCTAATGTTGTAGTATTTAATGCTTTTAAAACAGGATTGCATATTTGCAAATTCTTTGTTTAATACCCGGGGAAACGTTTGCTTTTAATGAACGTTGCGTTTAGAATAACTTTCACTGGCATAAATAATAGAAAAATGTTATTACGGACTGTTAAGTAAGTCCAAACTATTTTTTTCGCAAAGGCCACGGAAATGTTTTACAGTGATTCCACCGCACTGCCAAAACCATAATTATGTGGACACATATCTTTAAGGATGACATTACATTTGTATGCGATTCGAAGGTTTAGAAATAATACATTAACCGACGAAATCCTTATAGCCTTTGTATATTAATCTGTAACGATTTACTGCGATTTCCGTGGGCTTTTTAATTTGAACACCTAGGCGTATGTATATCACACGTTCACATAACCTACTGTCACACACGGAAATGATGCTTGCATGCAGGTCAATTGGGTGGACGTTGTAAATAAATGAATATTAAGTGGTGTAATATAAAATGTTGTAGCGGCGCCATTGTTTCATTTGTATTATTTTGTTTGGTCTTTTATAAACACTGTGTGTGTGTGTGTGTATGGTTCTCTCACTGGCCGCCGTATATCTGGCTGCTCTTGCAGTTGCCCTTTGAAGTGGCTCAAGCAGACAACCGTTTTTCAGCCTCCGCGTCACAAGTAATGACCGACTTTATAACTTTTCCGTGCCTCTGCGAACGTCCTTCGTCCTCCATTGCCCCACGTATAACTGAGCCCGCTGTGACTGATGTTTGTGGAATAGCTGCTAGCACGGCCAGACCTGCGCGCGCATGTCCCCCCCCCCCGCGCCCCTTCGTGGCTTACCGCGCTTCTTCGCGCACAGGCATGCCAGGACGTCTCCCGGCCACAGTAACTTATCTTGAGTAGCAGCAACGATCGGATATCATCTAGCTATCACCCCGGAATACCCAGAGAACACCCCCACTTTTTTGCTGCATGCACTACCCGAGACTCCAACTCTATAATCATGCAAAACATGATGATAAGCTATATATAGGCTGTTCACGGTAAAGCGAGCACTTTTGAGGCCCTAGTTACATTTTTCTTTCGGTATTATGTCCTTTAACAACATTTTAAAATATATTGCCGTGTAAGTAACAAACATAGTATGTATATTCCACTGCACTCGGAGGTTAACGTCTTAGGCTACAATAAAATATATTTATTGGCTGTTATTTAAAATGAGAGGGCTTTCAAAAGTGCTCACTTTACCGTGAACAGCCTACACAATATGCTGCCAGAGCAAGGCTGCTGATGGAGTGATTGCAGCCAGTTAAGAAAGAACATCTGTTATGATTTAGGGTACCCTCAAAAACCTTTTCTTTTTCAACGGCTATTTAAAATTCGGCAGTTTTTACAATTTCAGAACGTAATTACATAGTTATCTAAAATTACATTATTTTACAATAACGCCCTCGAACTCCATCAATCTAAGCCACTCGAGCAACTGCGTTTTCATTTGCAGGGGCCACCAAACTTGCTCAGAACGACATGCCAGGAAAACACGCAACAAGACGCCATCACAGAATGTCTGAAGATATGTCCCACACACAAAGTGTTAAGGCGTTGAAGTGATGTGCCTGTAATGCTTACTGGCAATCGAATGGTAGAATTATAACAAGGCACTGATGTTCGTCTTTAGTACATGTCCACAATGATTCTCGATTTATTTACAGAACTGTCAAAACCACGCGTTCAAGCAGTAACAAAAATGCTTAACATTTTTAGTTTAACAGGATCGTACTTTTATGAAAGTATATAACCTTAATTATATACATCCTAGTTTCATTCAACCCTGTTCAAATTAAGTTTACTTACATTTACGGACACATTTTTGTATAAACAATGAGCTTACCTTGATCCAATCCACGTGACTTTGAAATTTAATTACTTACATTATATAAGCAGAAACAGTTTGATTGTACAAAGCAAAGAGATTGTTTATACACATCTGGCGGGTGCACTCTACCCCAAGTTAACTCTATGCATAAAAACCTCCACCTATCGAAAGTGCGTTAGACCGCATGATCTGATGCACGCTCTGGTAAAGGAGAATGGACTGGATGCATGCAGTACTGTGAGTGCCATGTGCGACGCAATAGTACAGCGCTTTGCTCGGGTTAGTGGGGGGAAGGAAAAAAGAAGGAAGGGTAAATGGAAAGTGTGCTTGTTCCAGTGGAGCAGTTTGTTCCAATCAGCACAAAGTACTGCTGCTCCCCGCAGCTGTTTGTATTCCAAACACGGTCCACGTCCCAATAACCACGCGACACCTTTTATCCCGCTGCTTTCCCCGCTCGGCTGCAATTGTGCCGCCGCGGCAATGCGATCTAGCGGCGACCAGCGGAACTAGCTGTCCATGCGTGCTCTCCCTTAATCAAGTGACACGGCTTGCTGTGTTTCAGGACTGCACGTGTAGCCGCTACATATTCAGTTAAGGGGACTACCTAGTCAAGTAATATATGTAAAATCGGTGTCTGCGCTTGTACGCGTATCACAGTAAAAACGTGTTCTAGAAACACTGCTTTTTCCACAAAATGTAAAAAAACAATTCTCTTCAGATAGGCCGTTCACGATTAACTGAGAACTTTCGAAACCTCCAGCCTTTTAAAATGTTACTGTTCGTACCTGCGTATATATTGACGGACACACTGGCATGCGCCCAGTAAATTTGATAACGACAGAAAGAAAGTAATTCCATTTCTTAACGCTGCGAAATCGCTAATTTTACTCTGTGTTTTTAAAATTCATATAAATGTGTCAATTAGAAAATTTTTAAAATATTTACTTTTAATGATGATTTCATTATTTCACATGACCGACGCATGAATAAAGTGATCAGACCCCATGCAATGTTATTTGTACCTAAGGTGGAAGTGTACAAAGTGTGCATACAAGTAGATCTTAAGCAGGGTTTTAAAAAGTACTGTGTACTACTTTTTATTTTTATTATAGTAATAGGGACACCCGAATTTCACAAAAATATTTCCTCACGTGCTAAATTTCAATACCCTGCTAGCTGATCAGCAGTTTTGTTTTACCTATTGGCGGTGTGTCTTTGTGACAGGACAGTTTCTCACGTGACTGGCCAATCAGAATTAGGTTACTCCTGTACTGTATGTTTGTGATTTGTGGGCAGGTCCCTAAGACGCGTAAAATATCAATCATACAATGACGAAAGTGGGCCTGAGCTTAAGTGTTAAGAAATACAACCGGTGATGAAATATTTTCGGTAAAATTAAATAAGTCCAAAAAATCTTTGCGAAAATGTTTAAAAATTAGCTCTTTTAGGGCTTTCCTGTGTAGTTTATTTGAGAGAGAGAGAGAGAGAGAGAGAGAGAGGGAGAGAGAGAGAGAGAGAGAGAGCGAGAGAAATTCGGTCAGAGTGACATCGACAGTTAAATCCACTGACTTACATCTCATTTAATAATATCCTACAAGTACAGATTAAATTTGCGAGAAATTTACAATCCCAGGAGCACAAATCGCAGTATTGGGAGGACTCATTACAGTCAAAGTAAGAAAGGTCACTTGGCCAACTTGAGCAAATCTGCTCGTACACGAGCGGCCCACATACGATTTCCATAATCATTTAACAATAGGCCAACCACTGTAAATGCACCCGCAGATGCTTGTGGCCCACAGAGTGCCTCTTGCAGTTGGCCACATCTGGGCCGCTCTTCAGATAACGACCATATAGTAAAATACAATCTGATCACAAGCGACCGACCCGCCTCTGCCGAACTAACTGTACCACAAACATGTCAGCACCGTCAGTGGATCACTGGCTTTTGCTTCTCGCCTGCCGCGTGTAAATCACGTGTCGTCAGCCAACTGTTGGCAAGCCACTTGTGGCCCAGCTATTAGCCACTTGTGGCCCAAATAGAAGAAGCTTCCCGTGCATTTTCAAAGCCAAAAAATAATTCTGTTCTACCCAAATAAATTAGATTCACTTACCATATTAATATGTGTTACTTTCAGAATTGTTTCACTATTAATGAATTTATTTGGACGAACTTCAATTCTAACTCGCAAACTTTTCATTCACTTTCTTAAATGCTGGCCGCTACACTACCATGTATTTATGTAAAACGTTCTAAATAAATTTGAATGCTTTTTACCCATACAACGTGCATTATTAGTTTTGCTATAGGCACAATAAATGTTAATATCACAAGGCAATACTAGGATTTATGTGTTTTGTTTAAAATACTAGTATTTTAGTTTCGGGCTACTTTCAGGTGGAATTTAAAATGCAAAATAACGAACTTTTTAACGCGTTATGCTTTGCAGGTTTCCAGTCTAAAAACTCTTTTTTTTTTCTATAGCTAGCAATGTTACAAAATAATTTTACTTCATATATGCATGAAATAAAAAAAATGCAAGTAAATTCACGTATGCATTTTTGCTACTGCATAACAACATATAGTCGGCTTGTCATAAATGCCACGTAAGCTTGCTGATAATGTTTCTTCAGTAATAAGTAACTGTAAACGTGTCATTAGTGGTCCACAAGTTTACTGCTTGTATTTACTCAGAGGTAAACAACAGTTGCCATGGAGTAAATGGTCCATAAACACGCTGCTCATATTTACCTAGCAGTGAGCAACAGTTAGCATTTCGTTTATCATCTGCTTGTGGGGCGTCTGTGGAAATCTAAGAATCATTGTGAGTGCATTGGTTCATATTATGATTATTTCAAAAACAGATACTATCACTCTTGTTTATATGGCCTGACTGTCAACCATGTAAGAAATGTTGACAGTCACAAATGCCAACGTTTGCCACCACTGCCAACTGTTTGGCTAACTCTTAAATGCCTGTTGTTTGCTACTTGAGAATTCATTTGACAACCAGACTTGAGCTTGAGATATTTAAAAACGTTTACTAGGAATTGACTTTAAGGGTAAGTTTATACTGTAAAATACCGTAGTTTTTTTTAAATTAAATCCAGGAATATCTCAGAAGATTTCACAATTGCACCTGAAAATATACGTCACTGGATACAAAACAACTTTTTATTGAAAAGAAAAAAAATATTTGTTGAAGAAAAAATGTGTTATATAGTAACAATCGCGCGAAAGGAAAAGATATATATATATATATAATAATTTATATTTCCTTAGAAAATAAAGGCGATTTTAACACCTGCCATAAGGCGTGGAGTACTTTCATATGACAGCTTTGCAAGTCGACGATGGCCAAGAGGCGGCAACTCAGTCATATTGAGCTCGCTGTTTTTGTTCACGGCTCTCAAAACTTGAATATAATAAATGAAACATTTTGTTCGTGAGTAAAATCGTGACTCTGTATTGTGATTACTTTGCTTCTCTTTGTAGTATCGTTATGTTATGTTTCGGGTAACTTATCCTTGAAGTCCATTTCTACGACGTTCGTACTCAAGTATACACTGAGCTGCCAAAATTCATTGGGATATGGGCCTCGTACTATGTAGGCAGGGCCTACTATTGCCCGGCTAATCGCAGAAACTCGTTGGTGCATCGATTATGCAAGTGGACGAAGCAGCTGTGGAGAGATGTTGACCCATGCATTCTTCCTTAGCTCCGCAAATTCTAGGAGGAGGAACTTGGTTGCGACTGGATCTCCCCCCAGCGCCCCATAAATGGACGATGGGCCAATCCTCGAAATCGGAATCACTACTCCAACCACAATTGGCCTCCAGTGCTCTTTCAGATATTTCCTCTGCAGCAGGTGCAGCAGGTTAAGTGACGGTATTACAGAGAGCTCACCTGGAGAGCCCCTGTCATCAACACCGCAAACTACTCTAGGGGCGGCTTCTGATAACAACTCTGTCAAACTTAGACGTGGACTACTGACAGAGGAAACACTTATAACTTCTGGTTCATCAGAACGTTCTTCCAAGAAGGAATATAAGCTCTTATGACAGTCACGCTACTTAAAAACCAATCTCTATCTGATGGAGGGTCGATAGAAATAAACCAAATCTTTTTTTCCAAGTTATCACATTACCGAGTCCACTTTTAACAGGGAGCCGAATAGGCATTCCTTCGCAAAATCTCTTAATAAAACTATCACAATGACATTCATGAGAATATTCTTCAAAAACTATATCATCATAATATCTTTCATCTAAGTCTTGCAAAGCGAATTTTCCTACATCGGGATAAAAATTTTTGGCTGCTTGAAGAATTCTATTACAACAAATTGTTTTTCCTGCACGTGAAGCTCCCCACAAATAAAGTTGCATATTTTTATGAGTGTAACACGTAAATGTGGCAGCGGGCGAAGGAGGTGGCAACAAAAATTGTTCAAACTCTCCAGAATGCTCATCGGACCAATTCTGGACAGCTAGGGCTAACGATACAGCATTACCGTTCTAGAATATCCCATATTGGTGGGGATAAGTTAAGTCCACGAAAAGCGACAGTGCAATGCCATGACCAGCTCACACACACACACGCGCGCGATGTGAGAGCACAAGTGATACAGGCCTCGCCACTTCCGAGACGTAAGTTGAGAGATTTGGGTGGCTCTTTACAACGAGGTCTTGAGAGCCGACGGAGGGTGAAATGAATTTGAGAATGGAGCAGCGCCGGAATGCAATTGCTGGGGAAACGGGCTATCCCCGAGAAAACCCGCCGACTAGTGGCATCGTCCGACATCCGGAAGTGACCTGACCGGGGATCGAACCCGTTTCGTATGGGTGAGAGGCGAGCATTCTAACCGCTCAGCCACGGCGGCACCCCCAAGACGTAACTGTACGTTGGCTCTACCAACTACTAACTTTACATTCTCTTCTTTCCAAGGCTTTTGGATTGTTAGTGTATGCTTAGGTTATACCGGAAATAACAAAGCTCATAATTATTGGTGGATGCAAAATAATAAATAATGGATTCCATAAATGAAAAAAAAAATACGCTTTCCCAGCTTGTTATGTAGTTTGTTTACATGGAACTTCATTGTTGATAGTTTGGAGATGTATCGTGATTATCTAGATGAAGTTATGTACTCGCAAGTGTTCGAGAATTACAGACCGATCCCCGCAGCTCTAGGTCACAAGACAAGCGATCAGAGTCGAAAGGTGACCGCACCCAATGACAAACGAGAAAACCCACTACGGCAACGAAGTTAGAAAGCAGTAAATCCGTCTACACAGCAGCGTGGAATAACAACACGAAACTACACTGTCCAGGAGATTGTGAAGATCAAATAACAACGCTACTCCGAACAATAACTATTTAAATCCGTCTACACAGCAGCGTGGGACAACAACACGAAACTACACTGTCCAGGAGATTGTGAAGATCAAATAACAACGCTACTCCGAACAATAACTATTTAAATCCGTCTACACAGCAGCGTGGAACAACAACACGAAACTACACTGTCCAGGAGATTGTGAAGATCAAATAACAACGCTACTCCGAACAATAACTATTTAAATCCGTCTACACAGCAGCGTGGGACAACAACACGAAACTACACTGTCCAGGAGATTGTGAAGATCAAATAACAACGTTACTCCGAACAATAACTATTTAAATCCGTCTACACAGCAGCGTGGAACAACAACACGAAACTACACTGTCCAGGAGATTGTGAAGATCAAATAACAACGCTACTCCGAACAATAACTATTTAAATATCCCATGGAAACACTACATTTGAGAAGACATTTGAACGATCTAGATTAGTCGAGCTGCTGAAATATACTTTAACACTGCTATAATGACCCCCGATTTTTGTGGAAAGAGTTCTTACTTAATTGTGTTTCAAAACAATGCTTGGGCCCATTTCAACGCTGGGGCGAATGGCGTGTTAGGTGCCTGCCCACGAATCACAGACGTCCATTGCCCGAGGAACCTAATTCTGATCGGCCCAGATAGATAAATATCTAGAACACGCGGCCAGTAACCAAAGAATAACTGCAGGTGGGCACGAAAATCGCGAAATTCACGTGTTATAGGCTGTTCACGGAAAAATGAACACTTTTGAAAGCCCTGCTTAAGATCTATTTGTATCCACGTTCTGTATTCTTCCACCTTATGTAAAATTAACATTACCATGGGTCTCATCACTTTATTCATGCATCGGTCAAGTGAAACTGTGAAATTATTAGAAAAGTAAATATTGCACAAATCTGTTAATTTTTCACTTAGAGGCATTCAAAAACACAGAAAGCGAGATAAATCATTTAAGTTATTACAGATGGTTACTTAACGGGTGTTATTCGTCTTTAATATATGGAACTACCATCCATGTTACCAACTTCACTGGACATATGTCACTCATTGCGCCCGTTAAAATAAATGCAGGTAGGGGCAGTGATTTTTTTCTAAGGTTGATTTCAAAAGTGCCCACCTTATCGTGAACGGCCTTTACAAAGTTGTGTTTATGGGTAACCTAAATTATTCTGCGATCTATATATAGTGCAGGGAAGTGAGGAGAGAAATTAAATTTTACCTAGCAGACAACTTTCAAATCGGAGAGTTGTATTGAATTTGTTACCATGTCCATTTCTGTTTCCAGAGAAAATGGAAGGTTTATAAGTTGGAGGTAAAGTATTTGTTTTCTTAAAAACGTCAGCTTCACATTAACTGAATTTCACTTTATATTTGAAGTTAAGCTTTAATGCATAATACGTGGAATTTCTTTTTGAGTTTGTATGTAATGTCGGTGTTTTCATAAACATCTAGCAATCTCGTTATTTCAGATGCCGAAGAGAATCTGGAGTGAGTTCACGTATAATAACGGTGGTATTAGTAAAATACTCTATTGCAATAGCAAAATGACGAGTATATGAACTTGTTAGCTTACAATGTTCGCTACAACTTGTCAGGTTTTTTTCCCGCGAAACATTCTGTATATGTCATTCGCAACTTCGTCATTGTCTTTCTCTCTTTTGGGCCCCTCTCCATTTTTTTTTTCTCTCGCGACATCATTTCGCCAAGCATCGGGGGGGGGGGGGGGGGGTGGCAGATTGACTCCCGCCGGAAGGGAGGATGGTCAGGGGGCAGGGAGGTGAAAATTGCAAGATCGTGTTCCATCCCCCAGCAGAACGAAGCTGGCTGGAGGTGAAAAAAAAAAAAAAAAATTCTCATTTGCTGGAAAATGACGTGTTCCACCTGAGAATCCAGGGTTATCGCACGGCGCAAGTTTGGACTCGAGTTCTTCATTAGAGCCTGCGCGTATGGTGCTCATGTGCGACTTGTCCCAGAGCCCGGGATGTGGGGTGACTAGGGACACCCGAATTTCGCGGAAAGATTTCACGAGTTGTATGTCATAACACTTCAGCTCATATACACTTTTGTGATTGGGCGATCTCGATGTTACACGTCTTAGGTGTCTGCCCACGAGTCAGAGACGTACAGCATCAGGGTAACTTAATTCTGATTGGCCAGGCAAATAAGAAAATGTCTTCTCACGGACACCCGCAGCCAACAAGCAAAAGGAAACTGCTGGCACGCTGGTAGGGCGTTGAAGTCTACCGTATGCGGAAATCTTTTCGTAAAATTCGGGTGTCCCTAGGGAAGACCAAAATTCACACAGACTGTTACTTTTGCAACATCACAAACGAGGCCAAGCGCGGAGGGAATGCGGCCAACGATCGTTTTATAAACTGCAACTGCAGATAACGAGGACAGTGTATATGGTTTAGGGGCATAGCTGAAATGATAGTTAATGGTAGCGCTTTTATGGTAACGGGGGGATTATTATAACTTGAGAGACAAGTATAATAACAAAGTATTTACAGTTTGCATGACGCCGAATGATTGAACACGCGGGAGAGCTATAATAACTGATATCTATTTAAGTTACAAATATCATGTAGCACAACACGTATGTTCTGGTAAAATTTCCACCTGTATTTGACTTATTTGAAACTATGTTCATTCCTCATGCATCCTCAAACTAAATGCAACCTTACATTTATATAGTGTGGCAAGGATGGTACTTTCCTGTAAAGAATCTCATTTATTGAAGATCTAAAAAATTTACAACATTCAGTTTTATTATCAACACCAATGATCCTAAAATCCACGTGCAAAGCGCGTTTTCTAAATTGGTTATAGTTTGCCCTGTTGAAAACATTAATTTATTTTTACTTTTAAAAACCACGTGGTTAAAACACTTGACACACACAATAGTACGTCATTTTATTTCCATTCTGAATTTGCAAAAATATCTGACTACTAAAATCAGATATTTCAAATTCTAAAATTACTGTAACGTACAATGTCACTTCTATTTATAGATTTATGCAAAAAATTTTTTTTTAAATTTCCTTCATTCATTTTTACAAGTTTTTTTAAAAGTCTACAAATACGTTTGCCACACAAAATACAACAGTTCTGAATGCTATTCAGCTGTCTGAACTACACGGGCAATTTCTATCAGTATTTTGAAAAACGTCTACCTATCTATCATGACGTAAAATATGCCATCTTTCCTCAAGACAAGAAGGATAATTGTTACTGGTTATAATTACAACATATCAAAATACTTAGCTTGTGTGTTGAAAGCCCAGGAGCGCCGATCTCCTCGATGCAGCTAACTCCCTTAGCTTGTATACAAAAGTTTTGGGCCATTAGCCCCCTCCCTGATACGAGTGATTTCAGTTTCGTCCAATCGAAATACATGTAAAGATCAAACCACCTTCGATCCAGTTGAAAAGAGAGGCGGAAACACGACTTCCGGCGCTGCATATCCTGCCACGTGTGCCCAACTTCCGTGCCACCCATGTACAGCGACCACAGCGCCCCAACCGGTGGTTAGTCTAACCAGCTGACGGCAGCATTTAGCTTCTTACACAATAGAAAACCTCGACATTTGACTTTACAATCCCTTTCCTCTGACGAAACCACCAATCAATACTACTAAATAAAATATAAGTGTCTGTCTGTGATTTTCGAATTTCCAACTTTTAATTATTTTTTCATATAATATTGTTACAATTTCTCTCTCTACAAATTAAGTGGGCTATACCAAGTTCGTTAAGGGATGGAGGTCTTAATAAAATAAAAGAATCAATTATAATTTCCTTATTTTATTTACAATAACTACAGCTAAATTCTGTGAACTCGAAATCGCACAATTACTTACTGTTCACAACTAATTATTACAATTTAATGCAATTTATAATCACCACAAAGAAATCAATTAAATTAAATAATTAAAGATCAGTCCCAATAGACAGTGCATCAACCTATTCAATTATTTTATAATTTGTGTGTCCATATTTGACAGTTCGAATATTTACAATAAAATCAGTATTACACATCCATTCAGTCCCACCTTAGTTCAGTCCATGTCCCGCCAGTCGCAATGTTCTAGAGTCCTCCAAGCGCCCTCACGCACAGTAGGTTTCACTCGTCGGCTTCAGGCCCTCTCGTCCATTCAAGCCACGAACACCTCACTCGCCGTCGTCCCGCAATCTCCAGTCGTCGTCTACGCTTCACTTAGTTCGCGCACACTTGGCCAGGCGGCCTCCATCAAAGACTGCCAGCCGCTGGGTTGCGGCAGTATATATAGGTCTTAGGCCGCCACCTAGAATCTTCCCCAACTCACGTGATGCGTCGCGGAGGGCTGAGGCGCCAGCCAGTCTCACCAGAACATTCTTGCGTCGTCGCTAAACGTATCGGAAACTCTAGCAGGCGAGGGCAGGTCTGTGACGCCAGCAAGTCTCGCCGCTGTCGGCATTCACGGGATTCCCAGAAGGGGATATGTCAGCCACGAGAGACTCGTTGCAGGAAGAGGGGATGGTGAGGTGGGTCTCCGATTACGGCATTGGGCAGCTGAGTCGGCGCCAACTCCAGCACGTAACATTATAATTAATTACTAAGCAATATCTAATGTTAATTTTATTCATGTCTTTCTGTCTGTCCGACCGGATTTAACTCAAAAACCACTGAACATATTGACATCAAATGCACACAGTCTATATATAATAACCCCAGGACCAAACTTAGTCTTTGTTTCATCAAGATATCTCAAATGGTCCCGGGAAAAAATTATGATCAGGGATGTAAATATGTACTGGATTAGGTTTTTCTTAGGATTGATTACTGCATATTAGAAGTATTGCTTAAAAAAATCCGTCATTTATCCTTTCTTTTTTGTATATGGGCTGTACTTCTTTCCTTCCCAAGAGCCGTAGTGGCCCAGTGGCTAGAGTTATTCCAATTGGGGCCGTAGTGTTTTAAT
Organism: Dryococelus australis; assembly: GCA_029891345.1. Classification (NCBI taxonomy): domain Eukaryota; kingdom Metazoa; phylum Arthropoda; class Insecta; order Phasmatodea; family Phasmatidae; genus Dryococelus; species Dryococelus australis. Next base: position 72,720,986 of record CM057007.1, on the reverse strand, counting down.
GGATAGGCTATATCAAGTGGGGCCAGAGTGGTCCAGTGGATATATATATATATATATATATATATATATATATATATATATATATATATATAATGGGGCTGCAGTGGCTAGAATGATATGATGATCAGGGATGTAAATAGGTACTGGAGTAAGCTTTTCTTAGGACTGCTGTATAATAAAAAACTGTTAAAAAATTTCCTTCATTTATAATTTGTTTTTCTATGGACTGTCCTTTTCCTCAAAAAAGAAGTGGCTAGAGCGATTCAAAGTCCTAAATGTCATGCGTACGAAGTAGCATAGGAAAGCTAGTACACAATACAATAAAATTGTAAAATCAGAGTTTAGACAATTGAACATCGGTTCTGCGAGCTTCATAAGAATGTGTACCTTGTTATGAAAATAATTATGCTGTTATCCAGAAATGCATGTACGTACTTTTTTTTTTAATAGGTTTAAATTTTATGTTAAAAGTTTATTTAAAAAAAAAAGAAAAACTCACTTGTATTTTTATTTAAATATGTCAATTCATATTTTTGCTCTTCACATTATATTCGTTTATCATTTATTTAATTTAAGACGAACTTTATTTAATATACCGAGATTAAAATCGCTCTACAATAGAATAGCGCACTTTCCACATAACCTCTGTTCAATTCTCGGCAAAATGCCAAGCTCCATAAGAAACATGCCGGGGAAGCGAACGTAAAGTGAAATCGTACAGTCAAGTGTTAAAGTTTTCAATTGTGTAAGGGCCTTATGTCAGTTCTGAGTCGGAACGCGTTGAGGCCGGATGATCTGCCCGAGCTCCGAGCATTGTTGCGTGCTTACCTCAGTGACGTCACCATGACGTAGCAAGGATATCATCGCAGATCCTCAAGTGTGTACATATTATAAGGTAGGGAATTGTCGATCACGTGTAGACTGTAGTTTATGTAGCACAACGTGTATTTTTGACAAAATTGGTCCGTGAAATGATGTTAGTAGTCACACGTTGTTAAAGGCTGTTCACGACAAAGTGAGCACTTTTGAAATCAACCTTATAAAAATGTCACAACTCCTGCTTGCATACATTTTAACGGGCGCATTGGGTGTCATGCGTCTAGTGAAGTTGGTAACGATGGATGGAAAGTAGTTCCATATATTAACGTCGAATAAAACGTGTTAGGTTATTATTTGTGATAACTTATATTATTTCTTTCGCTTTATGTTTCTTTAATGCATCGGAGTGTAAAATTGAACAAATTTTGAAAAAAAAAATATTTACTTTGATAATAATTTCACAGTTTCACTTGACCGACGCACGAATAAAGTGATGAGGCCCATGGCACTGTTAATCTTACATAGGGCGGAATAACACACAGCGTGCATACATCTAGATTACAAGAAGGGCTTTAAAAGGCGTTCATTTTACCGTTGACAGCCTATACGTAGTTTTCCACGTCGTGTCTGCCTGGCGGGTCACAATCCAAGCGGGCAGTTGAAGTCGGTAGGCGAGCAAAGTGTATTTTATGAGACGCCCTTCTCATCAGGTTGCAACAAAACATGACAAACGAAACACGTGAAGGTAAGTCCGATGTTTCATTGTTTGGTAGTAATACACTTCTCACAGACTTCAGCCCCCAACTGCATTACTCGCACAACACATTTTTGTGTTTATTTATTTTTTTCTTCAGTATCGGCTATTACATTTACTTGATTTCGGATCAGCAAAAATGTGGTGCAAGAGAAGGGAAGGGAAGGGAGGGGGCTACGAGCTACGCTCTTACCTGCAAACATCGACTTACACATTTTGATAAGTAAAACTCAGACATTATTTTTCTTCTTCTGGCCATTATTTCACCAGGTTTAATGATGTTCCTTATACATTACCAAAAATAGAGATGGCAGTTTATCACGGGAAATGTCGACTGTTTCCTCCTAGCATTCAACTTATTGTGTACACGTCATAATATTTTCGTCCATTATTGGTATCGCGTATGAAAGAAACTACTTTCATATTTTTTGGGGACAATGAGAATTGTGACACTGTAAGTCTGAAGCTTTATGTCTGGTCTGCAGAGTGCCAGACCTAGTAAAAATGCATAATTCAATCATAAAAGGCTCGCAACGGTTAAGATGTTTTGAATACACCTTGGCTCAAAATTTTTTCGCCATTTTACAGTGTATCTATCCATATCATATTGCTTAACAGCCTAATATGAAGAATATTTCACTAATGTAGCACGGGAAATGCCAGAAAGATAATTCTCCTTTAACTGATGTTAAATCTCACACAGCCATATTTCCATTGCTTTGCTGGTGTGCACCAGGATATTGTCACAGAGTATACAAGTACACAGAGACGAAACTACGTGCTGGTCATTTGACGTGGGCGAGCCCATGCTCTGATTGGCTGCACAGGGCTCAGGGAGCTGACCTTGTGTCTGATTGGCTACTAAGTGCTGCGAAATACTCCCTATTGGCTGGGCTGCCTCCTGGCAAGTGGGATATCAGACGCAGATAGGCGAATGGCGTTCTGCGTTGTCTTAAAAGTTATTACCGACCTCAGAGTGTTAACACATTTAACGTGGTACGCGTATTCCATTCAGTCAAACATCCATTTATATTCTGTTTTTTAATCGCATACATTCCTATAAAACATTTTACTATAAGGTGTGGTGACAAAGCAGCCTAAGATGAGTAATCTTTCAGTCAGATAATATCGCAGGGAACAGAAACTCTGCCCGATTATAATACATGTCATCAAGTTTGATAAATTGATAAACACTGTTTATTCACTTGGCTGTTGTGAGTGGACGCGAATAGGACCACACACTTCACCATAGCGGGCCATCGTAGACAGTTTATCATCATAAAGTAATGGCAAACAAAATGTTCAGCTGTTCACATGGAAAAATAAGTATTTCGAGCGTAGCTTGTTGCGAGTGATAATTTCGCTGCCTTCAAAGTGTTAATAATCACACAGGTAAAAATAGAATGAAACCGTTGCAGAGCCAAAAGTGCAGAATAAAGCATAGAAAGCGCAATAAAATACACCACCTAGTCACAGAGTTGATGGCAGTATAAAAGTGAACGGCCGGATACTTATGTCGCGAACTCCAGCTTGACCCACCGCCAACTTGGCTAATTCCGCTGCGTTCAAAGTGTTAATAATCACACAGGGAAAAATAGAATGAAACTATTGCAGAGCCATAAGTGCAGAATAAAGCATAGAAAGCGCAATAAAATACACCACCTAGTCACAGAGTTGATGGCAGTATAAAAGTGAACGGCCGGATACTTATGTCGCGAACTCCAGCTTGACCCACCGCCAACTTGGCTAATTCCGTTGGCCAGACATCCCGTTCGTGGCTAAGTTCGGAGAGTTGTGGTTTAGTTTCTCTTCGTTTCCGATATTTCGATAAAGTCCAGTAGAGTGAACGTGCCACTCCGAGACCACTAAGCGAGGGAGTATGTCCTGGACAATCTTGCAACGATAACCCCAATCAAAAGTGTAGTCCCATAAGATCAACTGGCGACCCCAGGCAAATCTTAGGGAAGACTTCTGAGGCTGGCCTTCGAACATGTCTGATATAGAATTGGATATTGGTGACCTACTAGCATCACTTTATTTGATATATTTTCCGGTTCATAAAATTACATATGACAATTACAGTTTATTCCCAAAGTTCTATGTTTGTCCGGATACCCACAAAGCAAATTACGCCTTAAAGGGCTTCCGATAGCGAGAAATTAATAATTTCATATTTGTACCGAGCATTGTTCAACTTGTACACATTGTATGCGATTAAATTTCTCTCGAATAAAACAAAATTTATATTTTATATATTCTTGAATATTTTTATAGTAAATAAAAAATGTTTGTCGTGGTCATTAAAACAAGTACTAACTAAGTTGTACAAATAAAAAAATTATAACGTAAACTAATACCATGAGCTTAAGGCTGTTCACGATAAAGTGAACACTTTTGAATCACCCTTAGAAACATGTCACTGCCCCTGCCTGCATATATTTGAACGGGAGCACTGAGTGACATGCCCCGCAGTAAAGTTGGTAACAATGGATGGAAAGTAGTTCCATCTGTTAACGTCGAATAAAAAGTGTTAGGTAACCATTTGAGATTTTAAAATTATTTCTTATGCTTTCTGTTTATTTTTTTTACGCCTCAGAGTGTAAAAATTAGCAGATTTATAAAATGTTTACTTTTCTAGTAATTTCAGAGTTTTACTTCACAGACGCATGAATAACGTGGCGAGGCCCATGGCAATGATAATTTTACATAAGGTGAACGAATACACAACGTGCATACAAGCAGATCATGAGCAGGGCTTTCAAAAGTGCTCATTTTATCATGAATAGCCTATTCTGCTTGATATAATAACCAAGTAACAGTTCATTGATTTTTGAGAAATGTTACAAATATGCAAATATGTATTTATATACAACAATATTTTCATATACATATGGCTTGTTATTCGGTAATTACACATGTGTCACGTGGTAGCCCATGGAATTAGTTTACTTTGGAAATTTTTTTCATCTATAGTCCACAACTGAACATTTTTGTTATTACATTTTCACCAGAACAAAGTATTTGGCATCTAATTATTAAACAATTATAAAATATACAGTTTTTGTATTCGACGAAAATGACATCACATTCAGTGCGTACAAGTTGGACAATATTTGGTACAAATGTCAAATTATTAATTTCTTGATGTCCGACACTCTCTGACTACAACGGTAATACATGTGTAACACTTTGAGAGAACCATGGGCTTCGATACCAGTTTGTTGGGAGGGGGGAGGAGGAGGGCAAAGGAATGGAAATCTCATAACTTGATTAGAAGAATTTTTAGAATTCATACCTGCATTTTGGTCAGTTTAACCGATTAATTTCATTTATCTTTAGAGGTTCTGTTTTCATTTCTTCGTATTATATTACCCTGCAAGTAGGCAGTAATACTCCACTGGCATCACGTTTCAAGGATTCAAGTGTGTGACAATGACAAAGTTAATATTGCCTCACCTTACCCTGATTCCTGGAAGGTATTTGCACAATGGCATTTATACCTGCTCATGTCCTCTGCTCTTCTCTGTCGTATTATTTCTTGAATCTCGGCGACCATCCTTTAAGGCCCTTACACAATTTAAATCTTTAACATTTGACTTTATGATTTGACTTTAGGTTTGCTTTCCGACATGTTGTTTCTTATAGAGATTGTCACATTGGAGATGTCAAATGTAAAGTCAAGCACTCTCAACTTTACGATTTCAAAAAGTTGAAAGTTAAAGTCAAAGTCAAGCAGCCATTTTGCCGACAATCTAACAGGTGTTATGTGGAAATTGCGTTATTTAATCGTAGCGTAATTTAAATCTCGGTATATTAAACAAAGCTTGTCTTTAACTAAAGAAATGGCAAACAAATATGATGTGTAGAGGAAATATATGAATTGACATATTTTAATAAAGTTAACAAATGAGCATTTGTTTTGAAATAAACTTGTATTATACATTTTAAGCCTATTTAAAAAAAAGGTACGTATAATACATTCCTGGATAATATCATCATTATTTACGTAATAAATTACACATTTTTACGAAGCTCGCAGAACCGATGTTCAATTGTCTGAACTCTCACTTTACAATTGTGTTGTGTATTGGTGGTTTCGTCGGAGGAAATGAAACATAAAGTCAAATGGTACAGTTTCCTATTGTGTGAGAAACTTTAGCCTGGTCCTCGCCCCTACGCGACGGAGAACACCCATGCTTTGTGCTCAGCCAGCAAGAAGCCTCGTGAGTTAGTATTCCAGGACCCGTACTGGAGTGGAGTCGTCGTTGCATGAACTGAAAAGCGTGTCGTAATATTCGGCTCGCAATGAGCTATACAGATCGAGCTAAGAGTGCTGTAAGAAGGTGTCAGAAAAATACAGTGTTTCTTTCAAGAATGTGAAGATAAAAAATGGTAAGCAAACTCATATATGTTTATATATTACAATAATTTATCAATAGAACTTGAAAATGCAAATGTGTCGTTGGATTTTGAATGTATAAATTTTTGGTCGCTTGCTCTAAATATTACGAAAAAATAATTCCAAATGAAAATTACTTTGATAGATTACGGTACCAAGGTTCTATGTGGTTATATTGGCTACGGCTATCTTAATGAAAATTCACATTCAGTGACAAGACGTATCGATAACAGATGGTGATACATAGAGTATATAGCCAGTACTAACAGTACTCGACTATATTTTCTGTACAGTTACGTGCTAAAATTTTCTCTTAAAACTTGAGGCCTACTAGTACCTTCAATGCTATACACTACGATGCACACTAGGTTTGCATCATCTTTCATAAATGTTTGCAATTCTTAGATTTTAGCTATCACTAGTTAGGCGGCGATAATAAATTTGCTTATTGATGTTGGCACTATTAGTTTTACAAAAAAAAAATTGAAAATAATGTAAATTAATATATTCGGCTCCCAGGCAGATATCATTACTTACAACATCACTTGTATTAAAATTAATTGTAACCCTGTATTTTGTATTTAACACAGTTATAAGTACGAAATAAAATATGTGTCTAAATTGAGGTACAGTATAAGCGACGAGAAATATAATCCACGAAGTATTAAGGACGTCATTGCCATGCCTGAACAAAGCATCATTACCTCTTTCCCATTAGGAACTGAGCATTTTTTTAATTCCACAGACAGATAGACAGGTGTAATGCTTCAAACTATGAGCCAGTAGTTTTGGCGATGAAAATTACGAGGCTAAATTCAGTGCAGATTGCAGTTCAGTAGGTACTTAGACTGCAGTATAGGTAACATACGCTGTTGCCAGACTCTCTATCTCATTACGATGTTTAGAAGATCGTTTTGTTGAAATTGTGTGTACGTAAATTAATAAGCATTTTAAGTAATTTAAAATTTAAGATTTTAAATTATCGCTCAATTAAATAATTTGTATGAATTTCTTATATTTCTTAGTCTAATATATATGTATATACAATATTATATAATAAATAAATAAATAAATAAATAAATATATATATATATATATATATATATATATATATATATATATATATATATATATATATATATATATATATCCCGCAGTTGACGAGACACTAATTCCTATTGACATCCTACCTTAACCCCTAAATTGTCCGCCCCCCCCCCCCCCCGGGTCACTGAATATGATACAGGTCAACGCCCATGGAGAAAAGGTTTAAATGGAAGTTAGCGATTTGAACATTAACTATCAATTCGCATAATTTAATTTAACTTGTTGGATCTTTTCGCAGTCAGATAGAAGCATTGCCACACAGGATGTCTATTGTGATTACTGCATGCGCTAAACGGAGAAGGCAAACAGACACAGAGCTTCGGGCCGGCCAATCAGTGGACCCATAACTCCATCTCGCCTCTCTATGTGTGTATCTAGTCCGTGGCCTAATACTGGCGATCGAGCTGAAAGAAAAGGACGACCCTCTCACACACGAATCGCCATCACAAAGAAGATGCCGGAACCTTCTTCCTGAGGAATCCAAGCCTGGGACGTTATCTGCGATAGTGAAAAGTTTCAGGAAATTCTCTCTTATCCTCTTCTTCGCGCGCTGGGGATCAAGCCTCATCTTTCCTCCCCGGGGATTGGTCACGTGCTACACCCGGGGTCATCCTACCCCTCCTTCATCGTCACCCTTCCCCCTACCACTCCCTCTTCATCAGCCTTGCAGCGAACTGTGGAGCTGTAATGAGGGACATTTCCCACGCCGCGCCCAGGGCTGGGAACAAAAGAACAGGGGGGAGGAAATTAGCCGGTGATTAGTGATTGCGAAGGGTGGTTAAGATAAGGGGTTGGAGGGGTTGCTAGGGGCACGGGGAGGGGGTTTAGTCCTGATGGAAGTTCCTCAAACTGCGCAGATAATATCCCGACTTCTCCGAGGTAGAGGGCAATAACAACAGCGCTTTCACTCCTCCAACATTCCACACATAAGTGTATCTTTCTCAATCCGTTTGTTATACGCCTGTATAGTTGGTTCACATGCAATTATTATAGGTTGTTCACGGTAAAATGAGCACTTTTGAAAGCCCTGCTTAAAATCTACTTTATGCACGTTGTGTATTATCCCGCCTCGTGAGACTCGTCACTTTATTCATGCGTCGGTCAAGTGGAAGTGTGAAATTATTTGAAATAAACTTGTATGTAACAAATCTGCTCATTTTTACACTTAAGTAAACTGAAGACGAAATAAATAATTTTAGTCATCAGAAATGGCTACCTATCATTTCTTATTCGACGTTAAGATACGGAACTACTTTCCCATCCATCGTTACCAACTTTACTGGGCGCATGTCACTCAGGGAGCCCGTTGAAATATATGCGTTCATTTCAAAAGTGCACTCTTTATCATGAACAGCCTTTAAATAGTGAGTCACCTGCTTGATCTTCTCGCGAAAACTGCTGTGCCTCCACGAATTGAATTAGGGCAGAATTATTTACTGATTAACGATACATTTGAAACTATAGGACCCGTGGCCGCAAAAAAATTTTTTTTAGCTGTTTCAATTACTTCTTTGATTTCACTGTCTTCTGTAATTCGATTCACAGTTGTTCGTTGCTTGCAGTTCAGCGAGTCCCCAATCTTACCCCGGACTACTTAGCATGTAATTCTATACGCGTTTTTTCTTGCAGTTTTGCTATTAATTCAAGGCGTACCTAAGTAACTGTGATCTAATCGAATATGTTACTGAAAAAGTACAAGTGTTGGAAGCATAATTCATTTTCAGTTGAATCTGCAAAAGTTCCTGGTGCCTAGCAGTTATAAATCAATCAACTTATTCTTTTAATTTACGTACTTTTTTAAATACACAAACTGTAGGAACATAAACGCGACAAGTACACACTTATATACACCAAATATAGTCGGAGTGCCGAGTATTTCGTGAATTGGTGTAGCATCAGCTGGAATGTCGCAGTCATGTAGAGTGAATATTGCAACCGTGGGTGTGTATTTATTTGCTTCTGGCGTAGCGCAAAACTTCGGCACAGTATTGTACATGGCCCGCTCATACTGTTGCTTGTTGCTATAGGCTGTTCATGATAAAGTGAGCACTTTTGAGGCCCTAGTTACATTTTTCTTTCAGCTATTTATCCTTTAACAAGCCTTTAAAATAAATATCTTCACGAGTAGTATGAATAGCCGGTTGAGGCATAAGGGCATCGTGATCGGAGCCGGAGACATATGGCCGCCATCTTGTTACGTCACCATCCGCCATCTTTTCTCTTTTTCCCCTCAAAATTTCTTTTTTCCCCCTGAAAATTGACTTAAAGACCCTAAAAACTTCCCCTTTTCCCTAAAAATTTCCTTTACTTCCCTCAAAAACTGTTACAGGAACCCAAAAACGGCAGAAGCCCCCCTCGTGCAAAAACAAGCCCCTGAAATCCTACTTTCATAAATTTAATTAACTCGGGGGGCTTTCTTCGGACTTACAGAGCAGTGACGACCATATTGGTTTTATAGGCCTACGCTATGACAAATCGATACAAGGTATAGAAGATAGGTCTCCGACCTAAGCATCAGCCATCTTGCATACATATTGTATTCAGATGACTTTTGACTCCGACCAGGAACTTTGACATGTAACCTTGACATTTGACCTTGAAAATTCAAAAATAAAAAATCCAAAATATTCGCAAAAGATTACAAAAAACTCCCAAAATATTGCAAAGAAACCCCAAAAGATTTATTATTAAAATTAAATTATTAAAATTATAAAAAATTTTAAAAACTATTTTGAAAACATATAAATTATTTATTTAAACTTACATTTCCCAATACCACCATTAATCACATTCGTTCCATCCCCAGCAGACGACTGACTCCCTCGCACCCACTCCGCTCACTTATACTCATTCCGCCATCTTGATTTTTTCGTTTGTCATTTGTTTATTCATTACTGGAGACCACAATCTTTGTAGGCGACCGCCATCTTGGTAGGTGACCACCATCTTCGTATACATCACTTGTCTGCCATCTTGCAGACAATGCCCATTAGTAATTGAACTTTAACCTGGGACCCATGACTACTGACTCCTAACCTTGACCCCGTGACCTTGAAAACCAAAACTTGAAAAAAATACACAAAAGTAAGCAAGCATAATACATTACAGACTACTACCGCCATATTAGATGCAGACTATCTAGACCTTGACCCCATGACATTGAATGACCTTTAAAACAAAAACTCGAGAAAAATACATATAACTCAGCAAGCATAATACATTACAGACTACCAACGCCATATAAGATGCAGGCTATCTCGACCTTGACCCCATCACCTTGAAAACAAAAACTCGAGAAAAAATACATAAAAGTCAGCAAAAATTATATATTACATACTACCACCGCCATACTAGATGCAGACTACCTCAATCTTCACCCCGTGACCTTGAAAACAAAAACTCAGGGGAAAGTTATAAAAAATCAAGGAACCTATAACATTAGACCCCCTTCCCTTGCTAACCTCTCTCCCACCCCCACTCCTCTTTTCATTTCTCCCTGCCTGGTGGCCAACACCTCTTTCCACACTGATCTTGCTCATCAGGCCTGCCTCAACCTTATCCCTCCTCGCTCCAAATCTGTTGCATCCAACCTGCTTAGAAAGTATTACAACATTAACCCACACTCTAATTTTTTGTACACTTCAGTTGAACATATACCTCTGTTACCATATCATTGATTACGCACATACAATAATAGACCACTGCAGTAAATATTTAAGTAATAACATTATAATTTTACACATAATATGATTTTTATTATTGTGTTCCTTTGCAGTGTCGGCTTGTAGTGACAGATCTAAAAACTAAGGCCATCATATTCCTGATATCAGGGAAAGAAGGCATACTAGGAGAAGGTACATCGACACTAGCGAGAAATACAACACTTTCGTTTATTCACCGAAAACATACATTTTTAGTACATCACACTACAGACATAAAAAACAGAATCTCTGTAGTTTGCATACATTCATGTACGGTATTTACAGCAATAAGCTCACTTTTCATGTAGTGAATATAATCTGCTTATACGCAGCTCAAGAAAATCTACGTGAACAAGCATCCAAACAGAACCCTTTTCCATATATTCTTGTTTTGACGACAAAGTTTTTTTTTTCAAGTCCTCTACAGATCTTGGAATGCTATCAACATTGTACAATGCTTGATTGGCGGTCTTGAATGCCCGCCTGCTGATTCCTTCATCAAGAGTTTGAGGCTTTTCATAGATACACTGCAGCCAAACATTATACTTTATGGGACCTTCTTCGACTTCCTCAGTTAATTGATTATCCTTTGCTTAACGGGGCCTAGGTATGTACATATGTCTCTCGTACCAACAAATTATTACCAATTACATAATTTTTTTAAATGCCCTTGAATGCTGAATTTTTTTTAGGTATAATCCATTCAACGTGGTATCACCAATACCTAATACAGGACGTTTCTTAGCTGCAGGAACTCTACCTTTACAGTTGTTGATATGACTCTTCAACTTATCACCTCGTTTGAACAGTCGTTTGCACTTACACATTGTTGCATAACACGGGAAGTACCCTTCACACGAGTACTTCTTGCATGCTTCCTCGCACCATAGATGTAGGCAAATATCTTGTCACAGTATTAGTAACGAAGCCTTGACGAAGTCATCGATGGCACTGCTATACATGGCCCACCCGAAGAGGTCGATGACGCTGTCAATGGCATGTCTGACGTCACCGATGGCTGCACTGCTGTAGATGACCCACCCGAAGAAGTCGCTGGTGCTGTCGGCGTAATGCCTGGAGAAGTCGATGGCACTGCCGTAGCTACCATTAGCTCTGAAGTACCCAAAGACATCGCAGATGCAGCATAGGACTTTGATGCGAAGAGGCTCAAACTAGTCAAGACGAACCACCTTTCACGGGAGCTGCTGTCAAACTAGGATTCTTAGCTGACCTAGATTTTCTATTTATGTACATCCGATGACCTAGATTAAATTTTTATACATTCGAATGACCTAGATTCAATTTTTGCTCATACGATGACCTAGATTTCGTACGTCTGGTGCAACGTTATTTTTGGTAAATTTTGAAAGTTTCTTCGACTTCCAGGTGCGATTCCCGGGTGGAATACGTCATTATTTTGAAAGGGTTTATGGCGATTCCGGGAAATTGCGCAATCACCAGCGAGAACTTACAAGAGCTGCTCCATCGATGTGACCTAGCCGACATCTGGGGCTCAAATGATGTGATACAGGTTGGATGATGACATAAGTATGCCAAGTCGTAAGCGTAATCATGTAACGAATGTAGGGTCTTATGCAACATACGAGTGTAATTAGTTATTTATAGAATAACGAAAGCAATTATTTAGTATTGGCATATACACGTCGATGTTCAGTAAGGTTATGTAATGTTATTTTATTTCCAAATTTAAAAAAAAGTGTGAGTAGAATATCTGCTAGGGTAGTTTATGAAATGTTAAATTCAGACTTGGGTTCGATTCTCGAACAGATCATTGAATATTACTTTATCTCCGAATTTAAACAAATTTTACATGTGAGTTGGATAGCTGGTGGGGGTAGTTAATGTGATTTTAAGTTCGGACTTAACTTCTATTCTCCGACAAATTATTAAATATAATTTTATTTTCAATTTCAAAATATTTCGATTTGTCAGTTGAGTAGTTGCGGGGGTTAGTTAATTTAATGTTACTTTTGGCACACACACTCGGGTTAGATTTACGAACAGATCATGTAAAATTTATTGATTTTTAAATAAAAAAAAGTTTTTGTATTGGATAGCTAGTGGGGTAGATAATGTAATGCTAAGTTCGGACTTGGCTTCGATTCCCGGACGAAGTATTTGATATTATTTTATTTTTGAACTTAAAAAAGCATAATTTTTGTGTTTGATAGCTGCTGGGGGTAGTTAATGTAATGTTAGTTCCGAACTTGGATTCGATACCCGGGTGAAGTATTTAATATTATGTTTGATTTATGAGTTGGATATCTCGTGATGGTAGTTAATGTAATGTTAGTGTCGGACTTGGGTTCGACGCTTAGACAGGCCATTTAACATTATTTTATTTCCGAATTAAATAAAAATCAATTTTGTATTGTCAACCTACTTAATGCACTTAATATTATGCTATTTAAGTGTTACCGATAACGATTCTCGGTTAGGTCATGTAAACATATAAAATTACCAAAAAAAATTATCAAAACATTCTCAATCACACACACACAAACTATCTCTCCAAGTTCCCAACCTTCATCGATTGCTAACAGTATGGTTTACCTAAACACATCAACAATTTATAGTTTATCACCAAACCAGTACACAACTGACAACTACACAGTTGCAAACATCTTATCACCACAACAACTAGACAAAGATGAGTAAAAAATTAATTTATTATTATGTCATTACACAATCACAATCACAACTGCGCATGTGCTCAAGACACACATACATATACACGTACACTTAACACGGCAGTCAGTCTTCAACTGACCGCTATCAAAGAGAATAAATTTAATTTATACTATTTTTAATATAATATCATTATACAATCACCAAGCCATTGCATAACCCACACACATCCACACTACACGACAACCAGACTTCTACTGACGTATTTTATCACCAATACATTACACAACGCTCATACGTCCTCTCAGCAAGACAGCCAGACTTCAACAGCCAAAAATATAGTTTATTAGTATTATTATTACTATTATTAACATTATAGACGGGGATATTACAGCTACACCGTGCAAGTATACACCATCGCATAAAATGCCGAGAGAGAGCGAGAGAGAGAGAAAGAGAGAGAGAGAGAGAGCCTACATCCATTCCCTAGCACTATCAACCCAAGACTGCAGGTCGACCGGGTAATGCACTTGTATTACATAATAGCACTTGCATTGTTTACGAAGTGATCGGTTGGTGACGTAACGAATACATGCTCATGCATAACTGTGTAATTAGCAAAGAATACAAGAGATTCGGGCGGCTCTTAACAACGAGGTATTGAGAGCCGATGAGGGTGAAGCGAGGTGAGTATGGACCCGTGTCGGAATGCAAAGGTGGGGGAGACGGGAGATGCCTGAGAAAACACGCCGACCAGCGGCATCGTCCTGTTACTGGAGCTCATAGAGATACTGCAGTGCCAGTTAAATGAGTTATTGGCGTGCAGTTCAATTAAAGTGTCTAGTAAATGTGTTTGCAGAAATTCAGAGGGCAGCATCACTAGATACAATAGAGTATTTATGGCACAATAGTACCCTCAAAACAGTTATTACCCATTTATGAAAGTTTATTTCCAAGTTTGCAAGTATAAGTTTGGTTTTACATGCGTTAACGTTCTTCGCAATCAGCAGGGAAACAAAATGTAAAACTGGCATTTATATTTTTATCAATTTTCTTTAATCAAAATAAATATCATTGCCAAGCATTCCGAAACTATTGTGACCCCCTTTGAGCTCACCCACAGGATCACAATTCCACCAACACCCACTCATTGCGTCCTTTCTTTGACACTTATAAAGAACAGGCCAAAATGAGAACCAAAATCCAAACAACTTTCTTCATAGCGGCGTAAAACTGTTTTGTGGAAAAATCCAAACACTAGAAAGCACTCGTTCCAACAAAACTGGGATAAGGATTCTATTGTACTGGTTAACACACTATTTAAAAATGTATTGCGTATTATATTGAACCATCTCAACACAAGCATATGAAATTCAATTATTTGTACAACAGCAAATTATGTTTAACTCCAATAATGTATATTCTTTTCATGAAACACTCTGTAATATCATAAATATATATTTTATTTATTTTGACTTATTTTGAAATATTTCTGGACAACAGTAACAAAATATTGGAGTTACTTTATCTCTGCTTGCACTTACTTGACAATGCAATCTCAACACTATCACTTTCAATACAAACTCTTTTTACTCATTATTTTACTCATCATAAAACCACAATGGTTACACCGAACCTTAAAATCCACTGACCTAATCCAGGTCCTTAGTCAACCAGTTTGGCATTAACAACTTGCCTTAAAACACCTAGCACAACTCTTAAAACCCAAGTACCTAAAACTACCAAGGCGATCCGGGTTCAACCCCCGGCCGGGTCACTCCTGATTTTCGCATGTGGGAATCGTGCGGGAAGATGCCGTAGGTCGGCGTGTTTTCTCGGGGATCCCCCGTTTCCCCCGCCCATTCATTCCGACGCTGCTCCATGCTCACCTCAATCACCCTCATCGACTCTCAAGATCTCGATGTTAAAAGCCGTCCACATCTCTTCACTCACTCACTCAAGTACATAAATTTACAACAATAATATCACAATGTTCCAATAAAAATATGTACAGTACACATACACTAAAAAAAAAAACATATAAATAGAGAAAACACCCTCAAAACTCTTTATAATACCTTGAGTACACAAAAATGCAGAGGTGAATAGACATTCTTAAGATCTCCAAAAAGTTAAAATCAGTCTGATATCTAACACTTTCAGAAAATACTCTCTTAAACAGGGGCCTTGCCAGATACACAACCTTAAAATCAGCAACATCAGCCATTGAGGTCCCCATGATGACCACGAAGCGGTCCTCATGTCTTTCCCCACTCCACTTAAACACACACACACACACACTCTCTCTCTCTCTCTATCTCTCTCTGTCTCACACACACACTCTCTCTCTATCTCTCTCTGTCTCACACACACACACGCAAGGTCTCAATATAAGGATCAGCCCATAAACCATTCCTACTCACAATACTAGTATTCCCTCTCCAACCCTCAAACAGCCTCCAGTTTCTTCTGATCAGTAAAACTACTAACTCCAGTATAAACTGAACCAGGACACTAGCTCCAGGCCTGCTTGAAGTTAAGGGAACCCAAAATGTACAACAAGCCCCATAGCTACGTGTCATAGATTTCCTCACAACCGGCTTACTCCCGGACTTTGAAAACCTACTGGTCACTTCTGTTTTAGCGGCCTTACCTCCTGGACTCCAGAACATGCACCAGCGATACTGCTGCTAGCACCCTACACACACTGTTCCCGAACCTTCCTCTTCGTAACGCCATGCTCGGACAAATACTCATTAGCCACGCAAGCCAACATTGCATGTTCCGTTCCAAAAACCACTCGTCCTGAGATTAAGTCTTCACTAAGCATCACTTGCACAACCTAAGTCCCCGACTGGCTTCTCGCAAATATTGAAAGTTCCATTCCTGAACCACTTGTTAAGAGACTAAGATTTTTCTTCGCATTACTAAGAAGTCCAACGCGAAACTCTAGCAGAATTTTTACAAGTGCCACTACCATCAACTCGTCCAGCGACTAAGCCCACTACAGCACTACTCGTTCAGAATATAAGTTCATTTCTCTCTCTACTGCGATCATAAGTCCGAAGCCAAAACTTAACTGCTGCTCACACGTCGACGAACACTTCTTCCTGACCAAGGAGTACTCCAATCTTGTTCTTGGTCTCCCGCTCGCCAGCGGGGCGCATCTCTGCTAGCGCATTTTTTTTTTTATGGCGAGCCCACAAGTCCCGCTACGCCAGCGTGAGCATCTTCACAGTTCTGTGTGCCCTCCGGCATGCATGTTAGTAGCCAAGACGGTTGGAGAATGGGATGCGTCTCAGAGCAAGCCCTACACAAATTGGGCGCAGGCATCGCGGCTGAGCAGGGTTGTCCGGTGCCATGGCCGCAATTGTAGACATGGACGCACCCCGAAAGAATAAGGGCCTATATGGTAGGACATAGCAAACCAGGCCAAGTGGAGAGGGCCTGGGAAAATCTATGTGACAGTTGCGGAGGACAAATGTAATTCCTTTTATTGGATTAGGGCTGGAGATAGTAGGGTGGTTGTTAGTTTGAGAAGATAGACTTCGTGAGGTTAACGAGCGGTGATATGAAATGAGTCGAGCCGCTGCTGGAATGTATTCAGGGTCGTACCTCAGTAGCACAGCCCTGGAGGCGGGGGACAGAACTGCGCCACCCGCCCGCAGACGCCAGTCATCTCTCTGGAAGCAGAAAACAATGTTAGTTTCCAGGCATAAGATAGGAGTAACTAGAAAGAGGAAGGGGTTTTGGGGCGATGTAATGAGATGGCATTACCTCCAGTGATAGTTCGCTTGCAGCTAGTGTAGTGTTATGTGTAGTGTTGTCAGAGTAGTAAAATGTGTAGTGTCGAAGAATTAGGTAATTATTAATGAAGGGTATAAATATAAAATCGCCAGCCTGGAGGACGCCACATTGGGTATCAGGTAGGTGTATAGGGCCAGTGCACAGGCCTACACCAGGCTGGCTCCCGCGATGCTGACACTCGGGAGCGCATGTAGTATAGCATAGAACTACACTATCGACCAAAAAGTAATTGGGTATCCGGGAAGATAGGTAATTCAGTACGTCAGTTGACTTGTGTTTCACGGCCTTCAGCGTAGGACCGCTGGTGTTTGTCCGTGGTAGCATGAACACAGAGGCCTATTGTAACCTTCTGGATAATGAAATGCTCCCAACATTGTGACGTTTTTACGGAATGGACCCGTGTTACTTCCAGGATGACAATGCCAGGTACCATGTATCAAGGGCTACTATGCAATGGTACGCCGGCAACAATGTTCGCCGATTGGACTGGCCCACCCAGAGCCCCGACCTCAACCCTATAGAACATCTTTGGGACGAATTGGATCGCCGGGTGAGGGCTCGTTAGGCGCGGCTAAAACCCATTGCTCAATTCATGGAATGGTTACAAGAGGAATGGCGACGAATCCCCGTGGATGTCCTGCAAACACTCGTAGAGAGAATGCCAGACAGGATGGGTGCTGTTATAGCCGCAAGAGGTCGCCCTGCGAGATTCTAACGGGGTGACAAATACCGAGCAAACATTGTGGACAGGTTCCCAATTACTTTTTGGCAAATAGCGTAGTTTTGCAATGCAAAACACAGGGCCATCTCCGAGCCAGAAGCTGTACAGAGCCTGCTTTGCCTTGTTCTGTGATCACATATTACTTCGCATCATTTGTATGTGTTTGTGGGAATTATCACGCGGCGTCTGCTAGCCCAGCGCGTACCTCCATAATATACTAGGCCGAGGGCCCTACGACCAGCTTTCCCCTTCCTTCAGACTGTTCACCCTGCACGCGGTTTTCCATAGCAGCGCCATCTTTTCAAATAACTACGCACTCTATTGTAACATCTCATTATTTTACACGTGGGATTTGCATTTCAACGCACTTTTAGTTGGCATGCAAATCTATAATACGAGTACATGCACGTTCATTTTGTAAAAAAATGTTATGACTGTCACATGTTTCACATGTAATATTGTTATATGATTATTTTATTTTATTAATTCTACTTAATATTAAAGTACACGCAGCAGCTTTAACGTTAATTTTCCATATGTGAAGTGTTGTGATTTTATTTATTTTTATCTGATTTTAAGCAAATTGTTAATTATGTGCAAGTTGGCAACATTTAGGCACACCTTTTGAATTGTCATGGCATTGGAAACCATCCTGGGTTAAGCCCTATGAACACCGTGTTAATTGGAATATTCAACCGCCGCCCATAATGGATGGTGTCGAATTGTTCCATACTCCATCTTGAATTAAGTGGGTCACAGTGGCAGCAGGCCAGTGAGGCATGAGCTCTGCATTAAAAGTATAAATTATAGGTGTTAAGGTTAATTAGACCCAAAGAAGTATGTTACAATTTGAGTGATAAGCCAACGGTACGCAGCACTATCGTTGGAAAAGGGCAACGTATAAAATAAGTGTGAGAAACTCTGTAATTATATAAGGTATGATCCCACCTTAATGTACAGTGACCGTTAGGCGTACGTGAGAGTGTTTAAGAAACTTTTTAAGTAAGCAGCACATTTCCCGGCACTTTTTAGTGGTCACAAAGTGTCTGAGATTAAATAATATCTGGTTGCTTTACCGACATAAACTGTGCTAGCCAGGAACATTCGAAGTGTGGGATTATACAGGCACGTATTTTATTGTGACGGTCAAGTGCGAGAACCTTAGTGATTTTTTTAAGGGAATTAAATTTACTCTTCCAAAAAACATTAACTGGTGCAACATCAAGATGTTTAGATAATAAAGTTCACTTTTAAATACTCTACTCGCTTTACTGGCATTTGTAACAGGCATAATGAGAGGCATCTTTAAGGACCTAGTCCAGCTGCTGCGTGCATATCCTATTTGCATCTCTGACACTACCAAAGGGTGACATTTCCATGCAATTTATTTCAATGATATTTTTACACATTAAATCATTGCTTAGACATTGGAAGTTTTTCATTGCGTTGAATCAATTGCGTAGTTTGTTCCCATATCTTCCCTTGTGTTCTGTGGTGTTGTGTAGCTATGCAGGGGGCTTTACAGAAGCTTAGTATGAGCAGAGCTTTACAAGTAACTGAAAGTCTGTTGGTGTGGAATTTCAGCTACTTCGACAACGTGTTTGCGGTATGCAAATTAGCTGGCAGTTTGAGTCGAATGATCGTGAATCCTAATATTTTGCACTTAATTAATGTGCCCATAAACAGTATGTTACAGTTTATTTTTTGCTAAGCAGTGGCTAATGTTTGATGCTCATCTTATTGCTACGGATTTCTCCCAAGGTCGTTTCACATTAATTATATAGTTCTGCCTGTACACATTACACTCGTGTAACAAACCAGGTCGGAGCTCCTCGTTTTACCTTACACCATACTGCACACACTTATTTTTTTCCCCTTCCTCCTACATCCCGCGGTGGAAAAACATTGACCAGTAGAAAACAACGCCCGCAAACCCACAACTTGCCACACCACGCAACATTGCGGGTAGCGGCGAGCCACGGTTCAGCTGTTGTAAACATAATGACTTGGTGACTCACGGTCAATTTCATACCTTAAATAAAACCAATCTTTCCACGTGACGGCCACAATCCGTCACGCTATCATATTACTGAAAAATGAAACGTACTTACTATTTACTGGAGATTGTTCCGTTATTGGTGACGAGCACTGACTGCCCGTAATCAGCATGGGGAAGCGACCTCGGCAATGAAGCACGAGCTTGGCTGCACGGACTTTCATCTTGAACACGGGACATAAAGGCGAGATCACAGAACACGTAGCCCAGGCGGGAAGCACCGCGCAGATTAAAGTGGCAGATGTTTACACATCACCTGTGTTTCTGTTATCTACGTGGACACGCTTCCAAGCTTAGTTTGGTCCAGTAGTCGCCTACCTGGAAACAGGATTCCGTCCCAATTACAATTAGCTGCGCTCTGAGAACGTTTCAATCACTCAATTTTTGCTGACGCGAATACGTCTTTAAATTTGCAACCATGGTGGGAGGTAATCCAGAAAATCCGATGATAACAAAATAGGCGGATACAGTTTGGCATTTCAGCTCCGAAGCTATCGTCTACATTCAAAATTCAATTACACCACTCGATTTCCAAGGGATCAAAGAGTATGCTGCGTTGAGTGACGACTGCAGAGCATCACGTGGTTAGGACGGAGAAAAAAAAGAGGGGGGGGGGCCGCAATTTTGAGTCCGTTTCACAGCGTCTCATAACTTCCGCGTATTATAACTTTTGACTAGGAGAAGCTACGACAGTCGTTTGGTTTTCAATCGACAGCTCTGAAGATAAATCGATTGCGTGTATAAAAATATTTAGGTGGCGTGGTTATGGTGAAATTGTATGCGTTTAATGTAAAAAATTAAGAAAACTTAACGAAAATTCGGCATATACTCGTAAAAAAGCCAAGTCGAAATGCAGAAATAGTATACGGTTGGAAAGAGCATCTCAAAAGCAATCCAGTGATATCCATATAACCTAATGTGAGTGAGTGAAGCGGTGCCGGGAACGTAAAATAAACATCTAGGCGTCCGAGCGCGTCAACGTTGACGTATTCACGCAAAACAGAGCGAAACCCAATTTTTCGTTTTCTTTGTATATTTTTACAACGCATATAATAAAGGTCTTTTTTCTTCTTCTTTAACTTTATCCGTAAGCAGTGATTTATCTCCAAAAATCATCTTCGATTGCAGAGGTTCTGGTCGCCTTGGACACCACGACTGAACTGTGGGTTATATCGACATTTCCCGCAAGGATAACGCAGGGACGGCAAGAAGCTTTCTGGCTGGCTGTTGGCACGATATGCTCTGTCTGCTAGGAGTAATATTCGAAAGCATGAATCCGCCTTAACGCTGTGCTATTGTTGGTTTTCCATACAAATATGCCGTTCACGTCCAACTGAGTCTTCTCTTATACTACATCCAAGAACGAAAGTTTGCTGCGTCAAAGGCTTTACGGCCAAACGAAGAGAGGGGGTGGAACGTGGCTAGGGGGAGGGGGGACGAGACTAGGGGGGTATCGATAGTGCTCGCGGAGTAATAGATGCCTTTATGTTTACTTTCTACCCTTCCCATTTTTCTTTTACCAAGGGGGGGGGGGGGGGGGGTGCCTCCCAGGCCCTGGAAGGCACATTTATCAACCGATTTTCATGAACTTTTGTATACTGGCTTATATCGTTATCCCGTATCCCGTGATATGGTTTTCACCCTTCCGGTATCCCCCCCCCCCCATTTTTGGTAGCGTATGCTCCTAATACTATTAACGGCGCATTTTTTGACCGATTCTCCTCAAATTTTGTTGGGGGGTATAGTTATTTGCCTTGCATAACTTTATATGGTTTTAGACTCCCCCTCTCCCTCCCCTTTTTGGGGCTAAAGCCCCTCAGCCTCTGGAAGCCACATTTTTCGGCTGATTTTCTTGAAATTTTGTTCGGTGGTAAATTTCTTTGCCCAGCATTCGGATATATGGTTTAAAGCCTCACGCCTAAGTCTTAAGTCTTAATGATTTATGTTTAAAGTCTAAAGTATTTAGTCTTAAGTCCAAAGTCATAAGTCTTAAATTTTTAATTTTGTACTTTACTTTCGCCATATTTGCGCATGTCGGGATGTGCGAGCGAGCATGTGCCGAAATTCCCAGACGACATGTCACCGTAAATACTAATTCGTACGGTTATCTGCTTCACCTATGGTGGCTCAGCCCGCGGATTCCGTCGGCCCCTGGCCCTGGTTTCGTATAAATCATAAACGAAAATAATTGACGGTATGTCGCAATTGTTTAATCGTAGTCCGCCTATAAGTTTAGGTAGATGCATTTTATTCTTACTTATACAATTAAATGTACGCATTTCTGCGGATAGGTCCAGTTTATGAAATTATAAAGGTTCGGTGTAGACTAATGTTCATAACGAAACACGTTGCGATTGTTGTACGAGATCGCCTCACTGGCTACGAGCATGGTTTTGTCCACCCTTGTCTGTGTTTACATATCGCGCCCACTTCCCCCCCCCCCCCAATTCTTCATGGTAAAGTGAGCTCTTTTGGAAATCAACTTTTGAGAAAGGTCACTGACCCTAGCTGCGTACATTTTAACGGCCACACCGACTGTGACAGTAAAAATGCCAACGACGTGAGAGAAAGTAGTTCCATCTGTTATCTGCTAACGTTATATTACAATTGCTAAGTGAACATTTGTAAATAATTAACTATTTTATTTTAGTTTTTTTTTTCAATGCATATAACTGTAAGAATAAAAACGTTCGTAAAATACTTACTATTCTAGAATGTTTATAGTTGCCCTTGACCGAGCCACGAATAAAGTGGTCAGGCCTATGATAACGTTAAATGTACGTACGCATGGCGGAAGAATACCAAATCTGCATACAAGTAGATCCTAAGCAGGGCTTTGAAAAGTGTTCATTTTACCATGAACAGGCTATGTGTAATGCTTGGCTGCAGAACAGGTAGCACGTGATCAAGTCCTTGTTCCCTTGTAGATCTGTTACCGACTCAGGAGTACTTGTGGGTTTTGTTTGATAAACTGCGATTAAAAAAAAAAGTAGCTTGGTTGTAAGATATCTTTAAAGTTTGGCTTGTCCTCGAACAAATTGCCAAAATACCCAATCGCCTATAATTAGATTGCCTGGCTGCTGCTGTGGCGCAGGGATTATTTGTATCCAACTTGAGGCAGATACGTGCTCTCTGTAGTAGTCACGTGACAAGTCTAAACAGTTACTTTCATATAACGAGTTCCATCGTTCCAGTTCCAAGTAAGTAGCACGTTCCAGTAACGTGCTATTTTTGTAACAGGTTGCTGTAAAATATTTCTCGCCTGTCCCGACGTTCCGGGATGTAACAATTGTGTGGTTCGCAATGTTCCAAAGCAAGTCGTTTCAAGAAGTAACATCCGCGCATGCGCGCAGTTGCAAATCGAGACGTTCCAAAAAAAAAAAAATAACGTTTACGCATGCGCAATGTTGCAAGCAGAAACTTTACTAAAACAAACTTTTTCGCATGCGCACAGTTGCCAGCTGAGACGTTCCAAAAAAATAACGTTCATGCATGCGCAGTAGTCAAGGGTTAGTTTAAGTGAGACAACCTAAGACGTTCTAAAAATAACGGCATACACGATGGAACGTGTTACTCGTCTAACACGTTACCAACTTGTAACAGTTTATTATAACTGTTACGTTGAATAACGCCCATCTCTAGTCCGCCTTGTGGCGCCGCGGTAAGCCTATCATATCTCGCGCCATCTTCACCTTGAGCGGACTGAATTCCTGTGTTTGTCTTTGAAATAACGTTCTGGTTCGTCGCCCTTGCCTCTCTCAGCTAGGGACGGTGATGCGGGAAACATTACAGATCGAGCGAGCGAAGCTACTTAAGCCGCGACGAGCCGCCGAGCAACGAGAAAAAGGTTTTGTGGAATCAAACAAGATTTGTTCGGTGCAACCAAATTATTTGTTTATGTAGGGGCAATGAAATATTTCGTCGCTGAAACGAAATGGATTGGCTGTTCTCGTTCGGTTCCCCCCAGACAAAGAGCAATTAAAGATTTGTTTTGCTCCACGTATATTAAACAGTTTGGGCTGATATAAAAAATAATTCTTACAAGTTCGACCGAGATTCGAACCTAGATCACAGGCATTTGGGCGCTACGCGTTAGTAAACTCAGCTAACGTGATAACTGACGAAGTCAAGATGCTTTTAATTAGATATAAGGTAATACCAGGCAACATGCGCAAACAAATATTTCAAGTTTAACAGCTTTACTGTCGAATTGTTTTATTAATCTTTTTATACGAATATTAGGCGTCGGTAGATGCACTAACAAGCACGATTACTATCCTAATAGTCACAAAAAATACTGACAAATTCTCGAGCGTAGGTAATCAAATGGAGTGGCCAAACAAATATATACAGTTGATTCAACAAAATATTTATTTGACAGAGATTTTGTTTATTCAAACATATATTTTGTTAGACGAACAAAATTAATTTTGTTGCTTTTCAAATGTTGTTTGCTCAGCAATATATTTTGTTAGGGCAACAAAATATATTTTCGGCTCTATAAAAATAAATATTTTGTTCGATATTCTGTCAGTGAGCCAACAATCTACAGTTTGAAGGGTTGTACTACCTTAAGCAGCAGACGTGCTAACACAGCGAAGCAACGCGCCATCTGAGCGACGAGTGGTCAGCGAGAGTGCTATCTGTGGACTGCGAGCACGTGTGCAGTGAAGGGTGTGGCTGGCGGGTGGGACTAACCTGGATAAGTGAGACTAAGACATTTTAAAAGATGTCAATAGACAGACTCAACATGTGTGAATAATGCGTGTGAATTAAATGACTATGACCAATGTAGAGGCATTTAGAAGGGCTTTCATTAGAATTGAGATGGACCTTAAATATTGCGCTCACTGGGAAAAGAGTAATAGTGGAGATATATAGTTTATTGTTTTAAATAATAGACGTGTGAATGAATTAATAATCAAATTAGGTTATTTTATTTTATCGAGTTCTCCATCCTTCACGAACTCGGATATGACCCTCTGGCGTCTTGGTCAATACACTCTAAAAAATTTTTTTGTAATTTTTACTGAGAAATTCTTTGTAATTTTACAAATGTTTGTAACAGTAAAAAGATTTTTCTTGTAAAACTACTCATAGCTGTTTGCGCAAAAACTATTGGCGATGTAAAGTGTAGCTGCGTGCAAAAAGAAATGTATCGAAAGTTTTAATTTCGTAAAACACTTAAAACAACTCAAATGATCATAATAAAACGACAATTTCAATAAAACGTGACCGTATTATTCATTATTTGTTAGTGTTTCCTAGCTACGCCGAACTCTTCATATCCGTTGTTAAGAGGCGTCCAAATCTCTTAACTCAGACAACTGAACTCTTAAAAACAGATAAATGTACCTATTCTTCTTAACCGTGTAACTTCAATATTATTCTGCATGTACTTGTAGATGTATTCACAGTGAAAACAAACGAAAAAAAAAAAAATGGGTTTGGCTGTGTTGGGGACACGGCCGTTTGTTTTGCGTGAATTTTAGACGGGCATTAATACCTAAAGTTAAGTTAGTCTTGTAGTTAAAGGTGTGGGTTCTAATCCCGTGTTGGCGAAATGTATCTTTTTTCTTTCTAAATTATATTTCGATATATATATATATATATATATATATATATATATATATATATATATATATATATATTAGTTGTTCTCTGTTACTAATTAATCACTTTTTTTAGAATAAAAAAGAGTAATTTTATGTACACTTCTCAATAATGTCAGTTGTGATACAAGGCTATCACTTGTAATATGAGGGCAGCGGTGGCGCAGTGGCTAGGGCGCTCGCCTCCCACCACGGCGATCCGGGCTCGATTCCCAGCGGGTTGACTCCCAGATCCTCGCATGTGGGAATCGTGCTGGACAATTCCGATGGTTTTCTCGGGGTACTCCCGTTTCCCTCACCCTTGAATTCCGCTCCATCGCAGGGTCTTATTTAATGTCATGTCCGGGGATGACGGGCACCTGCGGGTCCCAGCTCGCCCTATGTTCACTCCCCACTCGAGTTTGTTTATTTGTAATATTACAAAGAAATGTTTTGCAGATATACAAAGGATGTTCTTGGCATCTGGGTTTCCAAGGATTTTTCTTGTAAATGTAGTCTCATTATTTCTTTCTGTTTATTAATGGCTAAGGAGTTGAAGAGAGTGTGTCATACCCACTGTAGACCAGTCACATGTAGATCAGTAGAGTGTACGTATGTACATTTGTACAGTGTAGTGTGCAACTGTACGAGACTCACGTACGTCTGCTGACAACACGACTCACCAGAAGGGTGTCCTTCCCTAACGTTGGCAGTCGCAGTTCGGCAACTTGTCTCACGTCGTCGAGAAGTAGCCAGACGAACCGTTTCTGCAAGTAGAAGTGATCGTGGCTCACGCCCCGCCGAGTGCCGTTGCTATTGGTCCATCCATCTTGTCCCGCCCTCTTGTCCCTGCCAATCGCTTTGCCCTTGTCGGGGCGGACACCCTCATCCATTCTCGTCAGTGTTCTCCTCCGCTCGGCAAGCTTGCAGTGCTACCACTAACGTCTGTCTCTAGCTACGGCGGAGGTCGTGAACTTCCTCGTCTCGTGACCAGGGCCCAGTCACGACATATGGCTTTCGCTGCTCTTATCGAGCACTAACAATTCCGTTTGTACCGACATCGAAATGTCATTCAATTGTAAAATAATTTATTCATCTAATTTGGCGTGCAAGCAGAGCAGTGGAGTTTATTCCGTAGACGCAAGGTAAGCGATGCTTACCCTATACATATTGGAAACGTTCGACTCTTTGTAGTTTTCACCTTAACTTTAAACACATTTAATTCTGAGTTTCCCGTTTCCGATTATAGAAACAGAGTTCTCGTAACTCCCGCACTGTACGCGCATAGTGCTGCTATCTAGTATTTATTTCCACAAACGGAAGCGACTGGCGATGAATCGAACTCGCAAGCAACAACACTCCACCGAGTTCCTTCGGCAGGGTAAATAGTAGTTCTGTTTGCTTCCTCCAGTCCTACATTTCCTTGGAAAGTGGATGAAAGTGTTCTGGAGAACGTGAGTTTTCTTATAATTTTTAATATGCTCTCTAAATAATATTCAGTTTCATTATTAATACATTCATTTCGTTTCCGTTTTCTAAACTAATGTTTAGTATTATAAAACTGTAAATACATGTGGAGGGTAAGCCAAGTTGGAAGTTGCGTTTGTTAGTAGAAACTGCTTACCCTGTAAAAAAAACTCACTACACGCCACTGAAGCAGAGATATCCTCTTTTACGTTTAAGATCGAATCAACTTTACTGGTAAACATATTAAGCATTAAGCAAACAATTTAATAAATGTTTTCAATTGTCAATGTTGTAATTATACCATAAAATTGGCATTCTTGACCAAGTTGTTTACAAGCTTCGCAAGATTAATTGAACTGAATTACAATTTTGAAAAATCCATACTTTACCTAAATATTTATCTCTTTTATTCAAATGTTACATTTAACTGTCAAAACAAACAAAATTGTTTTTGAAACTTACCGTTTTGGATTTCTGGGAATCTCGTATTCAGTTACCACCCAGCAGAACAAAAAATAAAACAGAAAAATACAAACAAATTTAATTACATCATTTTGGTAATTACTAAGGCTAAAAAAATCCTGATGATGTCCTATAAAATTATATTTTATCAATCTTAATGTTATAAAATAGCCAAGGCAAAAAATTTTTTTTATGTTGATCACAAGAGAAACGTAGAGAGGTAATAAGCAGAGAGTTTCAGCCTGGCAGTGAAACCTCTTATTCCTTGACAAAAATTTTTTAAGGGAAATGTCGAGGGAAAAAAGGGAAAAATGGCCGCCGGGGTTAAAGTCTTTTTAATAAACAAATTTATGTAATAAAATAATGTAAAAAATAATTTTTAAACTATTTTTAAAGTTTTTAAAACATTTATTTTATTTTTTTTAACGGTTTTTTAATCAAATTAATTTTTTACAAATTTTTTGACGATTTTTTAATTTTTTAAACAATTTTAAATTGAATTTTTGTAATATTTTTTTTTTAGAATTTAATCCGAATATTTCCGCTGTTTTTTTTTTGTTTTTGGGGTCAGATGTCACCGGAGTCAAGATGGCAGACGGGTCACGTAACAACATGGCGGCTGCCGCGAATCCGTTTCCGATGCCCGATGCGCGACGTCACAGAGAAGGCAAGTACACAGAGGCGAAACAACGTGTTCGTTCCTTTGCTATGGGCGTATCCATTCTCTGATGAGCTGCGCGAGTCTCTGACAACGAGTCTTGCGCCTGTCTTGATACTGCGTGCTGCTGGCGGGCTAGTGAGGCGTTGGTTGGCGAACAGCGGTTCCAACAAGTCGCCGACCAGTGGCACGTGAAGTTCTACAGTTCGCGGAGTAAGCAGCTATTTCACCTCTGTATTATCAAGTACTCTGTGGCAGGGTTTTGTTGGGCTACTGTATTGCGAAAATTTCTTTGCTCTTCCTGACGAAGAAAAATTCCACTGCCTCTGCGTACATATATTTTAACGGGCGCACTAAGTGACATGCGCCCAGTAGAGTTGGTAACAATGGATGGCAAGTAGTTCCATATGTTAACGTCGAGTAAAAATTGTTAGGTTACCATTTATAATAACGTAAATTTATTCTTTCGATCTTTATTTCTTTTTACGTTTCAGTGTGTAAAAATTAGCAGACTTATAAAACGTTTAGTTTCCGAATAATTTTAAAGTTTTACTTGTCCGACGCATGAATAAAGTGATGAGGCACATATCAATGTTTATTTTACATAAGGTGGAAGAATACTGAACATGTATACAAGTATATCTTAAGCAGGTAACATGTAGTGTAACAGGAAACGTGTAGTGTAGCAGGCAATGTACAGTGTAGCAGGCAATGTGTAGTCTAGCAGGCAACATGTAGTGTAGCAGGCAACGTGTAGTGTAGCAGGCAATGTACAGTGTAGCAGGCAACGTGTAGTGTAGCAGGCAATGTGTAGTCTAGCAGGCAACATGTAGTGTAGCAGGCAACATGTAGTGTAGCAGGCAATGTACAGTGTAGCAGGCAATGTGTAGTGTAGCAGGCAATGTACAGTGTAGCAGGCAATGTACAGTGTAGCAGGCAATGTACAGTGTAGCAGGCAATGTACAGTGTAGCAGGCAATGTATAGTCTAGCAGGCAACGTGTAGTGTAACAGGCAACGTGTAGTGTAGCAGGCAATGTACAGTGTAGCAGGCAATGTGTAGTGTAGCAGGCAATGTACAGTGTAGCAGGCAACGTGTAGTGTAGCAGGAAATGTGCAGTCTAGCAGGCAATGTGTAGTGTAGCAGGCAACATGTAGTGTAGCAGGCAACATGTAGTGTAGCAGGCAATGTGTAGTCTAGCAGGCAACATGTAGTGTAGCAGGCAACATTTAGTGTAGCAGGCAACGTGTAGTGTAGCAGGCAACGTGTAGTGTAGCAGCCAACGTGTAGTGTAGCAGGCAATGTACAGTGTAGCAGGCAATGTACAGTGTAGCAGGCAATGTGTAGTCTAGCAGGCAACGTGTAGTGTAGCAGGCAATGTACAGTGTAGCAGGCAATGTGTAATCTAGCAGGCAATGTATAGTCTAGCAGGCAACGTGTAGTGTAGCAGGCAACATGTAGTGTAGCAGGTAACGTGTAGTGTAGCAGGCAACATTTAGTGTAGCAGGCAACGTGTAGTGTAGCAGGCAAAGTGTAAGTCCTCGGAAGTGCAAGTCCTAGTAAGTAACATTTCAGGTCTTACTAGTAACGAAGGTGAACAGTTGGCAAGCATGCATCTCCAACTTGTGTGAGTGGCTTTCTCGTGATACCATTGAAGTGGAACATTTTGAAAGGTTTAAGCCGCCGTCACTGCTTCGTGTTACTCATGTGGGATACTTAAATCA
Source organism: Dryococelus australis (assembly GCA_029891345.1). Lineage (NCBI taxonomy): Eukaryota > Metazoa > Arthropoda > Insecta > Phasmatodea > Phasmatidae > Dryococelus > Dryococelus australis. The sequence goes on along the minus strand of CM057007.1, from coordinate 72,691,072 downwards.
TGTTCACAGCAAGGAATCACTGCCAAGTGCCCTGAGATTCGTTCTCGCGTGTAGTAAACGGTTTTTATTATTTTTTTTTTGTGAATGGTTAATGCTGAAATACACAGTACGTAGTTGGCAGCTTGCGAGAAGTACGTCCTTACAGCTCACGTTTCCCGAGGCCTCGGACGCGGGAATACCTGCAGGCAGGCGGGAGAGAACGGCGAGAAGTTGGCCAACTAGGCGAGCTCAACTCCGCAGGTTAATGTCGGCGGCGCTAATATCGGGGAGGTAAACGGCGCGCCTTCAAGAGCCTACAGGGGTCGTTGCGCCCCTCTGGGCCGACATCCCGGGGAGCGCGGACTATGTCATGTCTACACGGGAACTTTCCCTCGTTAGGAGCGGAGGGGGAAAGAAATTGTCCGATGCGAGGGCTCGGTGGAACGTCTTATCAAAATTTGAGAACTTGCTTCCCTCCAGCGCGCGGTCGGACGGGCAAAGTTTGGTGCGCCACTTGGAGGCGCTCCATCCGCAGCGCCGGGCAAATGGAGACACGTGTCTCCACGACGGTTATTACATCCGGCAACTCTGCACTCTTAATACGAATCAGTGGAAAATCACTGATTTGCAGTGAAACTCAACTACTCGAATCTGTGAAGATGGCTCCACTTAGAATCAGTGGAAAAACCACTGATTGTTTCAGTGGAAAAATTTCACTGATTGAATTAGTGACGTGAAACGATTTCACTGATTCAATAAGCGGCCGACGGCAGTGGCAAATGAAACATTGTTTTCACTGACTGTAGCCAAATAATTACGTGACATAAATATATTTACGATAGTTTGCCATTTATATTGCGCAATTCCCTGTAATTTAAAAAAGGTTAAAGAAAAATATCGCAGGTGGTCGGAATTGAACTCGAACACCTTTTTCAATATGCATTTAGGCCGTCGCCTTGCCATCTGCGCTACGAACCCAAATTTATTACAAAACAAGAGGAAAATATAAGACGTATAGTTACTATCGAAATCATGAAGATTAAAATGTATGCTCTTAGTAGTAGGATTTAGGGGCTCGACGGCCATTGGCGTCTGGCACAGAATCGTAGGATTCGGCGGTAGCCGTCTTTTTTCCCGCGAAATTTCTCCCCCCCCCCCCCCATCAAAATCGACCAGAAGACCCTAAAAATTGTCCTGTTCCCTAAAAATTTCCCTTTTTTCTTATAAATTTCCCTTTTCCCCCCTCAAAAAGTTATAAGCGCCCAAAAACTGTAGAAGCTCCCCTTGTCCAAAAACAAGCCCGTGAAATCCAATTTTCATCAATTTAATTAATTTTGGGGGTTTCTTTCGGACCTACAGAGCAGTTGCGGCCATATTGGTTTTATAGGCATACCCTATGCCAAATCGATACAAGGTATAAAGCATAGGTCCCAGACCTAAGCATCAGCCATCTTGCATCCATATTGTATGCACATGACCTTTGGCTCCGACCATGACCTTTTGACCTGTGATCTGTGACCTCTTGACCCCTGACCTTGATAATACGAAAATCCAAAAAGTCAAAAAATTCACAAAAATGCCAAAAATTACAAATAATCCATAACATATAGAAATGGTGCATTAAAATTATAAAAAAATTATGAAAAATTGATTACTAAAAATTATTTAAAAATATATTATTTTAAACTTACATTTTTAAAGGTCCCCCAGCACAATGCTCAGCAAACGACCGACTCCTCGCACCCACTCCCCTCGTCTATACTCATTCCGTCATATTGATTTTTCGTTCGTCATTTGTTTACATGCTTCTAGAGGCAGCTTTGTTTATATGTTACTGGAGGCTGCCAAATGTGTTTTTGTTTGCCATTTGCTTATACATTACTAAAGGCAACCATCTTGGTAGGCGACCACAAACTTGATAGTCATCACCGATCCACCATATTGAAAGCCAGTGACCATGACTTTGATACCACGACATTGGATGACCTTGAAAACTAAAACTCGAGAAAAATGCACAAAAATCAGCAAACACAATACATTACAGAATACTACATTAATGTTAGATGCATACTACCTTGACCTTGACCGCATGACCATGAATGACCTTGAAAATAAACTACCACCACCATATTAGATACTGACTACTTCAACCTCGACCCCATTACCTTCAATGACTTTAAAATGAAAACTTAAAAAAATAAATAAAAGTAAACAAGCATAATACATTACAGACTACTACCACCATATCAGATGCATACTACCTCGACCTTGACCCCATGATCATCTATGACCTTGAAAACAAAAAACTCGAGAAATAATACATAAAAGTCAACAATCATAATACATTACAGACTAACACCACCATATCAGATGCATACTACCTCGACCTTGACCCCATGATCATCTATGACCTTGAAAACAAAAAACTCGAGAAATAATACATAAAAGTCAACAATCATAATACATTACAGACTAACACCACCATATTAGATGCAAACTGCCTTGACCTTAACACCATGATCTTGAATGGCCTAAACACTTAAACTCGAAAAAAAATCTATGTGAAGAGGCAGAAGCTAGTCGAGAATAATCCACCTTCCACTCAGCTGCTGTCAAACTACACCTCTCAGCTTACCTTGCTACTGCTTATAATATACAAGTGTGCAAGCCCTATGGCGTCATATTGACTTTGAACTAATCGTACTGCATCATTAATACATTGTGCAGACACTGACCAGCCAATCGCCAAGTAACCGCATGAATGCAGCTAACCAATCACATGCGAGCATTGAAACATCACACACAGGCAGGTAGGCAGGCTTTAGATGCTAGTTCCCTGATTACATTAGCTCGCAGTTATATCTTCAACTGTTTCTTCCAGACTACTTCGCTCACCAATAAATCATGGTCACACTTAAAGCAGACAACTAACTCCTGTTGTCGAACCATTGCCCCCATTGACCTAATCGACCCCATAGACCCGATGACCCCATGACCCATTGACCCACTGACTGATGGAGCGATGGAGAATCCAATCCATTCCAGTCAGCGATGATGCAGGTCACAGCTCCATGATCGTCGAGGTCAAAGGCAGCCCTTCATATTCGCAATTTATCTTCATTGTATGGGAGCACTCTGTTAAAACCCAAATACTCGTTCGCCCCGGAAGAAAACACACAGTACTTACATGACAATATGTTATTTCAATATGCTTGTAGGCATATGTCGGATATATATATATACGTTTAATTAATTTTATATTCCCATATTTATATATACATACTTATATATACATTTTTAATAATTCATATATTGTTATATATTTATATATACATACTTAAATACAATAAAATTACTGTTATATTCTCATATCTATATGTACATACTTATATATCGGCATTTAAATTAATTTTATATTCACATATTTATGTGAAAAAATTATATGCCTATACATAATTATATATAAGATAAATTTGACAGAATTTTTAATTTATATATTTATATACCTATGCATACTTATAACCTATACCTATATAGGCTGTTCACGGTAAAACGAGCACTTTTTAAGGCCCTTCTAAATTTTTCCTTTCATCCACTTTCCAACTTCCTGCTGCTTTTTAATATAAACATTGCAATGTGACTAATAAAAACATTGTATACATTTCATCACCATCAAAATTCAATGCCTGAAGCTGAAATAAGATATATTTATTAGTGGTTAATAGCTGTTGGGAGGGCCTTAAAAAGTGCTCACTTTACCGTGAACAGTGTATACCTATAAACTAAATTGAAAATAATTTTATAATAACATACTTATATACCTATACATATCCATATCAATTAAATTGAAAATAATTTTATAATCACATATTTATACTAACATTTATACACATATATCCATACATATAGATTAAACTGAAAGAATTACATATTCACATACTTATATACCTATACCTATGCATATAAATTAAATTAAAAATAAATTTACATTAACATATTAATATTAACATATTTATATTCATGTACCTATACATATCAATTAAATTGAAAATAATTTTATATTTACATAATTATATACATAACTAAGTATAAATGAATTTCAAATAAATGTATATTTCTATACTTATAGGTACATAACTATATATATAAAATTAAATTAAATAATGCTATATTTACATACTTATATACATATTTATACAACTATACATAATTATGTACAGTCCTTTCCAGTGGCGGCTGGTGACTTTTGAAACTGGGAAGGTTATAGCGATCCTAAATCATATCATTACAAATATCATTTTTTAAATAGGCACAGTAATAAATATATTGCGTACGACAGGCTTAAGTAAGAGTAGCTTATGCAGGTAAATACAAAAAATAAGTGGGATTGTTTGAAGAAAAATGTATCATCGCCCGATTTGTAATGGTCAACATACTGTGGCCGCTGGTTCAGATCTAATCACTACCACAGGTATGTATTTGTTTTAAGTTTGTTTAGGTTATTTGCCTTCCAACCAGTACCTACATGGTGTGGTGCATTACACAAGACAACGAGAGAGAACATAATAATACAAATTCTACCATACTAATGATGATAATAACTTAAATATACTAAAACAAATATTTTTAAAACCAAATACTAATTTACATAGCCTACAGTACATACAAACTTCATGTCAAATTTAAATTAGAGGATGAAAGTGTCATATCTTAATTAATATATTAAAAATATAAAAAAAAATTCATTCGTCAACCTGTACGCGCTGTCAATGTATATTCACCTTACCAATCAATTGAAATTTTATGGCATTTTTAATATGTTACGAACATGATTTATGTCTTTTAACTTTGTCTCCCAAATGTTTTAAATCTTTCACCCCATTGACAGTCCACGCAAGATCATTAGGTTTCATTAGCAAAAAAATTAAACAAAACAACACATTTCCAACTTCACACTCGCATAGCCAGTCCGCGGAATTGTATGTACTTACGTCGAATTTTCTCGTATACGAACCATTTACTACCTTGGCTTTGTTGTTGAATTATATTTAACTGTGGCCTTGCTCGTCCCAGATTCTGTAGCTCTAGTTTATTCTCGTAATTGAAAATCTTTGTCGTAATATATGGTTTAAAATGTTACTCGCCCAATTAACAATTATTTACAAGTTTACACAACACGACATTAACAACAATTCAACCCTGCTTCTGACCGATGCTCATAGCTCATCATTAATTAACAACAAACTTATTCAGAGTATTACACATTACTTGTAGCTCACGCGAGTTTGAGCGATATATATAAAAAAATATATTGGAAATAAATACAACCATTGTTAAGAAATGTGTTTAACAACTGCAAAAGAGTGGAGCGCGAAAGTGTGCTTACAAAACATGTAGTTTTGGTAGATTTGCCGAGTTCCAGGAAACCATTTTTTTTTTGTTTGAGCAGGGCTGCACCCAGCTCTCTCCGATTTACAGCATGCGATTGGCTGAAAAGGGCCAAGCCCCTGAAGTCTTCCCTCCCTCCCGTAGCACCCCTACGCCTAAGTTACGTTCATCTCTCTCTACTAGCTCTACCCACTTCGGGGTGAAGAATCTGCCACCCCACCACTCGACATTTCCAAAAACATTTCTCTCGTGACAAGAGTCTCGTCCATCTCAAAAACATTTGCTGCGAAATAACCTCCGTATTCGTGCGCAGTATTATTTACTGAGTAGCAGATAAGTTGAGATATGAGTTCTGAGATTTTATTAGGAGGGCGAGCCCCGCAACGCTACCTCAGCAGCCACCACTGGTCCTACCACACACACACACACACACACACACACACAGACACATATATATATATATTTATTAGGACCTGCATGTTTTCTTCCAGGGCGAACGAGTATTTGGGTTTCTTAGACTGCTCCCATACCGCGAAGATGAATTGCGAATATGAAGGGCTGCCTTTTGACCTCGATGATCATGGAGCCATGACCCGCATCATCGCTGACTGGATTGGAATGGATTCTCCATCGCTCCATAGCTCCGTCAGTCAATGGGTTATGGAATCATGGGGTCGATGAGGTCAACTGGGTCAATGGGGTCGATGTGGTCGATAGGGTCGATGGGGTCGATGTGTGATAATGATTTATAGGTGACCAAATAACTTGTCCGGAAGAAACTGATGAAGATATAACTGTATGCTAATGCGATCAAGGAACTAGCATCTAAAGCCTGCCTACCCGCTTGTGTGTGATGTTTCAATGCTCGCATGTGATTGGTTAACTGCAATCACGTGGTCAGTGTCAGATTGGCTGGTCAGTGTCTGCACAATGTATTAATGGTACAGTACGATTGGTTAAATGTCAATATGACGCCATAGGGCTTGCACACTTGTATATTATAAGCAGTAGGAAGGTAAGCTGAGAGGTGTAGTTTGACAGCAGCCAAGTGGAAGGTGGATCGTCTCGACTAGCTTCTGCCTCTTCACATAGATTTTTTTCGAGTTTAAGTTTTTAGGCCATTCAAGGTCATGGTGTTAAGGTCAAGGCAGTTTGCATCTAATATGGTGGTGTTAGTCTGTAATGTATTATGATTGTTGACTTTTATGTATTATTTCTCGAGTTTTTTGTTTTCAAGGTCATAGAAGGTCATGGGGTCAAGGTCGAGGAAGTCTGCATCTGATATGGTGGTATCAGTCTGTAATTTATTATGCTTGTTGACTTTTGTTTATTTTTTTAGTTTTTATTTTTAAATTCATTGAAGGTCATAGGGACAAAGTTGAGGTAGTCTGCATCAAACATGGTGATACTAGTCTGTAATGAATTATGCTTGTAAAATTATGTGCATTTTTTCGAGTTTGGGTTTTCAAGATCATTCAAGGTCATATGGTCGAAGTCATGGTCATTGGCTTTCAATATGCTGGATGGATGATGACTATCAAGATTGTGGTCGCCTACCAAGATAGTTGCCTACAGTAATGTATAAACGATTAGCAAACGAAAAACACGTATGGCAGCGTCCAGTAACATATAAACAAAGATGACTACCTCCAGTAGCATGTGAACAAATGACGAACGAAAAAATCAATATGGCGAAATGATTATTGGCGAGGCGAGTGGATGCGATGGAATCAGTCGTCTGCTGAGCATTGTGCTGGGGGGACCTTCAGAAATGTATGTAAAAATATTAATAATTTTAACATAATTTTTTATAATTTTTAATAATTAATTGTTACAAATTTTTTTATAATTTTAATATTAGATTTTCCGGTATGTTTTGGATGTTTTTGTAATTTTTTGTCTTTTCTGTACTTTTTTATTTTTGCGTTTTCAAGGTCAAAAGTCATGGTTGGGGCCAAAGGTCATGAGCATGTAATATGGATGCAAGATGGCTGATGCTTAGGTCTGAGCCCTATCCTCTATACCTTATATCGATTTGGCATAAGGTATGCCTATAAAAACCATAATGGCCGCCACTGCTGTGTAGGTCCAAAGGAAGGCCCCAAATTAATTAAATTGACGAAAATAGGATTTCAGGGGCTTGTTTTTGTACGATGGAATATTCTACTAATTTTTGTGGGCTTCTAACTTTTTTGAGGGAGAAAAGAGAAATTACAAAAAAAGGGTAATTTTTAGGGTATTTTCGTAGATTTTGTGGGAAAGAAGGGAAATTTTGAGGAAAAAGATAAATTTTTGTTTAATAGGCACCGTTAGGATTGTTAAAACACATTGTTTATATGTGTACACTATCTTTTTTAATCACATTGTATGTAGTTTAAACCTTCAAACAGAGCGCTGATATTGTTTAACGGCCATTATTAAATGTTGTGTGACGGCCAATTGCACATGCTGTTTAACTGATCCGTCAGTCAAAAATAAACCACTGAAAACCAATGAATAATATGACTGATGTATTAGTGGAAAAGTCACTCAATCAATAAGTGAAGGAAATCTGGCATTTTTTCACTGATTCATCAGTTACTTTCACTGAACCGACTGTTGAACCAGTCAGATACGCATGAATGATTGAAATAGTAAAAGTCACACTGATTCAGATTTAGAGAGTGCTCTGTCGCAGAACAGGCGGCCAGCTGGAAGCAGAGCGCCACCTCTACGGCGGATGTCCTTTTTGGAGGGCGGCTTTTCTCGTGGCGCTCCTGTTCGCCCCATCCTTTCTGGCGCGTCTGCACATAGGGACGATGAACGCCTCACACGTTTAACGCCGCTTTTCCTAGTGAACGTCAACATAGTTTGCTGTCACGACTAAAATGCTTGCGGCGGGAATGATTGCGAGAGCGAAAGTTTCATTTAAGTTACATTTTTTTTATAACCAAAAAATTATTTCGCAGCGTTCAACTTGTCACTTGGAGGCCGATAACGTTAGTTATTGAGAGTCAAGCCAAGGGAAATTAAAAATGGCCTCAGCAAAGAGTCGCAGTAATAACTGTCACCTTGATCTATGTAGTACACTTAGCAGTCTCCTACTAAATGGACCTTTTTACATCAAACAATATAAAATATCACTTCCTCTGCTTGCATATATTTTAACGTGCGCAAAGTCCGGAAGCGTACAGTAGAGTTCCTAACGTCAGAGAGAAAACACTATCCTATATAATAAGTAGACGATATCTGTCTGTGTGTCTGCCCGTCTTTAATACTTCTAAGTCCCTTGAAACTCAACAGAAGTTTTTCAAATATCGCAGAGCGAATCCTCAGGATCAAATACAGGTCAAGTTCGAATTTCAGCAAGATAAAATTACGCAATCATTACGTTTTACCCTAAAAATCATTTTTAAATTACTTTTTCCTTATGAAAATTTTGTATTAATGCATAGAGAATATTGCTTAGAGATATGGAGGTAATGGAATATTATTTTTGTTTACTTTAAATGTCTCGCTTCAATGTTGAGTTAATTAAGTGGGGCCACAGTGGCTCAGTGGATAGAGCGATGCCAAGTGGGGCCTTAGTGGCTCAATAGATATGACTATGGTAAGTGTGGCCGCAGTGCCCTAGTGGATAGATAAATGTTAAATTGGACTGCAATTGGTTTAATATTGAGTTAATTTAACTTCATTTCATTGTTACCTACATATATCTATGCTTTTTTTTAGTCATTATATGATAACCAAAATTTTAACATGATAACTGTTCTAGCTCGATGACAATACAAAAAAAAAAGGCTACGGACTGGTTCCCCTAGTTTACAAATATTCGCGTTAAATAACAAGTGTCAGGTAAACATGTGTTGATACTGCACTTATTTAATTTTATCTCTCTTTTCTTAACTCTTTTAAATTTGTAAGAACTAGGATATTTTTTTACATTTATAATAATTTCCCAATTTCACGTATCCAACACATGAATAAAGCGACCATGCCTTTGGCAATGATAAATTAGCATAATAGAGATGAGTACAATGTAAACTGAGAAGTATATCATAAGCATGTCTTCCAAAATTTCTCAATTTACCGTGAACATCCTATAGTAAAGCCCCTTGTATTTAGCAGTCTGATTTGACATTAATCCAGATTCACAGCCCTATAAGGAGTCGAACAGTTATCCCGTATGTATGATGACTGCAATATTGCATCGTGTTCCACAAGACTCGGTTACAACATTGCTACAGAATAGATAAGTTCATAGAAGAGAAATGGCATGGTTTTTCCTAGGGGTATGCGCCTGTCAATCCACTCGCCATTCGATACGTAGCACGCAGTAACCAAAAAGACTCTAGGCTCATTCCCACAGCCTCGTGCAGCCAATCAGAGAATGGGCACTTCCATACCAAAGCAACCGCCACTCCACTTAGCTTCTGTATACTTAATTATTGGGGCCACGGTGATGTAGTGGTCAGACTACTAGCATTCCCACATATAGGCGAACCGGCTTCAATTCCTGGTGAGGTCGCTCCCGGATTTCCACATGTGGGACTCATGCCAGACAATGCCGCTGGTCGGCGGGTTTTCTCGGGGATCCCCCATTTCCCCATGACCTTACGTTCCAGCGCTGCTACATAGCCTACATCACTTCACCCTCATCAGCTCCTGAAGACTTCGGTGACAAGAGATGATCAAATCTCTCTACTTTCCACTTAATTATTCTGTGTTCCAATCATAAAAGTATCAGGATACTTATGCCCGGTTGCACTAACATCTTCCCAGATAAGAGATCAAATTATTCTAGTTCCGAGCCAGGTTCCAGTTTGATCTTGGTTCCAATGTAAAAGTGTTGCAACAACGAAATTTCGTGATTCTCGATCTCCGATTCGTCGATCTTGGTTATAAAGTGAGAGATCGAGATTAAGTATGAGAAGAATTTTGCTATTGGTTCGTAATATATGACGTCATGGAAGTAAGCGTATTTTTCACTATATATAGAACTAGATGTGCGATATTTTTGTACGAATTTTACTGAATAATATTCAAGTGCGTATAATGTTTTAATTTCCCAAGAAAACAATCGAACGTCTTTCTATTTGTTGGCGTATTTTCAAACTACATTTGTCGACGATGGCTGCTGATCTCGGATCGAGGTTCGAACCACGATAGTGCAACCGGGAATAAGTGTTTTGGAAAATAAGACGGATCAAAAATTTTCCGCGATTTTCTGGTGTCTCCAGGAATACTGAAATATTTTGTACCGGCCATATTAATCTTGCCGTGGCGTGTTCACCTGAGCAGGCTCCGCAGCGCAATTGCGACTCTGTATGCTGCGCTGTTCTGCGGTGCTGCCCTAATCCAGTCGCAGCTGCAGTTTCCCAGCCGCGATGCATGTGCAATGTGCAGCCGTGCGATGCGAGCGGATTGTACAGCCACGATTACGTCTCCCCCCCCCTACATTTATTTGCACTGAACCCTCTGCCACCCCAATAGTCTTTCGTGATCAATAACGGCCGTGCATGCCTGTCATTTGTCCTGCTTCACTTGGCTGAATTCCTTCATTCTTCAATCCCCTGTACGTACACGAACTGTCGTTCGTTGGCAAGATGGCGTCGCTTTGCAGCAACACATCGAAATGCCCTCTACCAACCAGTGCCCGGTAACTTTGTCATTGAAGACTTAGCATCATGGGGGCCGCGGTGGCTGAGCGATTATCACGCTCGCCTCCCACCAAGGCGAACCGGGCTCAATCCCCGGCCGGGTCACCAGACTTTCGCAAGTGGAAACCGTGCCGGACGATGCCGCTGGCGGGCGGGCCTCCTCGGCCATCCCCCATTTCCCCCACCCCCTCATTCCGGCGCCGCTCCATATTCATTTCAATCACCCTCATCGGCTGTCAGCCGCCCCCAATCTCTTCACTTCACTCATGCATTAGCCGCTCAGACACGACGCTCGTTCTTGTGTATTGCGACACCAGTCTGGGGATGGGAGCGCCTACACGAGAGAAACCAGCAAGTCAGCTCGCCCGGGTGTTTACCCGCACTGCTAGTTCCATAGCGCCTACACGAGAGAAACCAGCAAGTCAGCTCGCCCGGGTGTTTGCTCGCAGTGCTAGTTCCATAGCGCCTACACGAGAGAAACCAGCAAGTCAGCTCGCCCGGGTGTTTACCCGCACTGCTAGTTCCATAGCGCCTACACGAGAGAAACCAGCAAGTCAGCTCGCCCGGGTGTTTGCTCGCACTGCTAGTTCCATAGCGCCTACACGAGAGAAACCAGCAAGTCAGCTCGCCCGGGTGTTTGCCCGCACTGCTAGCTCCATATCCACGAATCTTGCAAATTCATTTGGCACCAATCCTGGATTTCTCCACTTTTTAGCCTCATTTCCGAAGGGAAAATAGGCTTATACAATCACTTGGCTGTCTGTCTGAAATTTTTGTCCTCCCCCCCCCCTTCCCAAACCCTCATAATTAACTTTTAAACCCTACAACTGAATTTAACCAAACTAGGTTCAAACTAGCAATAATAACATGCTTGTATATATTTAGACCATGGCAGGTACTTAATTAGGCCACTATGGTATATCTCGTAAACCAATTATCTGACTTAAACGAGATTTGGACATTGATTAATGTCATTAATAAGACATTTTGGAATATAGTGTAGTTTGAAAAATTAATCTTTCCTGTTATACCTCGGAATCCATTCAACAGAATTAAAACCAATTTTGGTACCTTTACAGTACATTATGTAAGCATAGAAGTAAGAAACTTACGATGTCATCGGTCTGCCATTTTGTAAGATCGTGAGGATTGAAAATAAACCTCTTACGTTATATTTCGGGAACTAATTCACAGATTTAAACCAAACTTGTTATTTTGGAAGTGCGTGATATACGCATTGAATAGTAATCATGTTATTAGCCGGCAAATTCGAAAGATTGTGTAACATAACAAACAAAGTTTTTGTGTTATATCTCGGTAAATAAACAACCAATACCTGCCAAATTTGGCACATAACTAATAATATTGTAGTCCATGTTCACATTTGTAATTTAAATGAAATTTTATATGCCTATAGTAATTTAAGTACTACAGATTATTACATTTACGATAGTGTCGGGGCCGCGGTGTTGTAGTGGTTAGACAATTCGCCTCAAACCTAAATGAACCGGGTTCGATGACTGTCGGGGTCGCTTTCGGATTTTTGCTTGTATGAATCGTGCCGGATGATGCCGCTCGTTAGCGGGTTTTCTCGGGGATCTCCCAACTAGTTCCGCTCTTTCAATCCCACGTTACTTCATACTCACCTCGCTTCAACCTCATCGGCTCTCATGACCTCGATGTTACTAGCAACGCAAATCTCTTACACTCTACTACACGTAGTTGTTTGTGATAATTTTAGCGTGACTTAGATTACAAATTTTCGTACAAATGTGTAATTTTTAATTGTGTTCCAGCGAGACAGAGTAATAGAAATTTACGTTTTTTCTGGACTCCAGATGAAAACTATTTCAAACGAACCCTGTCACATGTGGCGCTTGTCCACGCGAAACAATACAAAACAATGATCTGTTCAGCTACGCCCCGCTCAAATGAAGTTACGCCAGAGAAACAGTTGGCAAACGAATTGTGTCCGATCAGCGAATCCGTCTAGTGACGATCAGCAGTGGAGCATGCCATTTTTACAACACGGAAGTCCATCGGAAATTCGTCGTATGCGAACGTTAGGGTAGTTTTTCAAGCGCCGGCCTACAGGACGTGACAAAACAACCGTGGTCCACTAATAACGGCAGAGTTGAATGCCAGTGATTCAAGTCTAAGCTGCCGGTGCGCGTGTCAGCCAAATTCACACATCTCTATTAATGGTAGAGGCGTCTTCCATCTGGCAGTTCTGACTTGGATTATTGTGGCTGCGGGCGCGATTCTGATTCGCTGAGAAGCGTAATTGGTTACGTCTCCAAATATTTCACCACCAACACACTCATCAGACTGAAGGCCTGGTTCGTAAATATGCTCCCACGTCCTTCGACTTTATTTTCTGTTGGCAAAAAACGCAAAAACGCCCCACAGGAAGAAGACAGCAGGCGCTCACAACTTGTGTATATTCCCACGAAGCCTGCCTCGGGCCAGTCTCTTCGTCCCTCATCCACAGTGCAGACAAAATATTCCGTATGTTTGTAAGTACGGTAAAGTTCAAAGCAGTGGCGTTTATTCCATAGACGCGAGGTAAGCAATGCTCACCCTATACATTTTGGAAATATTTGACCCTTTGTAGTTTTCACCCTTAACTTTAAATTCCAACGCATTTAACTCCGAGTATCCCGTTTCCGATTCGAGAAACAGAGTTTTTCGTAAAGCGGGTTTCCCAGCAGCGCGACGCGATGCGACGCGTCGAGCTTCAGCCAATCAGAGTGAAGCAGCGAATTGTCGGCGTCGAATGCGTCGCATGGAATCTTGACGTTGCGTTCATCGGCGTCGGGCGACGGTGGAAAAGATGAACGTACTGTTTTTTTTTGTATGTGTAAGCTAAGGATAAGTGTGTTTGTGTTGTCATCGAACGAAATTGTTACGTACATAAACGGTTTGGAGATATATTTATTGGAGTACAAATTTATATCAATTTTAACTACCTTTAGGCAAACAGAAGTATGTTTTTCGATGCCTGAAGAGTCGCTCATGTTCAACATAGTTCTACTTTTATTAAAGAAAAGTGTATATCACTGGAAAAAATAACAATTTTGCTAACTAAATGGCAAGAAACTTCTCTGCATTTCGTTCGTTTTTAGCATTTCATTGCGAGCTTCCGTGCAGGATAACAGATCGCAGCACGGTCTGTGTCGCCGGCGTCACAACATAGCTGTATTGTGAAAACTGCTTAACTCCCGTAAAGTACACTCCTAGTGCTGCTATCTAGTATGCATTTCCACAAACGGGAGCGACTAGCGACGAATCTAACTCGCAAGCAACAACACGCCACCGCGTTTCTTCGCCAGGGTAAGCAGTCGTTCTGTTTGCTTCCTCCAGTCCTACATTTCCCCTTGGAAAGTGGACGAAAGTGTTCGGGAAAACAGGAATTTTCCTATAATCTGTAATATCACTCAAAATGATAATCAGTTTAATTATCATTACATTCATTTAGTTTCCGTTTTTATAACTAATGTTAGGTATTATAAAACGGTAAATACATGTGGAGGTTAAGCAAACTTGGAATTTGCGTTTGTTAGCGGTGATTGCCCACCCTGTAAACAAACTCACTAAACGCCACTGAAATTCATGTGAAGACGTTACAGTCTGTAAAGATGGAAACAACACGCGCAAAAAATACAAGAACATTAAAACAGTGTTAAATAATTCAAAGATTACGGCTGAGTGGAGTTTGGATAACGATACATTGAATGTTTCTTTGCCCAGAAGTCAGAACTCGAAAATATATAGTTTCTTTCTTTCCATAGTATTTGCCAAATTCTTGTGAGAATAGTACTGCACCCAAACACTACATTTTATGAATAAAGAACTTTTTCTTTTTTTTTAAACTGCCTGCAACAGATTGTCTTAGTGACCACCAGATTACACTGTCACGTGTATAAAACTTGCCCTCAACTCTACAAACATCTCACTCATGATGCAAAAATAAATTGGAAGCAAATAAGAAACAAAATGGAAGAATGATATATAGCAATGCAGATTACGTTCAAAAGGTTGACTGCAAAAAAAAAAAAAAAAAAAACTATTTCCATTTAGAGTTTTAATTTCCGGTCACTTCTCGTATCAATTATTTTAACTTCGTCCGCCCTAACATATACAAAATATTATATGTAATAAATATAAAATAATGACTTGCAAACAGAGTACTAAAATATTACTAGATGTCTATATTATTTATTTATTTTATTAGAGATTTTGGCGATTCTTAACAGCGCGGGCTTGAGAGCCGATGAGAATGATTGAAGTAAGCATGGACCGGCACTGGAATAATGGGGCGGGGGAAACGGGAGATCCCCGAAAAAACCCGCCGACCAACGGCATCGTCCGGCACGATTCCTACATGCGAAAATTCCGATTGATCCGGTCGGAGATTGAACCCGGATCGCCGCCTTGGTGGGAGATACAGAGAAGAAAGAGCAACTCGTACGGGGAATTCCAGAGGCACACGCCAGCAAGATGGCGTCACTGACGAGCACCTGCCTGGTAGCTGACTCGATATCCGGTAAACAAGCCAACAGGACTTCGTGCGCAATGTTCTGTATTCTGATTGCTTCCAAATTTGGAAAAGAAGTTGTACTGTAGCAGACAATATAAATGTCTATGTTTTAAGCATGCCAGGTGCATATTTTTAAAATGACGGCTCCACAAATATTTTATCTTAGTGTGCTTCATCTACGAAACTATGTAACCGATTTTAACTTAACTTTGATACTGGCAGTATCTACGACAGTCATATAACATACAATTTTGGTTCTCCATTTATTAAGATCGTAAATTGAGAAAAAAAAATGGACATTTTATGCCATATCTCGAGGACCAATCAACTGATTCCCACGAAATTTTTTACGCAAGTAAAGCTACAGTAGGTTATATAAACTAACGTATTTTAGGTGTTGCGGGCCTTTTTTCAATCGGGCGTTGATGTAAATAATTTAGATTAATATGTTTTATCTTTGAAAGATATCAACAAAATCCAATCAAATTATGAATTAAGACCATTCATTAGAAACATTATTTTTGCATACAGAAACATTATTTTGTCGAAATTTTTGGAAAACAGTGCTACGTAAGAAAATAGAACATTTTGCTGGAACAATTAAACTAAACTACAGCATTTTGTAGACCATTAGTACTACACAATAGTTACTTGACATAAGTGGGTTCAGACATTGATTTTAAAATTGGCGGCCATATTAATATTTTGATTAGTTTGGCATATCTATATAACGATGTAACCAAACTCAATCAGACATTTATATGCTGGCAGTATCTATTAGAAGCATCGTATAAAGAACCTCTTCTTTCTGGCAATTTTGTAATGTAGCGTCGATTAAGAAAATAAGGTTTTTTATACCATACATCTGAGAGCAATCAACTGATACCCAAAAAATTCTTCACGCAATCAACATTATGGTAGGCCATGCAAAACTAGGTGTTTTTAAGTGGCCGAGATACTTATTTTTAAAATGATAGCCATGTAAACACTTCATGTTAGTAAACCCCGTCATTAAAAACATTAGACTGATGACATCCAAAGTTTATGCTCCGAGTCATACCCCCGTGATGCAGTTGGTTGCACTCTATCTTATTTTAACGAGGTATTCTGGGTTCGAGCCCTGGCTAAGTAATGTGTGTAATTGTAACTGTCTCATTACTGTTGCGCATGATTCTGGTTTCATCTCTAATAATATTGGTGTCAATGAGATATCAAGACCTAACTACCATGCAAGCTTTCAAGAACTCTATTACAGGCCGTTCACGGTAAAATGAGCACTTTTGAAAGCTCTGCTTAAGATCTACTTGTATGTACGTAGTGTATTCTTCCTCCTTATGCAAACTTAACATTGCCATGGCCCTCACCACTTTATTCATGCGTCTGTCAGGTGAATCTGTGGAAATATTAGAAAAGTAAGTATGTTACAACTCTGCTTATATTTACAATTCGATGTATTAAAAAAAAAAACAGAAAGCGAAAGAAATAACTTAAGTTGCTACAAATGGTTACCTAACACTTTTCATTCGACCTTGAGATATGGAACTACTTCCCATCCATCATTACCAACTTTACTGGATGCATGTCACTCAGTGCGCCCGTTCAAATATATGCAGGTAGGGACAGTACATTTTTCTAAGGTTGATTTCAAAAGTGCTCACTTTTATCGTGAACAGTCTTCAACAATTATTTTCACCGATGTAGAGTAAAGCAGGCTAATTACTAGATACGTCCAAATTCGCGTAATTACTCGAGGACAGACTGAACTGCAAGTAACATTGCGCTTGGCCGACGTCAGACACTGGCTGGAAATATGTCTGGCACGTCTCGGATATCTTGTAAGCCAGTAATATCAGTTCTGCGATGACATGGCCAATCTCTTTTACGGAGATCAAGCAGGTAGGTGACGTCGATGTAAGTGCAGTGAAACCACGGACTGGGATCACTTGTTTATAACACAGCGGAATCTATCGTTATTAGTAGTCGCTTGATTAGCAATTTCATAACTTGGTGATGCGGTTACAACTAAAATTTTTATCATAAATTAAAAATAAACTATGTGTGTAAAACCAGCCTTAATTAGTTTATAATTACTGGAAATACGTTTGTGCAACAAAAGTGAAAATGCGTGATAAATAATTTCTACGTACTTAAGTCTAAGGGGAAATAAACAAACTATCATTATAGCCAACTAATTTTTTTATGAAAAACAATTTGTCATGCCAACGAAAACTCACTTGAGGGCGCGCTAGGACTCCAGTTTCAAAACTCACTTGAGGGCGCGCTAGGACTCCAGTTTCAAAACTGATGGTCACCAAAATTTATATTATTTCATATTTGTGCGAAATAATTTTCATCTTGTACTCATTGCTTGTAAGTGCTCTTTCGCCGCATATAACATATTGTTAAATTCCAAACTATTATAGTACGTAAGTCAATTATAGTGTTTTGTGAGTCGTACAATCAAAATAAACGAGCACGTGTACAGAAAGGGCTCAAATAAAAACAAATACGAAATTCCTTGTTTTAAGTTAGATTTTTTTATAACTGCGTAAATATTTTGCAGCGTAATTTGAAATACGAATTGAAGTAAATCTTGGATAATTAATGTCAATGTGTATTATCCGTTTCGGTGAGTTAGTTTTCATACGCCCCAAAACCACTAAGATTTATATTTTGAGTTGTCTTTTTTCCAAAATAAATAAATAAATAAATAAATAAAAATAAGCAGTTTAAATTATTTTATAGCAGAGGAAACGATACTTGGAAATTTGTCTACAAGTTGGACGGTATTTGGAACAAGAATGAAACAATCAAATGTTTGTGAAGTTGGTAGTAGTGTGAGCGCGCGAGAGAGAGAGAGAGAACAATTGAGTGAAGAGATTTGGACGGCTCTTAACCTTGAGGTCTTGGGAGCTGATGAGGGTGATTGAGGTATGGGGCGGCGATGGAGTGGGGAGGCGGGGGAAGCGGGAGATCCCAGCGAAGCCTCGCCGATTCCCCCATGCGAAAATTCGGAGTGACCCGGCCGGGGATTGAACCCGGATCGCCTTGGTGGGAGGCGGGTGGGCTAGCCGCTCAGCCACCGCGGCCCCGCGAGAGAGAACAAGGGTGGCGTGCTGCGTGGAGTAGCGGCAGGTAGCTGACGCTCGAGAGCGCACTAAGTACTTTGCAGTCTAGCGCGCTGCGTTCTCGGCCCTGCTCGCACAGCAACGATTCCACGTTTGCAGATACGCGATTGTCAACATTTCCACCTGATAAAAAGCAACTAATGGAAGTTGACGAAATACAGAAATATGCCCACTGTAATTTAATTTGAGGTAAAATTCCCTTAGATGTAAGAGAAGTTAATTACCTCTACATGTAAGGTAAAACCTCTGAAATGTAGAATAAATTTAAGTAACAAGTACTATACTCTAACCGTACTGGAAAAGTGCTTGCCAAATGTGGGAGGAAAATCCCATACAAGTAAGGGGAAATTAACTTTATTGTATAATTAAATTATATTAATAAATACCCCGGAGTATTAGCATTGTTAATTATTTTTATTACTTATATCCTCTGACGAATAATAACCGAAACATCAACAATAAAATCAGCAACACTTGCTGGTGGGTGGGCGCGAACCATGATGCTCTATCACGATGGACTGATGCGCTATCCATTACACCAAGACGACAACGTCAGCAAGTATTAACGTGTTAGAGGACTGTTTTTCCCGCCCGTCCCACGACTTAGCTGTTGAGAATGCTGAAGAGATGCACGCATCGTAAGGTAATTTTCCCATCCATGTATGGGATTTTCCACTACCATGTACGTGAATTTTACTCCATAGTGCGGTAATTTTTGCTTACCTGTCAGGAAACCTGTGTTTCCCCCCAACAAGATTGCGAATATTACCTTACACTTGACAGGTAATTTTCCCCTTATTTTTTTACAGTGATTGTGTTTGTTGACAGTGCTGATAGCGCTGCGTGCAGACGATGTTGTCGACAAAATTAGCCCATTCTGTCACGACCTCGGTTCACGGCTCACTCTGGCGAATAAATGTAAATCACTAACATCCGGCGCGAAGTGCTGGAGTCATTTCTGCCATCATGACCGCGGCGCGCGCGAAGCGAGTTTCCCAGTCGTAAACGTTATATCGTTCACGAGAGAGACATAACGTTTAGGTCGATTGACCCACATACAAAAAAATGTATTTCGACCCTTAAACATTTCAGCACGATTTTCAAATTACATAAAAGCAATGATTAATTGATATTGCCTCACTTTTAAAATATCGTGTGCACATGTATAGGCTGTTTGCGTTAAAATGAGCACTTTTTAAAGCCCTGCTTAAGATCTGCTTGTATGCACGTTGTGTATTCCTCCGCCTCATGTAAGATTAACATTGTCGTGGGCCTCATCACTTTATTCGTGCGTCGGTTGAGCGAAACTGTCAAATTATTAGAAAAGTAAATATTTTACAAATCTGCTCATTTTTACACTTTGGTGCATTAAAAGAAACAGAAAGCGAAATAAATAATTTAAATGATCAGAAATTGTTACCGAACAGTTTTTATCTGACGTTAAGATACGGAACTACTTCCAATCCATCATTACTAACTTTACTATAGGCTGTGCACGATAAAGTGAGCACTCTTTAAGGCCCTCCCAATAGGCCTTAACCGATAATAGATATATCTTATTGCAGGCTCACTCATTAAATTTTGATTGTCACACTGCAATGTTTATATTAGAAAGCAGCAGTAAGATAGCAATTGGATGAAAGGAAAAATTTAGAAGGGTCTTAAAAAGTGCTCACTTTACAGAGAACAGTTTTTTTTATAGGCGCATGTCACTCAGGGTGCCCGCTGAAATATATGCAGGTAGGGGCAGTGATTTTTTTGTAAGGTTGATTTCAAAAGTGCTCACTTTATCGTGAACAACCTTTACTCAGTTGTGTTCTTTAGCCCAGAAATCTTTAGTGGTGACGCGGGGGTGCAGTGGTTACACTACTCGCCTCCCACCGAAGCTACCCGGGCTCGAATCCAGGCGGCGTTGCCCCCGGATGTTTTCATGTGGGAATCGTGCCGGACGATGCCACTCTGGTCAGCAGGTTTTCTCGGAGATCTGCCGTTTACCCCACCCTTGCATTCCGGCGCTGCTCCATACTCACCTCGCTTCACCCTCATCGGCTCCCAAGACCTCTATGTTAAGAGCCACCCAAATATATTCACTCGCTCACTTGAGCTTAGTCAGATACTTGCGGACCGCAGGTATGGAATATGTATTATATTTTACATAAAATCATTGTAATTATGCTGCAACTGTGTAACTTTTTTGTAAATATGAAGCTTTTGACGTGAACACGTCTTTAAATTTGCAACCATAGTGGGAGGCAATCCAGAAAATCCGTTGATAACAAAATCGGGGGATAGAGTTTGGCATTTCAGCTCTGAATCTGTCGTCTACTCTTAAAGTTTCAATTACATCACTCGATGGCCAAAGGATCAGACAATATGTTATGTTGAGTGAGGACTGCGATGAAGCGTCTTTGGGGGGGGGGGGGGGGCAATTTTTATTTCGTTTCGCCGCGTCTCATTACTTCCGCGTAGTATAACTTTTACCTAGAAGAAGCTACGACGCTCGATTAAGTTTCAATCAACAGCTCTCGTCAAGATCAATCGATTGCGTGTATAAAATATGTGTGTGGCGTGGTTATGGTGAAATTGTATGCGTTTAACGTGCGTAAAATGAAGAATACTTAACACAATGTCGGCCTGTACTCGTCAGACAGCCAAGTTGATATACAGAAATCGTATACGGTTGGAAAAAAACATCTCAAAAAGAATTCAGTGATACCCGTAAAGCCCCCATATGATCGAGAGAAGCGGTGCTGGGAACGTAAAAAAAAAATATCAAGGCATCCGAACTCGCCAACGTAGACGTATTCACGTAGAACAAACGGCCGTGTCCCCAACACAGCCACACACAATTTTGTTGTAAGCTTAACTTGAGGTCGTAACAGCTTGTATAGCGAAAAATAAATAGTTTGTATAAATAAGACTATTTTCTGAGCTTGTATTAAATAAATTGTTCTTGACCCGGAAGAATATACAACACATCAAAGGGCTCGTCGAACCCACAATGTCTAAGAACCCCTGCTTTAGTCTAACAAGAAAACAGCTTACGATGAAAAACATGTCGTTAAAAAATTCCCCACATTAGGAAAAAAACTACGAAACTGGGGCTACCTGGTTTTGGCGAAATTTGGTGAAATTACGGACATCGCCACAGCGTTTCGGTGAGAGATGGCGCACATTGACGGGTCTCATGCAGTCGATGGTATTTCCCGTCTGCCTCATCGCTGGCAACGAACCGTGGACAACACCGGAGAGACCTTTGAAGGATGTTTAAAACAGCTCGTACACTTACGATACATACCCTTTCACATGAGTGTATACAGTTTGTACGAGAATATATCAATTAAACGGTGATTTCAGGCAGCGATATTTTTTTTTGTTGGTTCCTTGCCGGACATCCCTGCATCCATACCCCATGTGGTGTCACCTTTAAAACTTGCATGTCGTACTCTTTCAACTGTACGTAGTGCATTTCCTGTGTTGAGTAATTTTTGGGAGATACATTAGAGTTTTCATGGCTTATGAATCAGCCCTCGTATATAGTTCCTGTGAAGAACGCATTAAATCGTGTCGATAAAGAAAACTCTACAGGCAGCAAAGAGAACTCGACACGCGTGTGAGCGTCAGGGTAGCCTGATGAGAGGAGAGGAAGGGAGAAGTGGAGGAGGAGTGGGGATGGACGGACGCCTAGCGCCACTTCCCCTCCGACGCCCGCGACTCCACTCAAAGTGCCGGCCCGCCAGACACTTTGCGGCGGGGCGCCTAGCCGATATGCAACTACGCAGCGCGGCTTCGCTTGGCGGACGTGTATACAAGGACAGGGGCCGACCGACAGGCGCTTAGTGGCCTGCGAGATAAAGTCCCGTGGCGGTTCGTGGCATGTCGTTTCTTCTCGCCGTGGAGCAGTGCACGCGGATGCTGTCTCCGCCTGCGTGTGACTGAAGGCACTTGTGAGTGGTTCAGTGCGTGTGTGGTACGTCAGCGTGGCGAGTATGTAGCCACGGGAAGAGAGAGAGAGAGAGAGAGAGAGAGAGGAGACGGGGAGACAGACGCCATGGCGATGGTGGTGTCTGCGCGGTCCAAGGTGGTGGCTGTTCTCGTGGGGACAACCCTAGGCCTAGCTCTCGTCCTCGTCGTGGCCAGCACTTTGGGCTGGTTCAGATCCCGCCCACAGTCGTCGACGAGACACTACGGCGTGCATCAGCGGCTGGCGGGAAACCTCTCCGAGGTACATGCTCCCTTACAAGCCACAACAAAATGCCCGTCTTTAAGGCGACTTCCTAGTAAATTTTTTAAACGTTCCAAGGTTACACCGGGCCGTAAGGAGGCACGCATACCTTAAACTTCAAGGGCTCTGACGTGCATCCACTCCGATCTAATTTCTCGCTAAATATATCTGTAACAGTGGGATATTATTACACGCGATAAAAGTCAAAGGGTTAAACTACGTGTCTAATGTTGTATTTTTCTCCTCCCTCTAAAGAAAACTGCGCGGGTAAACTCTGAATATGCGGTTTTGAGCTGTTTTCAGGGAATTTTTTATTTTTAAAATGTATCTCATAGAACAAAAGTAAGACATTAGAAACGTAGTATGTTTTTACTTTTCCTGACAATAACTCCTCTTCCTAGATTAGAACGTTTATTTACGGAAACACGTGATTTAGCGCAAACAATGATGTTACAGAAACAGTTTTACAAGGAAGTCCCCTTAATGGCTAGCCTTTCACATTCCCAACAGGGATTTTCACCACGCCATTAATAAATCAGACACAATGTTGTAAAATTTTAAATTAAAAAAATGGGTATACTCCTTGTCATCTCTATTACAAATGTCCCTTTAAACACGACACCTAACTGACAGTCATTCGTATTTTCACTTGATAAAACCGTCACAATGATAAACGTGCCTGTATTTTTCGAAAACGATTGCATAACAGAATTTCCTCTAAATCTTGACAAGTAAATTTGCAACACCAGGGTAATAATCTATAGCTCTTCCAATAGAGCTTTTCCCAACCCTAGATGGTTTTCATAAATACACTTGCTTATTTTATGTACGTGGCTTGACTGAATCCAATCGTTATGCCAGTCAGCAACTAAATAGTATAAACATGTGATAGTTATACTAGAAATGATTAAATTGCCTTCCTTTCTCGCTTTATTACATTCCTTAGTCTCTGGTGCTGTCCGGGTTCATATTATTTTCTCTTCGTGTATTAACCCTTTTAGGCCAGATTTGATTTATGGTTTAATGAAAATTAACGTTATATAGTAAGTATGTTCAGTGTTAATTGAACCTATAGTACAGTTCTAAGTTGGACTATAGAGACCAAACATAACTTATTGTCATACATTCAAGAATACAGGGAACTCAACTTTCGTGAACTTCTTGCCAGTGGTCTCACTTAAATCGTAAACTGTGAGATCTGTCGATAAGGTTCAAATTCGCAAGGGTGTCATATGCGCCTTGGGGCCTGGGGGCAGACTACTTGCCTTCCACCTAGGCGAACCGGGTTCGATTCCCAGCGGGGTGGCTCCCGGATTTTCACACGTGGGAATCATGCCAGACGATGCCGCTGGTTGGCGGGTTTTCTCGGCGATCTCCCATTTCCCCCGCCCCTTCTATCCGGCGCTGCACCATACTCACGTCGCTTCACCCTCAACGGCTGTCAAGACCTCTATGTTAATAGCTGCCTAAATATCTTCACTCATTCATCATTTGTGCCTTTAACTTTAAATTGCTGTGAGCATATAATCACGATATAATCGGGTATAGGCAATTCACGGTAAAATGAGCACTTTCGAAATCCCTGCTTAAGATCTACTTGTATACACGTTGTGTATTCTTCCACCTTGTGTAAAATTAACATTGCCATGGGTCTCGTCACTTTATCCATGCGTCGGTCAAGTGAAACTGTGATATTATTAAGAAAATAAATATTTTACAGATCTTCTCATTTTTACACCTCGATGCATTAAAAAACACGAAAGCAAAAGAAATCATTTAAATGATCACAAATGGCTACCTAACACTTTTTATTCGACGTTAAGATATGGAACTACTTTTCCATCAATCATTACCAACTTTGCTGGGCGAATGACACTCGGTACACCCATTAAAATAAATGCATGCAGAGGAAGTGACTTTTTTCTAACGTTCGTTTCAAAAGTGCTCACTTTATCGTGAACAGCCTTTATCAATTATATTTCAACTAATACAGACCTGGAGCTTTCACTTGAGTTATCCTCGCTGTACTTTGCATGACACATTTCATACCCACAGATAACCGCCACACTTTTATAACATTATAAATATATCCGCGAGCGGATTATAAAAATGTACTGAAATAAATTATTGGCTATTGTGATCCTTGATCCATTCGACCCTGTGTATACAACGTGTGGATAATGTACATGAATGCATCTTTTGGCATGCACCATACATCGCTAAGCTCAGTGGACAATAACCTCCCCTGTAGGCAAATTATTTGTAAATCGTGTTCCTGGTTTAGGTTATACTTGGTCCATATTAACTGTAGCAGAATACAAATCCAATGGCTCATCGTCTGACGACGAAACAAGGTCTGTGACACTCAAGCTTAGCTCGCCTCACGTTTAAAGCATTGAAACGTTAAATTAAAGAGGGCATGTAAGAATCAGGAAAACATTATAACCGTCAATATCTGTAGAAATTGTATATTAAACGATCTTGTTTTCTTTAAAATAAATGTGCTAAAATTATATTTTTTACACCAACGTTCTTATAAGTTGAAATTGTATACAGGTTTGATACAAAACAGTGGTATGCTTTGAAATTGTACATCTGTGTTTTAGCCAAGATGGCACTGGTAAGTTGAAAAGAGTGATTTTATCTTAACTAAAACTTATGAAGTCGTAAGTTACGTAAGGACGACAATTCAAACGCCGCGTTGCTCTAATCCAATAACTCTGTACTCCAGAGTCAAGCAGTTTTCATCTGCATGCTTGAGAGACACTCCAGAGCGATACAAAATGTTCCGGTACAAATCCATGCTACTAACGTTAATAGGTTCTCCTCGAGGTATTGTGAAACTAGTTTCCGACCCCAAACGTCACCCCGATGGGGTAGGATTTATATGCTTTCTTTGATATGCTGATGGGGAGGGGGCACCAAGAGATATGCGGCCACGATAACTGTCCTTAAGTTCACATGGAACGCATTGTGCATAACAGCATTCAGAGTATTTCACTTATAGATAAAGGGATGGGAAGTTGATATTTCGTACGATCATCGTTACAAATAGTTTAGACAGAATTCTTAAATTAATGGTTGTGAAAAGGGCTCGTAGTTCACAAAATACCGAAACATAGAATTAAGAAAATTTTTTAAATTGATTGATACTTTTGATGGGAGTCTGATTTATTGACAGGATGTTTGAATGCTGGTAACCATCGTATACAGCAATAGTTGATACAGTCCATGGTTTGCCGTTTGAAAATTGCCTTTTTTTTTTGCTAATGATTACGGATATAAACAACAAAATGAGTATATATCTAAAAATGATTGTCATCAATTAACAAGATAATATTGTCTACGACTCTATGATATTACAGTTTATATAAAGTAAAAAAAAATTAAGAGTCATTTTAAATACACGCCTCAAAGTAAATACATTTCTGTTAAAATACATTTTTTTTTTAAATTAATTATTATATTTCATAAATATTAAAACAATTATTTTTTTAAATGTACTTATTTTGTGTTTTTTTTCTCGAAAAACTGTCAAAAGTCTTTTATTAGAAAACTATGCATTGCATTAGACAGTGCTGTATATAATGGTACTGTTAATGTAAATATATATTCATTTGAGTTTACCCCATTGAAATTTATAACTTCCCATAGCCATTAAGCTAAAAAAAAACTGGTTTTCGTACAGTATTAATACTGATACAGGCAGTCACGTGGGTATTTGACGGCAACCCCACAGAAGAACATAAATAAAACACTGCCAGTAGGGAGGGTAGAGGGTAGGAATATACGTCTGATATTGCGTAGGAAGTAACTCGACATTAATATTTCTCTTTAATTTTATAATTCCAATCGGTAGTGTGTAAATTTCATGAACAAATTAATAAATGCCTCCTTTTATAGAGATAACAATGATTATTGTCATGAAATTTCACCTAGTGGTAAAGTAGCAAATATTTTTGATCGTTATTATTCAACAATTACTATAAGAATTGGAGTTGAAATGTTTGGTGGCTCTTAACAACTAGGTCTTATAAGACGATGAGGGTGAAGCGAGGTAGATATGAGCAAGCGCTGGAATACAACGTTGTGGTAAACAGGAGATCCCTGAGAAAACCCGCCGGCCAGCGGGATCTACGCACGATTTCCTCTGCGAAAATTCGTGAGCGACCCCCGCCAGGAATCCAAGTCGGTTCGCCCAGTTGAGGGGTGAGAGTTCTCACAGCTACGCTGAGGAACGTCGGCTACACGGCGTTTTGAAAGACCGCGCCAACCTGTGGCACTACACAGAGGAGAGAGAGAGAGAGAGAGAGAGAGAGAGAGAGAGAAAAAAAACCATTCGGTAAAAGGGGAAGGGGGAGTTTTCTTGCTAGATATTCCATACTCATTGTAGGCGAGTACCTTTACTTGGCCTAGTTAGTTCTCGAACCATTTCGTCTATTTACCAGCTTGCAATCAACTGAGCACTTGTGAAACATTGATTAGGATATACTGCACTTTTCTCTTCGTTAAGAATCCTTTCATAATACGTAAAATGACTGCAGACGTGTAGCTCAAGTGAATCTGTGAATTCCGTAACGACCACATACACGTTAACGCTTCAATGCATGTACTCACGAGCTAAAGGAAAATTGTATTTGATTGGGCTTTTTAACGTCAACGCATAGCAGGGGACGGCCTACAGACTAAATTATAACCTAACTTAATTTAACTCTCGTGTCTTATCTGGGATTCGAGCCCAGAGCCTCTCGCACCCCTGATCGGTGGCGCACCAACCAACTGCGCCACGGGAGGTCGGCCGAAAGAAAAATCAAAACGAATTATTTTTCATATTCAGAGATGTTAACGTTACGCGTTTAATACGTCTTTAAGTTACGTTACTTCTGGTCCTACATTACTACAAGATTTTATTGGCCGTATGACAGTCAACGTGTCTTACAAAATGTTTATGCAGTTGGGAGTAAAAATGTTTTTTAAAGTTTGTTTTCAAACTTTTCCAATTAACACAGTTAACTGCACATAAGCTAGAAAAGAATTGTACGTAAAATTTTCAGTTTAACTTGAATCTCAATTTTATCCGTGTTGTAAGTGCAGTCATAATCCTCTTACGTATAACACGTTCCTGTTTTAAATATGCAATAAATACCTGGAATAATAAGTTTTATACGTTGAAAGTTTTGTTTGAACAGTTTATTGGAAGAGAGATTTTGTTGTCCTGACGAAAGGGTTAACTATATTGAGCTGAAGGTTTTGCTGGCAGTTATAAGCTAATTTTACTGCTCATCAAATTTCGTTCAGTGAACGATATATTTGATAACATTTGCCCCAACAATCATTGCCATTACTCGTTGGTGTTTCCAGCGCATGACCGGATCAGCCTACAGAAAAATGCTATTATCCCTCTCTGTCTGTGCACCGTTCGTCTTTCTTCTCTCTGCTTCAATATTTTCTCTCCTGTTACTCTTCCCTTCTCCTCCTCTGGTATTCATAGCAGTAACTTTCCTGCATTTTACTTCATCTCCATCTTTCTCCTGTGTAGACTTTATTTTCTCATTTTCTGCATGTGTTCATACCACCTCATAATTGTTTCCTCTATAGTTTATTCACGGTATCTTCGGCCTTTTCTGAAGCCCTGTTAAAGTTCTACTTCCAGGATATTTCTCCGCCTCGTGCAAACTAAGCTTAACTAAGTCTGGAAGATTACACCAGAGGGACAACGCACCGTATTCATGCGCGCTCTGTTGTAACAGTATTTTGTATAAGAACTATTTCTTACTAGGCGCTACCAACACACATGTTTTCTCACGGTTTTTATTCAAATTATTTATAAATGAAGCAATATAAATTATAGATAAGATATGAATAACATTTCAATTTAACATAAGAAAAAACAAGTTTCATGTTAACACAAGTATAAAACTCTTGTGATATATGGCATATGTTGGAAACAACCAAGCACGTCACACATGGAGAGATTTTTCAAAGGTTGGATTTAAAAAGGCCTAAGAAACCCTGGATAGACTAGATACATGTCCTGCTCTCCTATTATTGCCTGTGCCTCGTCGTTTCTGATCAGCCCTCTCCTCCTAACTGCCAACATACTGTTCTCAACATTCAATCTAATATTCTGCTAGTGGTTAGAATACTCGCCTCTCACCAAGGCAAACCGAGTTTAATTCCTGGCGGAGTCGCTCCCGGATTTTCGCACGTGGGAATCGGTGGTTTTTTTCGGGCTCTCCCGTTTACCCCACCCTTGCATTCCGGCGCTGCTCCATACTCGCCTCACTTCACACTCATGGGATCTCAAGACCCCCGCACTTCTCCACTCACTCACATCACTCACTCTCGTTCTTGGAGTGCCGTTTCTTGTGTCGCTGAGATGCTTGCAGAAGAAACGGCGAGGTGAACCCGGATAACCTAGTTTTCTCGAAAAAAATATAATTCTCTATTTTAATCCCTGCAGGATATATATTTTCAAATTATATGTTCAAAATGAAAATAGTTTAATACCTTTGTGCACATTAAAAATTTGAGTGTGCATTGGAAAATGTATCGTGGTGTCGCTACAAATTATTATGTAAATTGATACGCTGTCAAATATTCTTTCGCGATAACTAAGTAATTTGTAATTATCACAAATTTATTTCTAGTAGTAATTTTTAAAAAGTTCATAGTTTTACTTTGTTGTTGCTGTCGCTTCGCTACTTTTTTATACGAGGGCCTTTACAGTCTTGCCATCCTTTGAACTTTATGCTAAGTTCCACTTCTCCATCGGGGAAAGTCATCGTGGGTGTGGTGGTAGTTAGACTGGCATTTAAAGCAATTAGCAGATGCTCTGTGGCGGAGAACAAAAACAAAAATGTAGGAAAGGAATTTTAAACCGAATTCGTACTGTATTATTATTGCAAATGAATATGTATGCGTAATTTTAAATTTTTAAGACACAACTTCCCGTCGGAAACAGCTAATTGAGGCTTTTTTGCTATGTTTTATATTTCACAACTGTGACGGTAATGAACGACTAAAATGCAGCAACACACACGTTTCGTTGATATCTCAGTATATTCGAGTCGCCCGTAAGATCTTTATTCTTCTTTATATGGTTGAACTTGTATAAGAATAATTTTGTCTGAAGTAATTTTTTACTTTCCTCAAAATACACGGTAGGGGTGTTAATGTTAAACAACTTAATTATTATTCAATCGACATTACGTGGCACTCAAGACAAGCTAGAAGTGAGTAACATATATCCACCACTGCAGTGATAAAATTTCTGTTGGTCTGTGTTCTCCCTCCGTACTATCATATTGTTCAACACTGCACCGGACACCACAATGTTATGTGCAGTAGAACTTCTATTGGTGGCTGGTTGTCAGGCGTGGAGTGACGATTTAACAGTGTTTCAGACAGAGAATACTTTCATATCTGTACTATTAGGCAGGTATATAAATTTGATATTTAATTTCAGAAATGTACTGTACACGCGCTCTAATGGTCGCGCAAGATCCATTTTAGCGATGGCGCACAATGGAACATCGTCCCTTACGATTTTGTCTTCAAAACAACACAGCGGAGAGCCGCCCGAACCTCTTCATTCACTCAGTAGGCCTCGTGGCTTCCAGAGAGATGTGGACTTCAGAACAGCTTTGATTTCTGACCCAAAGCTGCGTACAAGCTGCGGCGCTCAAAGGCGGAGGACAGTAAAAAAAAAACACGACTGCGCCAGTTTTGGGGATTGTGTCCGGTCAACTGTCGTGTTATAGGTTGTTCACGGTAAAATGAGCACTTTTGAAAGCCCTGCTTGAGATCTACTTGTGTATTCTCCCGCCTCATGAAAGATTAACATTGTCACGGGCCTCATTACTTTATTCATGCGTCGGTCAAATGAAACTGCAAAATTATTTGAAAAGTAAGTATTCAACGAATCTCCTCATTTTTACACTTCCATGCATTTAAAAACAAGAAGCGAAATAAATGATTTAAATTATTCTCAACTGATTACTTAACACTTTGTATTCGACGTTAAGATACGGAACTACTTCCCATCCATCGTTGCCAACCTTACTGGGCTCATATCACTCGTGCGCGCTTTAAAACGTATGCAGGTGGGGGCAGTGAGTTTTTTCTAAAGTTGATTTCAAAAGTGCTCACTTTATTTTGAACAGCCTTTATCTGCAGATGTCTGCAGTGATTGTGAGTGTCTTAGTCCTTTATAGACGGAACTTTCTCACACAGGCTATCCGTATAAGGTATTAGGTACTGATATGTAGGTGTGCCTCACAATTAATTCTAGCGACCTGCGAATGTCGTATTGTTATCCGGTAGTACGCTGAACTCTGCGATCGTGTTTGCATTCGACGCGACTTCAGTAGTTTACTGGCTCCTGATATAACGAATACCAAGTTTCTCTAATGTTTCAGCTTCATGCGATTGGACCAACGCAACGTTTTTGTTTTGTTTTTGTTTGTAACTGGCTTGTAGTCACTATGCGCATGTCAAACGAAGTATTACAAGTGCACATGTGACTGGCGTCTATTCTATCTTGAAAGAATATCATAGCCAGTTGTCTAGTAACACAGTGAACTAGTTGCAGGAGTTTTACACGGAGCGTTTACCTCATGTGGGGCACAGAAGCGAGAGGACACCAAGGGCGATATTCGTATGCAGATATACTGTCCCGTTGCCTCTAAGCGCAAAGCTACTATAATCATTTGGGGGTAACTTTACATCATTAAGGGTAACTTTGTACCACATTGTTTCCTTTAAAATTAAGGGTTGACGGCCCTCGCCTTGAAGTGTACTTCACTGTTAACAGTTTTATTTATAAAGAACCATAAAATATAAATGAATAACTTATTTGAGCTTTCATGTGAAATTTAATAAGTTAGGTGGTACAAATCTGTACTGATATTTACTGTAACTGACGTGCTGTCATTCAGTCGCTAGCCGAACGACTTCATTCAGCAGCCTTTTCACTTAATTGCAGCGCTATTCTTATTTCTCCGAGTTATTCACGCATCGTTGCGAAATTCCCGTTCAAGGCCAAGCGAGGGACTTCAGACAGCGTAGCAAACTGCGCCATTTCTCGTAGCCTGGCCTTAACGCTATCCTTCTCACGTCCATCTGACTGGCTCGCATCTACACGAATGCCGGCACCAATAGTCAGGAGAAAGGCAACAAAGGAGCGGCTTTGACAAAGCGTCTATTGTGTTTCAGTTAAATTTAATTGTTGCCTCTGGATGGTCGTCTTCAGAAGAAGGAAATGATGACTGGTTCAACGCCACGTACTCGATGTTCTGTTTGACTCGCGGAACAAAAAGTTAGGGTAAACTTTTCTTCTTTACTACTTCCTCTGTACGCTTTGTTTACTGGCAATTGAGCAATAATTCTAAGGTCGTGTCCCAATTCGCCGAGAGAGTACTCTCTCACTAACTCTTGACGTCGCAGAGAGTCCCCTCTGCTGCCCCAGCTCCGACGAGAGAGTGCGAGAGGGAGAGTGAACGACGATGTACACTCGGTGCTCACTCTCGCTCCCTCTCTAGCAGCCATGTTGTTTACAAGTCTAACCTCGAACATCCAGATATATTTTGTTGTTTCTAAAACAGTGACTGAAATATTTTATCGACTTAACTTAATCATTGCAATTGTGAAATGTGTAATAACAGACTTATTCCGGTTGATATAGAACATAAATTATGATGTTACTATGTTCACATTTCATTTACGTTGATTGTATGCATATAATTAAATATTGTGATTTGAACATAACAATTATGTTTTTCATCATGAAAAAAATGTAACAAATTAAAGTAAGTTACTATTTCATAAAATAGTGTACGTTTATTCGAGGAAAGTGAAAGTCAAGCAATATTTTATTTTTCGCTATTTATTACTTCTTCTGTCAGAGAAAAATGCTGAAGGCTTACAGAGGGCACAAGTCTCAATTCACCAAAGTGAGCCAGAGTGTGGCAGGGTGAGAGTGAGCTCACTTTCGAGTTGAGACGAGGCTTAAGAACCTTTATTAGTTCATCTGCGAGAGTACGCGGAAGGATCTACGTTACAATGTATTCGCCTTGGCGGAGGCACTTTTTCAAAGTTAATTTAAAATATGTCAGTTTTGGTGGCCTGAAGGAAACCTGTATAAATTTCTGAACGGTTATTTTTTCTCAAGACAGTATCTATATGGAAGAGTTTCCATAAATTACTTCCTTGTGCAGTGTCCAATATTCAGGATGTGTCTAAATTCGACCGAAAATCTTCGGCTGCAGCTTAATCACGAAGAAAAAAGATGTGGGAAACATAACGACGTGAGGTCTAAAGCGATTCTTGCGGGCATTACGCGACTTTGAAGTTGGGCCTGAAACACTAGTCTGTAGCAAATGTTAGATAAAATATTCAAGATGGAACACACGAGTGTCTCGGTAATGGGCAACTGAACAAATATCTCCAAACACAACACCTGTCGCTCTCATCAAATTATGTCATGTAAATGCTCACGGTTACTACCCGTATTTCGAACTGACCTCCACGACGTGGTGGCATATTTAGAAAATTGAAGCGATAGATTATTAATTCGCATATTAAAATAAAAGAAAAAAAGTCGCCTTGTGTAAATACCCTAAGCATCGCCGTTTTCGCGTCATTTGTGATTTGCTTTCAAAATAATACGTTTCAATACATGATAGTTGGGCAATACGCCCTACATTTAACGACGCTATCAAAGATAGATGTGTGAATCAGTGTGTGCGAGTAAACGTTGCATTAATATTTCATTTCATGTATATTTTTAGGTAACTGATAATTTTAGAGGTATTATATTATAATTTTAATTGTCTTTTATTAATTTATCTTTTTTGTCTTTTTCCCCGTGTTTAAAGTTATTTTCTGTGATTTTATTTCCTTCTGTAATCCTTAAAAGAAATTTCAGTTTTAGAATTTTTGATAATCGATGATATCTTGTAGTATATTTTTATAAATAGTACAATTATATGATACATATACGTCAGGTGTGTTTGTGGTTTCTGTTTGCGTGTATGTGTAAAGATATATCGCGTTCGTTCACAATTCAGGTAATTTTTATTTTATGTATGTAGCTTTTATATATTTCATATAAGCTTCTCTTTAAGTTTAGAGTAGTCATTAACTTTTGTGTCATTTTATTTTTTTCAAAAATTAATGGTTGTGTTTTATTATGCAAAGTGGTTAAGTGTAAGAGAAGGCGATAATACCTTAACTTCCTCACAAAAAAAAAAGACGTTTTATTATTATTATTATTATAAAAGTGGTAATATGTTATGTTTCAAGTACTAATTAAAAATCTTTACAGCCCTTAGACTTTACTTTATTCGTACATATGTTTTGAACTTTCTGCAGGCGAAGTTTGCAGGTCGAATTGAGGATAATCCCGTATAAACCAGCATGCCTAAACGGGTTAATATAGAAAGGTAAAAATGTAGTCATCTGTCACGGGGCAATCCATCACACTGTCGCCACGGCTGAAAATCATCCGCACGGCCGGAAACAGAGGCGGGGAAATGCGAGGCGGTGGTTTATGACACGTATTTTTGTTTGGCGTGAGCGCGCAGCGCGACTGTGCATCGTAATACATCCTGATCCACCGCTCCTCGTTGTTTTATGAGCGTGGGCGTCAACACTTTGTCTCCATCCGCAGCCCAGCTCCATCGCCCGGGCACCCACTCTTCTGTCTCTCTTCAAACCCTGCTGTTTGTTATTTTCCTTCGACACTCGCAGGGAGTGTTGGATAGCGTCTACCAGTTCGCCTATCGATAGGGGCGCAGATATTTCGCGAAATTCGTCGAGGACTAGTTACCGCTTTCGTGCATATGTAGGCTGTTCACGGTAGACTGAGCACTTCTGAGAGCCCTGCTTAAGATCTACTTGTATGCACGTTGTGTATTCTTCCGCGTTATGCAAGATTAACTTTACCATGGGTCTCGTCATTTTACTCATGCCTCGGCTCGGTCACGTGCAACTGTGGAATTGTGACATCTGCTCATTTTTGCGCTTCGATGCACTAAATAAAACAGAGAGCGAAAGAAATATTTTCAGTTATCACAAATGGTAACCTGACACTTTTTATTCGACGTTAACATATGTAACTACCTTCTATACATCGTTACCAACTTTACTGGGTGCATGTCACTCAGTTCGCCCGTTAAAATATATGCAGGAAGGGATAGTTACTTTTTCCTAAGGTTCATTCCAAAAGTTCCCACTTTATCGGGAACAGCATTTACCAGGTGTTCTTGAATAACACGTCGAAATTCAAATCGCAGCGTCTATATATTAATATGAACAAGAAGCCATAGTAACATAATTATTTGCAAATGTCAGCTAGTATTTTTAAACTTAAGTTGAATTGAGGCAAAATAACGCATGGAGTCAGCAGCTAACATACTTACTTGACGACATGTTGCATATAACGAAGGCGAACATAACTGACGCGCCACGCGGGAAATAAAATGCAAACGCTTCTAGCAGATTTTACTACCTAACTGTTAACCTCCCATTGCTCATGTAGTTTGACACTCGTGCACTAACAAGAAGCCACTAGCGGCGCCCACATACCTCGAGATTATGGTGTCTTAAGGGTATTATGTATCTGCGTGTCTTGGTCAAGAAGCGAGTGAGTGATACGGGCGACACTAACACGCAAGCCTAGCGCCTCATCGCTCCTACGCGCAAGGAGTGCAGTGTTTCCGTCGTAACGCTGTTCTGTGCAAATTAGATTTGTAACGATGGGGTTTTGTTACACGCGATGAAGGTCCACGGATTATACTACGCCCGTTTCTTTGTAATTTTCTCTTGCCGCTTAAGAAAACAGCATAGGCAATCTTTAAATATGCTTTATTTGACCATATTCATGATTTTTTTCTCCAAGCATACACTAAATATGAGAAAAGTAAAAACATAGGGACGTAGAAAATCGTTTTTTAAAATCCTTTCTGGCAAAAAGTCGTATTTCCATAACTTTGTTTTTTACCGAGATACGCGTTTGAGCTCAAACGACGATTTTATAGAAAATGATTCCGTACATATAGTCCATTCCCCATTGGAAGCAACTATCTCGGAGCCCTGCTAAATATCTACTTGCAGGCCCGTTTCGTATCCTTCCACCAAATGTAAACAAGCATTGCCATGTGACTGTCATGTAACATCTGTCAAAATCAATGTTTACATGCCATTGTGTGTGTACATGTATTCGTATACTTTCGCTACATCTAAAAATAAACATTGAAATGTGACTTCTACTTTTATACTTGTCAAATGTGTTGTTAACTGTTTACAGATTTTCAAAGAATTCTGTCTTAGGTCTATTTCAAAAACCATTTCGTACGAATATTCACAGTTTAGGCCTATAACATTATTTAGGTCAGCTTTATGGCGTTTTAAAATGGCTGAATTAACGATAGTTCGTACAGTTACGTTACATTAACATATTTGTTTTCCACGACATAGCACATTACACGTAATGCATGTTAATATTTTACCGCGAGTGTGTTAAACACTGTTACAACTGCGGGGTAATGAACTGTAGTATTTAACATTTGCTATTGATATGTGTTGGGTTATTTCTTTAAAAGGACGGCCTCAGTTCGAATAACGAAGGAATAGAGAGTCCAACGAAAATGCGACATTAAAATCAAGCACGCAACTCGTGTCGCTAATTTTTTGTTATAGAAACTTAAAATATAGCGGTGAACATGCACACAAATAAGCCTACTGTAACTTTTATTCCACTCATATTTATATGTATTGCTACTTACTGTGTATTAGGTTTATTGAAATGTATTGGGGCTGGGCTTGGTTATTTTGTTGGGATTGGTGGTAAATCACGTTACACGACTGTGTTTCAAACACCCAGAGCAAAGGTACAACGTTGTGTTAAATAAACATACGCGAATGTAAATAACTAACTTAGTCACAAAAAACAGTTCACATTTACAACGTATAAATAGTTCACATCAAATATTTGAAATCACCCACACACAGATCCAGCGTAACTATCACCAAACAGCCACGCCTCGCTATTTCGCACGCAGCGGTTAACGAAACACACCGTAACAGTATATTTATTACTGCCGCGGAAAAACAGATTTATCACAACATCGTAACTTGCTTAGGTAGGTTTAAAAAACACAACGTCTACAAACGTGATGAGGTAATTTGAAGTATTTTTCAGAGTAAGTATAATTTACGCTTCGTTTGGGAAAACAGCGACACGCCATGTCATGGCTCGCCACGTCTGCCAACTTCACTAGGTACTGCCCCGCCATTATAACTAAATATATTACAATAAGTATTCAAACACTAAAATCGCTTTTCAGTTGTAAATTACAAATTAAAAATTCATTATTTTGCTGTAATAAGTATGAAATATGCTACAATTGAAAACTAGCACAATTTTTTTTACGTACTAGCGAAGTGAAACTTCCCGAGTATGAGAGAGACAAAGACAGGGAGAGAGAGAAAGAGAGAGCGACAAGCCTCGCTCAGCAGACAGTTGCTTCAAAGTTGCTCTCGCTCGATAAAACAACACCGTACCATTACGGCCTACTCACAATATTTTCCGCTGTTATTTTAAACTGTATAAATGAGATACGTTGTCATCGGAGCTACCTAAATATCTAAATATTTCAATAGGCACCGTTTAATTTACAAATAGTATACTAAAAAACTAGGTTAAAATAATATTTTAACTGTGAACTATTTCTTATCGGCCGTTGCCAACACGTCGCTGCTCTCGCTGTTGTTAATTCATATTTAAAAATAAATTAATATTACAAGTTATAGAAGATATTAAGGTAAAGTCTCATTTATCCATTAATACAGTACTTTAAAGTTAGCCACAGTGCTATATATTTATGGAATACAGGTTATTGAAAAAAACAGGTTGGCATGTTTTACCTAGAGTGTTTTTTCAAAGGTAGATTTTCATAAGTCGCTTCCAATCGGGAATGGACTATAGTCCTCTTAAGGGCAGGCGCTCTCCGATGGCGTGTCAGTTCCGTTAGCCTTCGTGCAATGTAAATTTATGTGAATGCAGGTTAGTTACAACAGCGTGTTTTTGCATAACTTCAACTTAAATTTAAAAAATATTAGATAATTAAAAAAAAAATTACTATGATATTTTGTTTATATTAATCCATAAGTGTGGTCCTTCCATTTTTGACGTGCTATTCCTAAACGTCTTGTATAAAAGAGCAGCAATGATAGGCGTTGCAACGCCAATTTAATGCGAGGTACCGTGGGGGAATCAGTAGACTGCTTTGTCATACGTCGGGGCAAAGAAAAACTTTCGGGCTTCATGTTGTAGGCAATAGCTGTTGCGAATACGCGATGTCTCCCACAACGTAAAGGAACTTCCTTTTTGGATGTTATTTTCCTACTGTGTACGTACTGTCCATCAATCCACTTCCTATGCAACGTTTTACACACACACACACACACACACACACACACACACACACACACACACACACACACACACACACACACACACAATATATATATATATATATATATATATATATATATATATATATATATAAATAATTCCAAACAACACCGACAAATTCCGGCAGGTTATTCCTGGCGTAAATATAAGACGAAAATGTCTGCACCACTTTTACCCTAAAGTGATTATTAAGGAAGCTACGCGGCCCTAAAATCTACAGCTTCGAATGTAAATTAGTCACAAATAATAGTAACTACCCACGAGTAAGCATCACATCGGTGAATAGTTTAGTGTATAACGGAGATCCTACACCTGTGACAATGCAGTTAGTAATATCATCCCCCGTCATCACGAAAAAAAAGCCCCCCCCCCCCCCCACCTACACTGTGTTTGCACGAAAATTGTGAACAGTAAGCTGTAAGCGATTTATTGAGATGACTTAAGGATCAGCACATCGTAACCAACAAAAATTGTCGTCTTGTCGGAATACTCTCAGGTGAGCGATTGTCGCGAAATCCGTCCGGAAATTGCGTATCCAAATCAGAATGTGAGTGGCTGCGAGGTAGGCAACACATCGTACACCTAAAACGAACATAGCAGTCCTTATCTTGACGTAGGAAGCTTGCAGAAAGCTGGGAGGTGTCTTGCGGTGAAAACACGTTCCACCTGAGCCGGAAATTAATATCACCATTTCACATTTCAAAATAAATCAAATCGCGAGTCCCACCACACTCAACTTTAAAACAGCTGTCATATTCTACACATTGTTGGCTTGTGTATACGTAGCAGGTCAATTTCGTCTCCTGCAGATCCACTGTAGTCATCGGCATCGTACTGGAACTCTGAGGGCTGTGGCGGCTGGTAGCCTCGAGACTGGAAGGCATACTTGCTGGCCAGCCCGAGAATTGGCGAAGGGATCAGCTGCCGCCACTATTTATATGGCCAAAGGCTTTTCAATATGGCTGCCGGCTCACGACGTCGTTGCTAGGTAGAATCCATTCACGGTTACTTCAGCCTTTTCTGAAACTCTGCTGAAGTTCTACTTCCAGGATATACCTCCGCCACGTGTAAACTAAGCTTAACCAATTCTAAAAAATTACACCAAAGGGAAATTCACTGCAGTCGTGCGTACTAAGTTTAACAGTATTTTGTATAAGAACTATTTCCTACTAGGCGTTACCAATACACCTATTTTCTCCCTGTTTTCTATTCAAATTATTTATAAACTAAGCATTATAATTTACAGATAAAATATAAATAACGTTTCAATTTAACAGAAAAAAAAGTAACTTTTATGAACACATGTATAAAACGCCTGTGATACATGGCATATGTTGGAAATAATTAAACACGTCATACGTGGGGAATTTTTTCAAAGGTTTGATTCAAAAAGACCGAAGAAACCATAAATGGAGTATAGGCGTCACACATGAGTGGTGAGCTCAAGGTCCACCATACGGACCAGGATGGCGGTGTGCTGGTCGCCATTACAGTGCACCATCCATCTAATTGCATCATGGCAACAGCCCGTATTTAGCTCTTAACTGATTGTTCCTGCACCCCAAACTTGACTCCGCGGTTCTTCTTCCGCGCGCGATACCGAAGTTCCCGGTGGAACAGGCGCTGGCCTCTCTATATTCCCCTCTAGGTGGCCGATACCTATTAAAAGGCCATACCTACCTAGAGCGAAGCTTTCTAACCGTTACATTTAACCCCTGCAGAAGGAAAAGATAAATCGGCTCTCAGGGTCCACCGGGAACTTTGCAAATTTGAAACCGCCATGCTGTCCGAAAAATTAAACGACTCCATACTAAACTATTCACACACACACACACACATGATCTAACACGTCCGCGCTGTCCTTCTTTCACAGTAACTTATGTATGACGGTATCACCACTGACATCTTTCGCGGCCCAGTGCACTCGCGTGTACACGGACTTAGTTTTGGGCGAACGCCCGGAGACCAGAAACATTCGCCGCACGCGATATGAGCTGACTTGTAATGTCAGTCATCGATGCCTGTATAGCAAATTCACCTGGGCCAGGCCGGTCAAAAAGAATAGTGCATGCGTTGTCGCCGAGGCCATGGGTTTGGAAATGTATGACATGTGAGCTATCTAGTGGTAGATACTAAAAAAGAAATAACTAGCACACTCTACAGTGTCCAATACTGACATAAAAATTGACTTCAAGTCGTAATTTAGTGGCCAGTGGGCAGATACGATTGTTTGGTATGGGTGGAGGGATAATTTTTGTTATGTAAGGCTGATGATTTATTTTTGTGGATGGTTGGGCAAGGGGTTAGGGTGGAGTGGTTATACGTTACTCGAAATTTAAGATTTTTTTTTCTTTCGATTTTCTATATTATATTAATATAGGAGAGGCGATGGTGGGGACTGATGGGTAGGGAGAGAGTTAGGTTAAAGTTGTATGATCCTGGATTTTTATTCTCATTACCATTTTTTATGTATTTGGAGGTGGGGGAAATTGGGGGTCAAAGTTAACGTCGCCACATCCAACATGGTGGTAGGAACCAGTGACGTAATATGCTCCTACACCTTGATTAGTGCTTTCGATTTTTACAATTGTTTTCTCGAATTTTATGACTGGGGAGTGTAAGTGTTGGCTGATAAGTGGGTAGGGCGATAGTTAAAAAATTTATGTTCCAAAATTTTTTGGATATTTTTTTTTAATTTTTGCGATTATTTATTTGTACAATTGGGAGGGGTTGGGGTTGGGTAAGAAGTGAGATTAGGGTGGTGGGCTGGTGTGAGGTTAATGTTATATATTCCTCGATTTCTATATTTTTATTTTTTATTTTTGCTATTTTTTTAAATTCGGTTCTAGGACAAAGTCAAGGGTCGAGATCATGGTCACCCAATTCCAACATGTCCGTCCCAGACCGCCTCGATAACCGAGGTGGCTGCTGGCTCTTGGCTCCTGATACTGATACCTGTACCAGACTTCCCTTTACTCTACTGCTCCACTTAACACACTAAAGCTAGGTTCCACAATAGTGCGATGCGTTGCGTTGCGATGACCGGTAGCCAATCAGGATGAAGCAGATTCCGTCGCAGTGCGTCGGCGTAGAGTGCGTTGCGCGAAATTCTTGCGTTGCGATTTTCGGCTTCAGCCTGCGACGGAGAAGAAGAAGAATAAATGTTTGTTTACAAGGAGAATAAAAAAAATAAAAAAAACGACGATCGCATTTACGCCGACGTTTTCGAATTTGTATTTTTATTATTACTGCGTGGATCTGCAAAATAGAAGACAAGGCTTCTTATAGATATGGACGATGCCATACAATTCGTTTATTAATATCAAAACAATTATCCTTTGTCTTATTATGTCTTGTTACCGCTAGTTTTGAAATATGCTGTAACAGCGGGTTAACGGACGTGTAATGTGTAGCGGCTGCCGCAAAGCCCCGCGTAAGGGCACCAATATGAGATATAACTTATATTTCATATAAATAGATATGGGCTGTATATGCTGTAGAATTAGTATACGCAACACTGGGATAACACATATAACACTTGAGTGACCAGACTGCACAGCTGACTTGTAATAAGTCATTGGGAAAGGATGTGATCTCGCCTAGGCTGCCTCTGTATAATTACCGGGTGCAGTCCTGGGCCGGTAGGGGAACTAGTTTATTACCATTAGCATCCTATAGAAACTAGCATCTGGCACGTACATCATTTGTGTACGTGCGTCAAAATAAGGCAGACAATTGAAAACTCTAGTAAACACATGTGTAAGACCCTGGGTAAGAAATAGGTTAACTTGACACTACATTAGAGAAAACAGATACGCCCTTTGAATTAATTTCCATTATTATACTTTTCATTTCCTTTTGTATTGTAATTGTTTAAATCAGAAATAATTAAAAACCCTGATGGCAATATGAGAAATACTATAAAGACAACACACTATCCTAACAACGCTGAAAGTGGTCATGTCTGGCCTGCTTGAACCCTTTTACGGTTACGTGACATAGCTTGCCAGAGTCTGAATATACTGGTTTCAAAAATAAATAAATAAAACTGTTCTCCGTAGTAAATATTACGTTAAAACAAATTGTGTTCTCACTAAACAGTCTAGCTCTGGTAGAAACTACTCTTATCACAGGTTTTGCAGTGGGCGTATGTGTGCTGGAAATTTACGTACTTATAAAAGTCAAGATGGCGTCGCTTGTGTACTGATGCTAACGGGCATCGAGCTGAATCAAACTGTAAATAAAATTAGGTCCAGATGAAAATGTCAGATCTTTTGGTAGGACTTATCTTTCAATCACCAAGCGGATTGAAGGTAGGATGCTCTTGCAGGATTTGGCGTAGCAGGATTAAGGTGGAGATACGTGGAGCTCCGCTCTACACGTACGTAGACGGCGTGTTTAAACTATCTATGGCCTGACCACTTAAACTCGCGAATGGGCGACCATTGACACAAGCTCCATTGCTGGGTACAAGTTTACTTAAAGGTTGGCCCAGGGATACGTCTACACACCCTAAAACTAATTTAAAGTCCTACCTTTCCGTCCACTTGAGATGGGAGGTCCTGCCCTACGTCTGACGTCGATGGAGGCTGCTAGCGAAGAGAGCGTTAGTCTCTGCAGGCTGACGCTAACTTAAGGGGGCCTATAGCGCCAGCCAATCAACAATCAGGATTTAAACCTGCGGGCCAATGGGGATCAAAACTATCCAAACCTCCCACATGAACCACTTCTAATGACCTAAATGAAGAAAAACTAAAGAATTTGTGATCTCGGAACTGAGACGTAATACAAAAAAAAAAGTAGAAAGACTTACGAAATTGAGATCACACCAAAAATAAATATTAATTTTATAAAAATAAATACACAATGAAAAATGAACTAGCCTATCATAATTACACATAATTATTATTGCCACCATACACCTAAGTTTTAAAAATCTTACGTGTTAAGGAAAGTAAAATAAATATAAATAAATAGAATTTGCATAGGCAGTTTGAAATTATATAAATGACATGTGTGAAAAATATTACCTTAACTCTTGCATGACAATATGTGTAGCAATAAGAACAGGGAAAACAATATAAGTTAATTGCATGCATAATAACCCTATCTTCATGCGTGTTGCCGTTTTCGTCACCCATCACGTTCATACTAACATATGTTATCTACTGTCATTTAAAACATACATTTTCAACTTTTTATGCCTATCTTTTGTTATATTTGCGAGGTCTGGAAATGTAACTACAACCCTTAAACTAGATAGCAGCACCATATCAGACGGCATCCGTTGCCGATAGATCATCGCTTAGTTGTGGAACAGCAATTATAGCTCGTCGCAGCCCAACGCATCGTACTATTGGAGAACCAGCTTTACTCTGATACGCCCCTCAGTCGACTCGTAACAATACGAATATTGACTATTCGCACAGCTATATTTGTTATACGGAAATTGCCGTTCTCCCATTTACTTGCATACAAAACGTAATAATTCGGTACACACGCGACAAAAGTTCACCCTGACTGTGAAAATTGTTCGTTGGCAAACTAAAAGCATTGAGCTTCCCGATCTGAGCGTAGTAAACCTTAGCCATAGTCCTCGCTTGAAGTAATCAGAAAATAAGTACAGAGTACAGTTTGATGCATAGACTAAAGATGAGGCAGACCATAGACTAAAGATGAGGCAGACCATAGAGTAAAGATGAGGTAGACCGATCTCGCTGGCTGCACACAAACAATCTCCATGTCTCAACAATGAACTGCTTTTCTGCCAACACAGCTTGCAAAAATGCCGTGGATTGAGTTTGAGGTTAGAACACTGTTTAGTAAACAAGTG
The DNA here is from genome assembly GCA_029891345.1 of Dryococelus australis. Taxonomy (NCBI): domain Eukaryota; kingdom Metazoa; phylum Arthropoda; class Insecta; order Phasmatodea; family Phasmatidae; genus Dryococelus; species Dryococelus australis. The sequence continues at coordinate 72,646,862 of CM057007.1, read as the reverse complement.
CTTTGAGATGTATGTATACTTCATCTAACCAATATGTAATGCATTTTGATCAAATTAGATTTGGTAAAAATACTTTATTCATACAAAAGTGCTTGTCATTAAAATATTCAGATATAATCAAAGACGTCCATCACTGCTGACCATGTGACTTTGACAGTTGTGTAGGATTGGGGTAGGTCAATGTTGGTACATGCGCAGAATATGAATAAGCGGTCTACCTCATAGACTTATTCGTCTTCTGCGCATGACTCAACATTGACCTACCCCAATCCTACACAACTGTCAAAGTCACATGGTCAACAGGGACAAACGTGTTTGTTTATATCTTAATTTCTAAGTGACAACCACTATTATATTAAGAAAATACTTTTACCAGCTGAAACCTGATCAAACTGTGTTACGAGCAGGCTGGAGAAAGTATACAAACATTACAATGCTCTTGTTTACTAAACAGAGTTCCAACCTAAAACCCAATCCACGCCATTTTTGCTAGACGTGTAGGCATAAAAGCAGTTCAATGTTGGGACACGGAGAATGGCTGTGCGCAGCCAGCGAGAGCGGTCTACCTCATCTTTAGTCTATGGTCTGCCTCATCTTTAGTCTATGGTTTGATGTCCGCTGTATGTAGATAAATGGCGGGACACGCGTCTTCTTCATCACAACAGCGATGTGAGCACTTTCTCAGTCTCGTGTGTTTGGGGAGCGTGGTCGAGGATGAGTCTCGCTATCTGCGGCTATTCCCGGCCTTCCCTCATGTAGCAGGCTGCGTGTGCGCTGGAGTGATACCCTGCTGCCTGGGGGTGAGGGGATGCTACTGCTTCCACGCTCCCCTCCCCTCCGACTAGGTCGAACAGGCCACACACTACGTACCACTACAGATGCCAAACGGCCGCTAAAACCGCACTGCACAAGCAATGCACGCAATGCAATTCCCTGTAAAGTAGTTGCAGTAACTGTATTTTGTCCAATTACAAAAATTAATGAATATTTATAACACGGAATAGAATGATTAATAACAAAGTGATTGTGTATTATCTACCAAGTTTTCAATTATAGGCTATTCACGGTAAAATGAGCACTTCTGAAAGTCCTGCTTAAAATATACTTGTACGCACGTTGTGTATTAGTCCGCCTTATGTTTAATTAAAATTTGCGGTAGACCCCTTCACTTTATTCGTGCGTAGGTCAAGTGAAACTTTAAAAATTATTTTAAAAGTAAATATTTTATAAATTTCCTCATTTCTACGTTTCCATACATTAAAAAAAAAAACCAGAAACTAAAAGAAATAATTTAAGTTATCACAAATGGTTACCTAACACTTTTTATTCGACGTTAAGATACGGGACTACTTCCCATCCATCGATACCAACTTGACTGGGCTCATGTCATTCAATGCATCCGTTAAAATATATGCAGGTAGGAGCAGTGATTTATTTTTAAAGTTAATTTCAAAAGTGCTTACTTTACTGTGAACAACCTATAGGAGCAGTGGCTTTTTTATTAGGTTCATTTCAAAAGTGCTCACTTTACTGTGAACAACCTATAGGAGCAGTGGCTTTTTTATTAGGTTCATTTCAAAAGTGCTCTCTTGATCGTGAACAGCCTTTACCACTAAGGACTCTGTCTGGTTGTTGCATGGCGTGCGATGCAGACTGAGCAAGTCACGCTCAGGCTAGTTGCCTTAGGGAAGTACTGCACGCCAGTTGACTGAACTGTGTGTCATTTCTATACCAGCAGTTTTCCTGTAACCTATCATTACGTTAACGACACTCATGCCCGGTTGCACCAACATCTTCCCCGATCCGAGATCGAATGATCCTAGTTCTGAACCAGGATCCAGTTCGATCTTGGTTCCAGTGTAAAAGTGTTGCAACAACGAAATTTTATGATTCTCTATCTCCGATTCGTCGATCTTGGTTCCAAATTGAGAGTTAGAGATTAAGTATGAGACAATTTTTAAAATTGGTTCGTAATATATGACGTTATGGAAGTAGGCGTATTTTTCACTATAGATGGAACTAGATGTACGATGTTTTATCTGTTTTAAGTGAATTATTGTTCTACGAATTTTACTGAATAATATTCAAGTGCGTATGGTGTTGCTTTAATTTCCCATGAAAACAAGCTAACGTAGTTCTATCTGTTGGCGTATTTTCTAACTACATTTGCAGATGATGGCTGCTGATCTCGGATCGAGTTTTAGAACCGCCAATTTCAGCGGTTTGAAATGAACTTCATCTCGATCTCCAGTCCAACTCTGAACTCGAATGGTGCAACAGTTTTCTGTGTCGATCTTAGATCCTATCTCGGATCGGGTTTCGAACCACGATGGTGCAACCGGACATTAGAGTGAAAATAACCGAAATAAACAGGTCGGATTGTATGATCTCAATGCAGTAAAGAATATTTGACCAGGATACTTTCAACTCGCCAATAAATTGACAAAGGGCCGGCCAGTAATGAACGTTGTACAGTATTGTAACCATACCAGGTGTTGCCTGAACCAATAGGAAGGTTTTAAATAATAATCTAGATAAATGCTGACGTTTTCAAATTCTACTTTGTCCCTAAAGGTTACCGTAAACACCTAAGTCTGACCTCACAAGAGCATCCTGTATGAATATGATGTGATTTCTCTGATGTGTAGCCTAGGTAGATAGGTACGTCTATAAACAGACCCTTCCAAACACACACACACACGCACACACACACACCTATATATATATATATATATATATATATATATATATATATATATATATATATATATAAAACTCGTCCACTTCTGCGTGCGTATTTAAATTAGCAATCAAATACATTAAGTAACAATTCCAAGGGAACAATAAAGAAGCGTATTCATTTATCACAATAACACTTTTGTCTACAGTTAAACGCAGCAATTGGTTTCTGTCTACTGTAAAGGGTGTAGCATGCGGTACTGATCCACTACAACAGCGGCTCGATGTGGCGACCACCAACGTCATTGCACACATTGCACCTACGAATTATGTTCCTGTACACTCGCTCCATCACACATGGTGTCCCCGTCAATGTGTTGTGTGCAGCGACCATAACTCGTGCCAGCAGATCTTCCTCTGTCTCTCTCTCTCTACACGAGTATCGTACTCCATAATCTTCATACGACCTCACAAGGGATAGTCCAATGGAGTTAAATCCGACCTTTTCCTCAGTGGAAGCGGACGAGTGATACGCCTGATTTGAAATATGGTGGCCACTAAAAACTACAAAATTTCTTGTGTACACCACAAAAAATTTGGCACGGTGAATACCAACAAAATGTTTTTATGGCCGCCACAAAATATTTTTTTCAGTGTTCCGCATCTTAATATGGCTGTCTCCCTGGTCTCGTAAATTTTCTTTTTCCTTCATTTTATTAGTTAGTTATGAGCAGCATCTTTATTTACATTTTATTTTATTTTTCACCTCCGCGAAGGACTGTAGAATGCTCCATTGTCACTTTTTCTATTTGCGATGAGTTGAGCTACGAGTATTTGGCGAAATGAATTTTGAGCAGGCTAGAATTCACAGCCATCTATAACCCAGACTCGAGCCTCGGCTGCCAAGGTGTGAAGCCTTTTTACAGACTTGTTCACGGCTCTGTCACGTTACACTGCTTCCTGTTTGACCCCGGTGCGAATTCACCCGACAACAAGCCAGGACTCCACTAGCCTTTGTGCACTCGAGCCTCAGTGAATTGTTCACTGGCTGTTGCCCCAGTTTAACTCCTGGCCAGATAGCATGAGATCTGGTCCTTGCAGCTTCGTCATTGGCCGGGAGTTGTCCGGGACGTCTGGGGAACTCTGAGTTTCAATAGAAGCGAAAACTCAAATGTTCATATTGCTGAAGTTGAACTTTTCTTCAAATGAATAATCGGAAGTCCCGGGTGTGTGTGTGTGTGTATATATATATATATATATATATATATATATATATATCACTGAATCACAGATATAGAAACAGTACTCGAACTGCAGTTCAATCATAACTGTACGTTGTTTTCGGAAACGAAATTATTGCTCTCGTAATGTGACTACGGTTCCATGAATCGTACACTCTAAGAAATTATTCGCAAATGTACCATATCGGTGTCTACAAATAGTGAAAAAGTGCGTATGGTAAATGACTTTTCCGTACACACATGGTGGCGTTCCTAGATTTCACAGACGGGACGTAGAAAAGCGTGGAGAATTCCCCGACTTTGTATAGTAGAGACATTAAACATTGCTATATTTCAAGCCTGATGTGTGGTAGCGTTCCCATACTATCTGCAGGTTAAAAACTGCTTTGAAGCTTAGGAAGTTTATCAGAAACATTTTTTTACAGTAAGTATATTACGGCACGCTCCTACTTCCATCTTCATGGGTGCAAATAATTTTTAGATAATTTCTTTAAAACTTCGATGGTAGGTAGGCCTTGACGTCACGTTGACAGCAAGTGAGTGGGATGAAGAGATTTGGGTGGATTTTAAGGGCCCTGTCTATCAAGCTGCAGCCGTAGACTTTAAATTGGAATCCACGTTAAAAGAAATTCCTTCTTATTTCTTCAAACTGTTTCAAACAAAATTTATTTTACATGAGATTTACTAAGGAATGTTGTTATGTTAAGACATCTTGTCGATTGTTTTCTGTAATACTTTTTTTTTCTTAAATGTAATATTGACATTTATACATAAAAAGGGGAAATTACTTTTTTCACAAATAATTTTATACAGCAATATTCTCTGAGATAGTCACGTCAACGTGCTTGAGAGCCGGTGTGGGTTATTCAGGTGAGTATAGAGCAGCGACTGAACGAAAGGGCGGGGGGATGCGGGATAGCCCCGAGAAAACCCGCCGGTCAGCGGCATCGTCCGGCACGATTCCCACATGCGGAAAATCCGGGAGTGACCTGGTCGTGGATTCAACCCGGTTCGCCCTGGTGGTAGGCGAGCTGTCTAACCGCTTAGCCACCGCGGCCCCGACCATTACGTATGGGATGAGAAACACGCAACTGTAGTGCGACATCTACACGCGCCTTTACCTGGGACTCCTACCCAGCAAACCTCGTGCCATAAGTTAGCGTGCAATCAACTGCACAACTGAGGGAGGGTTCTGAGTAGAATTGGGCGTTATTTAACGTAACAGCTATAATAAACTGTTACAAATTGGTGACGTGCTACACGAGTAACACGTTCCATGGTTTATAACCGTTACTTTTAGAACGTCTCGGATTGCCTCACTTAAACCAACGCTTGAATGTGTTCTTTGAATGAATAGTTCAATGGGGGTGAATGACAAGAAGGAGATTTTTTCCTGTTTTTTTTTTTTTTTTTTTCCATGACAGACATCTGCATCGCAATGGCATGCGTGAAAGCTATTTTTTGGAACGTCTTGTTTTGGAACATTGTGAACCACGTAATCGTTACATCCCGGAACGTCGGTACAGGCAAGAAATATTTCACAGTCAACTGTTACAGAAATAACACGTTACTGGAACGTGTTACTTACTTGGAACTGGAACGATGGAACTCGTTATATGAAAGTAGCTGTTGAGCACATCCCTAATTCTGAGCAACAATTTCGGCTGTAATCATTCTAACGTTCTGGTAGACAGGGTTTCATATCCTACAGAAATTTTCCAGACTTAAATCATGCAAGTTTACATAGCTTTCTGTGGCGCCACTTGTGTGAAGATTTTGAACCAAATCGGTTAATTGGTTCCCTCAGATACCGCGTGAAAACCTTTATTTTCTAATTGGCGATATCATGCAAGCAGGTCCAAATAGAGGCTCTGTGTACGACGTTTCTGGTAGATAGGTACAGCCTACTTACACATTTGAGTTAAAGTTGGTGAAATTCTTAAATATAAATAAAAAACTTACCTGAATTATGTAGGGGAAGTTTGCCTAAGGCGTGCCATTTTTTACATTATTGCATTAATTTGGGCCAATCTGAAATGTACTGCTCCAATATTGATATATTACGAAGCACCATACATATCTACATTAACATGTCTAGTTAGCTGAAATAGCGACCCAGAAAAAATTTCTTAGTGTAAGACTGCAATCGGTACGATATAGGAAACCAGTATCCAAAATCGTACCGCCAGTATCGTAAATCGTACCGCTACGAACAGAAATAGTCTAATACTAAATGTTGTCCATGGAAACAGCTATAATGATGTTTTAAATGTATACAAGTACAAATTTCACCCTAAATAAAACAAACAAATCATTTACATGCAACACAAATAAAACGTTTTAGGCCTGATTAACCCCTGCGCAGGTTTCATGTACCCAGGTGTGACACTGTAAACATTGCACCATAATTTCTAAGACATTTTCCTCACATACTGAACAAAGTACAAGTTCTATGGTTACATTGGCTGCGAACGAAGTTGTTTTCTGGAGTTGTTCTTAAACGCTTGTTAGCACATGCAGAACGTCCCTCCCCTTCTGTAGATTTGCTACCTACTTTGCTGGTCGTTTTCCTTCCCCTATCTTTTGCAGCCATCAAATCACGTTTGTACGGACTGCTTGTCAGTACAACAACACGTTGAGCTCTCCACCTTGCTGGCGTGGACACATGTTTGGGGCATGTTGGAATCGGAGAAATAGCTTCAATAGAAACATTCAACTTCGAGGTCATCTCCTGCTGAGTAGGCCTATCATTAGGGCTAATTATTTCGCTACCTGTTGAATCGCTGATGTTTTCTGTAGGCCTATAAGAAGACGTATCCGTCTCATTTTCATCGGAGTGGTATTCGTTTCCTTCCAGATTTGCAGTTGCTAAAAAGTCGGAATCGTTAAGAATATTACGATCTACCGGGCAGATTCCACAAGCACGAAATCTGTTAAAGGCGTTCTGAATAGTTGATGCCCTTGCATAGGCCTCTGCTACAAGTTGGATAACCTGATACTGGGTAACACACAAACCGGGATTTGTTCTAAACCATTTTTCAACTGCCTGGGTGTAATAAGTTTCTAATGTCTTGAAGAAGGACCTGTCCAGAGGTTGTAGCCGATGAGTTGTGTGGGCAGGCAACTGCAACATTAGGACGCCATTGGCTCTTGCAAGTTCCAAAGCTTCTACATTCTTCGAATGTGTCGAATGACCATCTAAAATTAAGAGAACCTTGTTTTCGATGTTTGGTTTGATGACAGCAATAAATCGTTGCAACAATTTTACAAAAAGATCATTGTTAATGTACTCTGTTTCCGATATGTCAACAATACCTCCAGGAGGGGCACCAACCTGCATCTCATGCACCGTTCTCATACGTTTAAAGATTATCATAAGTGGAACATGCATCCCCGACTCACTAATACAGAACACTATTGTTGTATTCACATCTCTTTTCCCACTTGCAATAGCTCCCACCTGACGCTTTCCTTTCATAGCCAACACTTCCTGGCATCTTTTTTGCACAGTGCTGGAAACCGTCTCATCCACATTGAACACACGAGCAGCATCAAATTTGTTTTCATCTATAACTCTTTCCAGGATATCAAAACATCCTAACACATTCTTCTTGTTGAACCCCTTTGCACGAGCCATGGTACGAACATTAATAAAAATGCTCCGTAAACAATGCACATATTTAATGCGGAACCTATACTGAAGTTTGTAATAAAATGAGATCACTGCATAAAACTATGCGAAAGGTTATTTAGATTGTTCAAAGTGTTTACACATAGAGTCAGCAAAAACCGGGTTTCATTGTAACTTGCCATGTAGTAGTATCCTAAATCGTACCGGTACGATTTGCGAAACTACGACGTGGTACGACTTAGTCAACTCGTCATCAAACAAAACAAACACATGAAACATAACCTCAAATTGTTTGTCGTCAGATATAAATTAGTTCAAAATGTGAAGTATAGTTGTCTTTACAGTAATAAATATATTCAAACAATAATTACTTACTTTTCAATTTCGTACAGGCTTGCAACTGAGGTTCATAAACTACATCCAGAAGTGCACATAATCATTAACTCCAATAACATCGCTAAACGTGGTTCCACACTTACGTTATTCTTTGGACTGGCCGAGAACTACAACAGGTTCATCTTGTAGCCACAAGAGCGCAGTGGTATTCACATTTCCTGAAATACGGAGGTGGTACGATTTAGGAGCCGTTACGCATTCGGATGCTTTCCCGCTCAACCATGTTCCAAATCAATGTTTTACCCAGTTCTTCTACAGCAGTTATGGTGTACGGAATTTGAGGAAAAATAATCGAGAGTTTCCAGAAATAGGCCATTAGTGTTCTATTTTCTATCCTGACACTATCTTGCAAAAAAATCTGGCAAAAGAGGATGTCTGTACGCACCACTGATACTTCTAATGAATACTCTTAGCGTACAAAATTCGGTTGAATTATTTGGTTTTACTGTTTAATAGCTTTAATAGAAAGCATAAATTATTTATACTAATGCTACTAAACAAAGCCTGCTCCACCTAAAACACACAAGTTTTCATAGAATACCATAGCGAGTCGCTTAAGTGGTCCCCGAAATATGTCAATAAAACTTTAATTTAATTGTGACAGTATTCATAAATGGCGTACAAAAGAGTACAGTACACAATAGTTAAGATCTGTGGAATAAATTAGTTTTGTGTGCTGTTTTTTCTGAAAACGGCTTTGCTAAAGGTGTTACAATTTGCCTTTTTCCTTACATTTGGCATACATCACTATCATAAGCTCACACATATCCCGTAATTCGTTACGGACACATATTATACCTGCAGACAACTGTTTTTACCATTACGAGGGTTTCTGTCAGTAGTAAAAGTTGAATACCTGCAAACCTCATACTGTAACACAGAATTAACACACCCGCACCATCTCACATTCCATATATAGTCATTAACTCCAAATAAACCAATTAACCGTAGCAGTTTCACGAGGGAATATCGCCCTCAGGAATAGTTTCAGACCAGAAGCCGTGTCTATATATATATTTATGTATATGTATATGTATATGTGTGTATATATATATATATATATATATATATATATATATATATATATATATATATATATATATATATACACACACACACACACAAGTATATGTTTTCGGCATATTTTGTCGTCGAGAATCACATCCAATGTATTTCGGTCTAATTGAGTATCGCAGGGTATAACTTAAGCATACGAAGTTTGGTTGAAATTGGCCGAACATTATGGTCGGTATAGCACATAAACCTAAAATAAAACTGCTATAAAAATTATATTATTAATTTAAATAGCACATGTTTACGTGGCACAGCACAGTATTGCGTTCGAAATTTTACGAAATTCGAATGAGTAGTTTTGAGATTAAAATGATTATTTTTTTATTATAGTGCTATCTTACAAAATGGCGGACTGCCCATTTCCATGTATAAATTCCATGTCTACGAAAAGCGCTGTTAACAAAAATAGTTTTGTTTGAATATTTACCGGGATACGACATAGCACACTATATTTTTTAATGAGCGCCAAATTGAAAATATGGACCCGGCATGATTAAATGCTATAAATAATCGATGTTCTTCTTAAGTAAATTTTTTACCGAGTTTGATAAAATTCGTTTCATGCGTATAAAACTTTTTAGCGCGTTTTGGGTGGATGTTGGGAAGAAGAGACGAGGAGGAAACTCGCAGACATACACCCACGCGCGCACACACACCTACACACACAGGAGAATATATATATATATATATATACACATATGTGTGTGTGTGTGTGTGAGAGAGAGAGAGTAAGTGTGTGTGCACTAGCTCGCGCGTGTTTGTGTGTGGTTATAGTCAGCTTGTCGTTGTGAGAACACAGTCTAGTATTATTTTATTTGGCCAATAAGGATTATGTTATTTAGGTACTGAGTGTCTGTGTTGCGCGGGCAATAACCTAAGACGCATAGCATTAAAACCAACTGCTCACAAAAGCAGATCTGAGAGTTAGTTTTGAAACAAGTAGTATAGAAATGTCGATTTGAGCGCAACGGCAAAAAAAGTGACTCAAAAAGTCGCGTTTGTTAAATCGTAGTCTTTAGAAAAAAGTTGTGTTAAACTTTGCATTTGAGTGCATCTGCAAAAATACGTGTAAAAAGTTGCGTTTGGGCGCAGTTGCAAAAGAAGAGAGGCTCAAAAGATTTGAATACGTAAAAAATAAAATATTGTATATAATAAATGGACGCAAATAAACATCAACTGATGTCTAATATGATGACCGTGGCAATGAAAAATGCTAACGCAACTTGTAATGTTTGTAAAGAATATAAATTTAAGAAGAATATTTTGCGAAAAGAAAGAAGAAGAAATCTTAAGAGAAGTATGTCCAGTGTGAAACTTGTAATCACTTTTACAAACCATCTCTTATAAGAAGTCATCTTGAAAGTAGACTGCGCAAAGGTCTTACACCAATACATAATAAATCACATGAACCAACAAATCCATGGGAAATTTTTAAAATATCACAACATTTAATATCAAAACAGAAGTTCCCACGAGAGAAACAAATGAAATGTGAAACTTGTAATCACTAATACAAACCGTGTCTCATAAGAAGTCACTTGAGAAGTAAAATTCATAACTACACACTCAGATTCAGTGTAGAAGAAATCGAAACAGCATTTCAAAGTAGGATCAAGACTTATGCTGTAAAGAATGTGAATGCATACAAGGACCCAAATCATTTCCTAAACGATGTAAAAGAAACTGTCATGGAACTAATTAATAAATATTTAAAATCACTCAAAGTGAGCATGAAACCTCTTCACTGAGTACAAAGGGGGAATTGTTGAGAATATTGAATATGTAGAAAGCTCCTTTAAAACAAAGAACAAAATTATACTGAAAACGACTAATCTGGAAAAATATTATACCAACAGCATATCGAAAATTATAGCTGAGATGGGGGCTTTCGAAGAAAAGGGATCTGAGTGGATACCCAACAGAATATTTAAACTAGAAGTGCGAATAAATAATATGTACCATTCAAGGGCAGTTCTTATGTTGATCTCCCAGAAAAAATCATAGCTAAGCATGCGGTAATTAATGATAAGAATAATGATCAAAAATGTTTTTTGTGGTCTGTTCTATCTGTTTGCATCAAGTACAAAGAGACCCCCAAAGAGTGAATAAATACATAGCTTACGAACATGAGTTTGATGATGCACTTAAGGGTTTAAATTGGATAGCATACCAACCTTTGAGAAAAGAAGTGGAATTTCTATTAATACGGAGAAGAAGATGGTGGTAAGAAATATATAATCTGCCCATTAAAAACAACAAAAAATAATACAGATAAGCACATTAACCTACTCTATATTAAAGACGAAAAGAACGACCACTACTGCTGGATAAAATATCTTTCGAGACTTATCGCACCACAAGTATCAATTAATGGTCACTATATATATATATATATATATATATATATATATATATGCGATAGACGTTTGACACATTTCTACTCTCTAAGTAAGCTAAAAGATCACGAACAAGACTGCCGAGATCACGATTGTGTTAGAGTTGAACTACCATCTAAAGGAAAAAAATTACATATTATGATTTAAAAACAAAAATCATTCTTTGAGAGTTCCGTTTGTGATATATTCGGATTTCGAATGTTTGTTGACTAAAATTTAAACTTGCCAACCAAACCCCGACGATTGCTACACGAAACCATACCAAAAACACAATCCTATTAGCTTCTGTTACTATGTAAAATACGATCATGGATACTATAAAACACCAGTAACTTATGAAGGATCTGATGCATCTAGTGTATTCGTTAAAATGCTAATGGAAGAAACAATGTCTATTGGTGATATATACACAAATGAAAAACCAATGCTTCCACTAGTTCAGAAAGAACAAATTGTTTATGATACAGCTACCCATTGTCATATATGTGAAAAGTCTTTGAATAGTGATTCTGTGTGAATTCATGATCATCTTACGGGGAAATTTAGGGGAGCTGCACATAGAGATTGTTACTTATGGTATAGAAATCCATGTTCTATCCCAGTGTTTATACACAATCTATCTGGTTATGACACGTATTTATTCATAAGAGATCTTGGCATCGATAAAAATAAAATTAATCTAATTCCGAACACAGAAGAAATATATATTTCTTTTACGAAACATGTATGTAAAAGTGTAAATCTTAGATTTATTGACTCATTTAAATTTATGGCTAGTAGTATCGATAAACTAGCAACCTTTCCAGAAGCCAATTCTGAGAATCATGTAAGCATTTTTCCAATGAACTTCTTGACTTTGTTATAATAAAAGGTGTTTATCCGTATGACTACATGGATAGTAATGAAAAATTTTGTGAGACATCACTTCCATCCAAAGATGCATTTTACAACAAACTCAATAAATGTGACATTACAGACGGAGATTACGAATTTACGAGAAAGGTGTGGGAAAAATTCAACATAAAATCTCTAAGAAAGGACACAGAACTCTATAACAAATTTGATGTATTGATATTGTCTGACATAATGGAAAATTTTAGAGATGTATGTCTCAAAACATATAAACTAGATCCAGCATGGTATTTAACAGCCCCAGGGTTAGTGTGGGATGCTATGCTCAAACATACTAAAATAGAACTAGAATTATAGACAGATTACGACATGATTTTGATGATAGAAAAAGGTGTTCATGGTGGAATTTCACATTGTCGTAAGCGATATGCTAAAGAAAATAATAAATTTATGAATACTTATGATAGTACAAAGGAAATCTTTTATCTTACATATCTGGACGCCAATTACTTATATGGGTGGGCTATGAATCAGTATTTACCCTATGGTGGGGTTGAGTGGAGAAATACAAATATAGATGTAACAAAAATACAATATGATTCTAGAAAAAGTTATATATTGGAAGTTGATTTGGAATACCCACATGAACTACACAATCTCCACAAAGATCTGCCATTGGCACCAGGGAATAAAATACCAGAAGCTTCAAAAAATCCCAAACTCTTGACTACTCTGAATGATAAAAAAAAATGTATTAAATTATGTAAATCTTAAACAATAACTATCTCTCGGAATGAATTTGAAAAAGATTCACAGAGTTCTGGAGTTTGATAAATCAGATTGGCTCAAGTCCTATATTGATCTAAACACAAATTAGCGAAAAAAGTCTACAGATGACTTTTAAAAAGATTTCTACAAATTAATGAACAATTCTGTTTTTGGAAAAACAATAGAAAATATTAGAAACAGAGTGGTTATACGGTTGTGCACAAGTTCTAAGCAAATGGATAAACTAGTGGCTAAACCAAATTTTTAAGATAGAACTATATTTACTAACTCTTTGGATGCAGTTCATATGATTAAAACAAAACTGTGCTTTAACAAAGCCATTTATGTTGGAATGAGCATACTTGATCTATCGAAAGTCTTAATGTACGATTTTCACTATAATATAATGAAATCAAAGTATGGGAAAAATAATGAACTGTGCTACCAAGATACTGTTTCATACATCTATTATATAAAAACACCAGACTTCTACAGTGACATGAAAGAAATGGTCAATCATTTTGATACCTCTGATTATAAAAAAGATAATCTGTATGGTGTACCATTAGTTAACAAAAAGATCATTGGCATAATGAAAGACGAATATAATTGAAAAATAATGGAAGAATTTATTGGATTGAAATCGAAAATGTATTTAATAAATGTGGAAGGTGGTGTAAGGAAAAGAGCAAAGGGTGTAAAAAACACTGTTGTCAGAAATGAGATTAATTTTGGTGACTACAAAAAGTATTTGTTTGGTAAAAAAAAAAGTGTCGTATAAAAGTATGAATCTTATTAAAAGTAAGAAACATGAACTCTATACGATTGAGATGAGAAAAAAAGCATTAAGTTCCGAAGATCATACAAGATATATTGTTAAAGATGGTATTAATACACTACCATGGGGACACTACAAAATTGAAAAAGAGTGATACTATGAAATATTATATAACGGTAAATGTTTTTCATGGATAACCATCCATTAATAAATTATAACCATACATGTTTGCACACTATTAGACTTCGGTGATTCTTTCACTTTTAACATCATAAATTAGGTTTCTTTGGCTTACTAGTACCACATTACAAATAGTTGTAGCTGATATTGGTTTATTAAAATCAACTGTAAGTTTCAGATTAGTTCGATCTTTACAATAGCAGCTTTTCTGTAAGAACAATTAATAACATACAATGGTCTTCTCCCAATAAATGACCCAGAGTTGAAGCGCAGTTCATTATTATGATAAGGGTTTAAGTTAAGTTTAGTCTTTGAATTTCTAAAATCAGTGTAAGCAATATACATCTTATCGAAAATTTTATCATCAATGTTTAAATTCCAATTCTGTTTGGGAAACACTTCATCCCATCCATTCTTAATAGAAAATTTTTTGACAAAACAAGAGTCAAACATTGAACTGTGTGTGAATTGCCCAGGATCTTCTTTTCTGTTTTGCTGAAAACCAACAATGACAAAGTCTGGCATATCGAATTGGATTGAACTGAACTAATCTTTTATATCAAACTGAAATGAGTTTGCATTAGTAGGTACTGGTTTTCCAAGACATTGCCAATAACTAAAACCAATTGGAATTTTAGGGTGTTTGTATAATTTTGCTTTAATTTCGCCTCCATAAATAGGATCGTATTCAACAATTGGTCACAAAATTTCCATTTTCTCAATAACAATTTTAGAAGCATCTGGTCTATTATCTTCATGATTAGATCCATCTGCTTTCTTTGGCAGTCTTCTGTAAAAAGAAGCATCATCATTAGAATTTCGAATGAATGTGATCTTGTACTGACTTTTCCAGAATATTTCATTACTATCTCTCATAACCCAAACAAATATCTTAATGGATAGGTAATTTAGTTATGCTTATCTTTCGTAACATATTTACCTAGTTCTATCATAGACATTTGGAAGTATGCTGATTTTGATTCCGAACCTAGCAATGTATGCATCATTGTTGAAATAATGCCAGGGTTGTAAATACTTTCGATTATACAACCATGTTTAGAGATCTCTAATCTTGAGAACTGGAATGGGAAGAAAATCTCACAAAGATCAATTGTTGAAGTTTTTTCATAATCTGCATTTGTATCTCTTTTAGTTAGCTTATACTGTTGGTATACATAATCTTCATTCTGATGTGAAAATGCATCGCCAATATCAAACTCAATGTGCTTGTTGTATTAATTCAAATTATTTTTTGTTTGATCGTTTGGCGGAAACGACTGATGCTCATAACTTTAAATTTTTTGTTGATCCATTTATTATATAGAAAAAAAATCTCTTAAACAACTACACTTTTCTTATCAACCCAAGAATTATGACTACTTTCAAAACCTAACCATTTAATTAGCAGCAAAACGTCTCCACTAAGTAGTGTTTATCATATTTAGTCTTAAGCAGCTCTGATTCATACAAAATACCTTTAATAAGTTTATTTTTTAAATCTTTTATTCTGTATGTCGTGGGGTTTGTGCGCAATACTTCACACAACTCAAATGCTTCAGTGGACTAATTTAGTGTATATCCTTTTTCAAACAAATTTCTACTTTTACTTATACAAACGTTATCTTCTATTGGAAACTTTGGTTTAACCATTTTTCTTTCTCCTCCATACATGTTGATTAGAATATAACTTTCATTCTTTGCATTCACATTGGTGGGTTTTATTCCGATTATACTGTGAACCGTGTTATTGTATTCACGTATTAATTTAGGTAATATAGCTACCCATTTATAGTTTCCCTGCACAGTAAATATCTTCCACATTTTCTCCTTCCATGTTCTATTAAATCTTTCTACAACACTTGCTTTCTTTTCACTGTATGTTGAATAGTGTGTTATGTTGTTATTGGCCATTAATGCCTTAAATTATTTATTGTAAAATTCTTTCCCTTTGTCTGTTTGTAAATGCATGGGTTTGTGATCATTCAAAATAGTTTTAAATCTTAATGTAACATTTTCACAAGTTTTATCTTTGATTGGTATTGCCCATGCACATTTGAAAAAAAAAAAAACATCTATCACGGTTAACATATATTTAAAAAATTTGGTAATTCTGTGTATACCTTTTAAAGATCCAGTATTCATCTCAACTAAATCAGCTTGCCAAAGATCATCGATACCAAAATATAGAACAGTTCTTCTGGGGAAGTTTTTTCATATTTGTTTATGAATTTTATTTACATTATCGTTTTTTATACCTCGACCAGTGAATATCAGTTATTGGTAACACAACATCTACAACACACATTTAATTCTTTCTTTGTTATTATTTGTAAGTTCATATGAACTTGGTGTATTTTTCATACTTTTGAGACAGTATACATTTAAGTTATCATTGTTCATTAAATTTATTTATATAATAAATGAGACAACAAAACATCGTAAACAATATAGAGATGGATATAGTGAGATGAAGACAGCTAATTGAAAAGTGTAAAACTTTTAGAAAATCTCGCCAAGCTGAATATAATTAAAGGAAACATGAACACGACTGATATATGTGATAGAAGATTTCGGACAAAAAATTGGACACGTAAAAAATGAGAATAAGAACTTAATAAAAGAACTTGTTCCACTTGCTGTTAAGAATTTAGACTACCACAGACACCAACAGAAACATCTTTTGAAAGAAAACTGTTTGGTAAAACAGGCACCAATGAACACTATGACGATGGCATTAAACGAATTGGCGATGACGATGAACACTATGACGATGGTGTTAAATGCATTGACGATGACGATGAATGCTATGGCGATGAACGATATGGCTATGAATGCTATAACGATGGTGTTAAACGCATTGATGATGCCGATGAACGCTATGACGAAGTGTTGGGGCGTTTGAAAAAACTGATGTCTCACAGTTTACTAACTACAAAACAACATTTATTGATAACAAAGTGGCCGATTTCTTAATTGACTGCAAAGACGATGTTTTTTTGACTAAAGGCTGATAAAGGTAGATTGTATACTGGTGACAGCGAAGTAACATTCATCAATGACAAATTTACTGTAAAAGGCCGAACACACACTGGAACTGATGGTTTGAAGAAATTACTAACTAGTAAGAAAGTAACAGAAAGTGACTACACTGCAACCTACTATGAGCACTATAGTCATATCCTAGGAGATACAAATGCAGTCTTTCAAAACAATGATCCGAACTTGGGAACACCAAAATTGAGTAAAGGGAATAAATGGAAAAATTATTGTTAAACCTATTTACAATTCGACTAAAAATAAACGTCCCTCACCTGAAAAAGGGAACGGCATAAAGAAATATACAGACTATCCCAAAGAATACATATGGATGGATGATGTTAGGATGCTTATTGATCGACTTCTCATTATTTACGGCGAAGAGAATGCTGGAAATGATAACTATTACAATGAAAAAGTTGGTATAATGAATATGCTCAACAGCAAGTTTAGGAACTTTGTTGTGAATAATCCAAAAGTTATACCATATCTGATACGAATGTTAAATACAATACCACATAATTTTTGGGAGTCGGAGCATCATGGAAAAGGGTTACTCAATGACATAATAAATTCACTACCTTTTGAGTTTCATGTGCCCGGTTATCAGTACTTATGTCCGGGTACTAGACTAAAAAAGAGAATTGAGCGTGGTGGTAAACCCATTAATCCACTAGATGCTGCTGCAATGGAACATGATATAGCTTATCATCATCATAAAGATCTAGCTGAAAGACATTTAGCTGACAAAGATCTAGAAGAGAAAGCATTCAAATGATTATTAAGTTCAGATGCTGATCTCAGTGAGAGTTTGTGGGCTGGTGTTACTGGATCTGCGATGCATATTAAATGTAAGCTTGGCTGGGGAATTAAAATGAAATGAAAAAATATTTGTTATAATAAATTAAAGTAAAAACATCGTATTTCAAGTTCCTAACAAGGAGTTGAAGGGTTTGAATATTGATTCTTTCCTAACAAAAGACAAACTGGAACATAAAAACAAGAAATTAAAGGAGGACAAAGGGATGACTATCACAATTTCAGTTCTAAAACTTAAGAAAATGTCCAAAGAAATGAAACTGGAAATCGTTTGACAGTGGTATTAGAGATGAGACCATAGATGTTTTTTTTGGGTTGGAAGTAGTCATATTCTATATATAATAACTTTAATAGTTTTTAAACTATTAAAGTTTCATATGATAAAGATGAATAATATTTCTATAGAAAGTGCAATGAAAGATTTAGAAAATGAATTCAGTGTTTCGGCTACTTTAATATGTCGAATTTGGAGATGTGTATCTAAATTTTTAATTAGACTATGTTGTAGCACATTGCCGATGTTAGAGCGATAATTGTGAATGATTGGATAACCATTAAAATTTTATAGGGATATGAGCACAAATAAAAATCAACTGATGTCTAATTATACGACGACGATCATTTACTCTTTAAAAAACCGAATAGAATGCATTTGTTTAACACCACAATCCACCATTCCATCATATGCAAAAGTTATACCTCCACGATTAAAATCATTTAAAACTTTTTCACTGAAAATCCGAACATATCTGTCTGGTAAGGTTACTTTAAAATTTCCAGAAGTAATTACCAATTTGTATCCATACTGTGTATAATTTATTTCAACATGGTTTATAGGGTAGGACTGTCCAATTGTAAGTTCGGAAAGTTTCCTAAATTGTTTGGTTCCGTTTAATACATTTAGCAACTGATCAATCTTTATTATATACAATATTTTATTTTTTACGTATTAAAATTTTTTGAGCCACTTTTCTTTTACAACTCCGCCCAAACGCAACTTTTTACACGTATTTTTGCAGATGCACCCAAACAACTTTTTAAGTCACTTTTTTGCAACTGCTCCCAAATGAAACTTTTTGAGTCACTTTTTTTGCGGTTGCGCTCGAATCGGCATTTCTATACTACTGAAACACAAATTGACAAGAATCCTTTTCTCGGAAATCGGATGTCGCGACCCAAACAGAGTATACATTCTTATAGTGTTTTCATGGCGCGTTTTGTAAAAGTCAGCTAGCCGTCTTTAACACTACAATTTTCTGGCACAATTCAAATTTCTCTTTGCACCGAGAATTTAAATAGGTAGTTTAGAATTCACTTTAAACATGAATTTTCTATCGTATTTAAAACGTTATTTACTTGATCGCGAGGCCTGGAAAGCCACGTGTAAACATTTTTGCTGATTACTTTGAAGTTGGTATCAGTAACAGGCGCCTGGCTATGCAAAGCACATTGTAACTGGCTCCAGGCTGTGTCAAGCACATTCTGGCTTCAGGCCGTGTCAATATCCTTGTAACTGGCTCCAGGCCGTGTTAACTCATTCTTACTGTTTCCAACTTGTGTCAAGAACTACGTAACTGACTCTAGGCTGTATCAAAAACATTGCAACTGGCTCCAATCCATTTCAATAACGTTGTAACAGGCTTCAGGTTGTGCCAAGCAGGCCAAGTCAAGCTCATTGTAATTGGCCCCAAGAGCATTGTGACTGGCCACGTCAAGCACATTGTAACAGGCTTCAGGCCATGTCAACCACATTGTAATTTACTCCAGGCCATCTCATGTACCTTGTAAATGGCTCCAGGCCATGCCAAGCACATTGTAACCTGCTGTAGACTGTGTCAAGAACATTGTAATTGGCTCCAGACCATGTCAAGCACATTTTAACTGACCCCAGGCAGTGTCAAGTACATTGACACTGGCTCCAGGTCATGTCAAGCCTATTGTAACTGACTCCAGGCAGTTTCAAGAATTTTGTAACTGGCTCCAGGCTGTATCGAGGACATTGTAAATGGGTCCAGGCTACGTAAAGCACATTGTAGCTGGCTCCAGGCCGTGTCAAGCGCATTGTAACTGGTTTCAGACCATGTCAAGCACATTGTACCTGCCTCCAGGCCATGCCAAGTTCATTATAACTGGCACGCCATGTCAGACACATTGTAACAGGCTCCAGGCCATGTCTTGCACATTGTAATTGGTTCCAGGTCGTGTCAAGCATGTTTTTACTGGTTCCAGTCCGTGTCAAGCACATTGTAACGGGCTCCAGACCGTGTCAAGCACATTGTAACTGGCTACATTCCATGCCAAGCGCATTGTAACTGGCTGAAGGCCATGTCAAACACATTCTAACTGTCTCTAGGCCGTGTCAATACATATAACTGGCTCCAGGCCGTGTGAAGCACATCGTAACATGCTCCACGCCATGTCAGGCACATTGTAACTGGCCCCATGTAATGTCAAGCACATTGTAACAGTCTACAGGTATGTCAAGTACATTGTTACTGACTCCAGGCCATATCAGGCACATTGTAAATGGCTCCATACCATACCAAGCACATTGTAACTTGCTCCAGACTGTGTCAAGCTCATTATAATTGGCTCCAGGCTATGTCAAGCACATTCGAACTGCCTTCAGGGCATGTGAATCACATTGTAGATGGTTCCAGGTCGTGTCAAGCACCTTTCAACTTGCTCCAGGTCGTGTTAAACTAATTGTAACTGTTCCAGGCTCTGTCAAAAACTATGTAACTGGCTCCAGGCTGTATCAAGCACCTTTCATCTGGCTCCAGGCCACGTCAATCACATTTTAACAGGCTTCAGGCTGTGCCAAGCAGGCCAAGTCAAACACATTTTTACTTGCTCCAGTTCATGTCAAGCACATTGTAACGGACGCCATACCTTGTCAAGTACATAGTAACTATCTAGATCAATGCCAAACACATTGTAACTAGCTCCAAGCCACTTGAAGCACATTGTAACTGTCTCCAGTTTGTGTCAATACATATAACTGGCTCCAGGCCGTGTGAAGCACATTGTAACGGGCTCCATACCTTGGCATGTACATAGTAACTATCTAGATCCTTGCCAAACAAATTGTAACTGGCTCCAGGCCACGTGAAGCACATTGTAACTGTCTCCAGGACGTGTTAATACATATAACTGGCTCCAGGCCGTGTGAAGCACATTGTAACTGGCTCCGGGTCTTGTCAGGCACATTGTAACTAGCCCCAGTTCATGTCAAGCACATTGTAACTGGCTCCAAACGATGCCAAGCACATTTTAACAGGCTCCAGGGCATGTAAAGCACATTGTAATTGGTCCCAGGTTTTGTCAAGCACATTTTTACTGGTTCCTGTCCATTTCAAGCACATCGTAACTGGCTCCAGGCTGTGCCAAGCACTTTGATTGCAATCTTGTACCGCAACACAAGTGTACACGTTTTTGATGACTCGCTCGTACAACAGAACTACTATTTCTTCCGATCTTCCAACACTTTCAATGCGATTTTCGTATGCCATATGGGCATGGGTGCGTGTAGAGGAGGTGGAATGGGCATTTGCGCCGGACCTCACATTTCAGGAAACCAAATGATTATGATTTTTTTAAAGTTCAATCTCTGGGAGTAAACTGAATGAAATTTCGAATCAAATGACGATCTGTTCCTATCCTACATCGAATAAATAATTCAAGTAATGAGTTTTCGATTTTCTATGTATCACATGTATCGTAATATTAAATCGTTTGGGGCAATACAACATTGTATCATGCACGCGCAAACATTTTCAGTACGATCTGTAATTACTTTGAATTTGTTATGAGTCGAACAAGAGCATATCCTATGCCATGGCTCCACGAGAGTGCTTGTTCCATTAGAAAGGTCGAGAACTATGGGGTATATGTTTAATTTACTGTTATTCCAAATGATAATACGTATTTACAACTAAGACTTCATAACTCAAAAACAAAAATTTCTTACATTAAACATCTATCATTATCGATTAGTTCCAGCGAACACGTTTTTAATGGATCTCTGTCCGATTTCTTCAAATTTTTGCCAGAATTTTTGTATTATTTTATTTATTTATTGCTCTCTCTCTCTCTCTCTCTCTCTATATATATATATATATATTCACACACACATGCAACATACACCGACACATACATACATATACATACACCGGGTGTGTAGCCAACGCCTATTTTTTCATATCTATGCAACCCGCAACGGTACGACCAATCTAATAATTCATCTCCTCTGCTGTAAAATAAATACGTGTTTCATGTGCATCCGATTGCCATGCCATGTGCGTACTCGTTACGGCCCCTAGTCTGCTGAACAGTCGATGCCTTTGTTTACCTGCGCTACAACACAGATGGTGTGCGTTGATTTCTTTTCGTGGGTACAGTAAGCGACGACTGTACTCTACGCCACATGAAGAAACACAATGGCTCGAAGCGAGGTAGATGCGTGTTACTACTGTCGCAATCGCCACGTGCCTACGTGTTCGAAAATCACATTCTTCTCGACGCATCGCTGACATAACACCTTTCGTTCACCGCTTACTGTGCTGACGGCAACGAATCCACAAGCACGTGGTGTTCTGCTACGACCAATGTTATGTTAGGTGGGTAGTATCGTGTTGCATAAGACTATGAGGTAAGTGTAGTTGCTCTGTGATCATAGTTTGTATCTTGCATCAGTTTTGATATTCTTTCCCGGTTGGTGAATTTAATGTGGCTACTGGTACGTATCATGTTAAATTTTTTATTTTCGGTTGCTGTGTTGTAATGAAGATGCAGTCTTGAATGAAGAGTTCTATAAATGTGAACTGAAGTGGTTTAATTAATCTGCCGAAATGAGCGTGCTTATATCTGACATTGATGCTGGCATTGCAAAGTAAAAAAACAAGCGGTTGGAGAGGGGGAGGTTGACGGGGCAATTAAATCAACTTCCAAAACGTACGTTCTTCTTTGCCACGAGGAAAAAATTACTTTAATGCACAAAAACCGTGTGATGGTATATTATTTTCTCCTTTACTGCTTTCTCGCTTAGAAATCGTAATTCCTCGACACGCAGCAACTTCAGATTCAGAAAATTCAAACTTCATTAAGATATCTCAAGAATTTCCCACATTCTCAGTTTCAGTTAGCGAAGAAGTAGTAAGAATTTTTAACAGGTTATAGCGTTGATGTCACTATATTGATACTGATCCTGCAATGTGGCTTGTAAACATAGCTGAAGAAATAATTGGGCATTGTGTTAATAGAGGACTGGAAATTCTTTCATAATAATGACGAAGACTATTCTGTACTTTTGCAAGCCAGTATTATAACGGCTCTGGATGGGGGGGGGGGGGGCGTTCAATTAAGTGGGGGAAGCGAACACAGAGGAATAACTCGTAGTAACGTCACTGTATTATAATATATAAATACTCAACTGTTACACTATGGCTTTACAACATGTTTTACATTCAATTACCTTAATTACTTCCGGGGGAGCATGACGTTAGTTGTTATTATTTAGAAGCAAACTCATTTTGTATTCAGTTAGTTGTGACAAGTGTGAATGTCTATCTAAAGTTTGAAATGAACTGTGATGAACTAATGGAACGTCTTCGCCTGCTGCTCGCCTTCCGTTACAGTATCCACAACCTTGTAGAAAACTATAGGCCATCCATGGTAAAGTGAACACTTTTGAAGCCTTAGTAACTTTTCTCCTGTCAGCCTATTGATTATTGTGCTAAATTAGAGGTGTTCGAACGGTGATCACTTTACCGTGAATAGCCTGTAACCACGTATTTATCATGAGAGTGCTTGAAGACAGAGAACGTCCGCAGGAAACAAATGCATCCTGTATTCAAATTTCTCAGCGATTATAAAGTCTGTAGCTGATTCTTGTAGTTGGAATGAAATTGGAGAAAACAATAAGGAACATGAGAAAACTATCAGAAAAAATAAATCTTCATGAAAATTGTTCTATCAAATTTGGTAAGCAAATAGTACTGGGGCAGATGATGTAAAAATGTATGTTTTAAGTACGTCATACAATTATTTTCAAAATGGTGGCTATATGTTTGTTTTTATTTTGGAACACCTGGCTCAGTTGGATCCCTTCTTGAAGAAATATTTAGGGATTGAAGGGAGCAAAGGGAAAGGGGACGTGTAGTATCTTTATTCCGATATCTGCGAATAATTAATTGAAATTGTGACCAGCGAAGTTCGGAAACACACTCTAAATGACATTACACCCATGAAATATTTCTCAGCGATACCTTCTTGAACCTGCACCTCATGTTGCTCATACTTGCCAGTTTTCGTTTGTGTTAGGATTTTGCCTTTAGTGGAAGTTAGAGGTTGTTTTCCAAATGACATTACACCCATGAAATATTTCTCAGTGATACCTTCTTGAACCTGCACCTCATTTGCTCATACTTGCCACTTTTCGTTTGTGTTAGGATTTTGCCTTTAGTGGAAGTTAAAGGTTGTTTTCCAAATGACATTACACCCATGAAATATTTCTCAGTGATACCTTCTTGAACCTGCACCTCATGTTGCTCATACTTGCCAGTTTTCGTTTGTGTTAGGATTTTGCCTTTAGTGGAAGTTAAAGGTTGTTTTCCAAATGACATTACACCCATGAAATATTTCTCAGTGATACCTTCTTGAACCTGCACCTCATGTTGCTCATACTTGCCAGTTTTCGTTTGTGTTAGGATTTTGCCTTTAGTGGAAGTTAAAGGTTGTTTTCCAAATGACATTACACCCATGAAATATTTCTCAGTGATACCTTCTTGAACCTGCACCTCATGTTGCTCATACTTGCCAGTTTTCGTTTGTGTTAGGATTTTGCCTTTAGTGGAAGTTAAAGGTTGTTTTCCAAATGACATTACACCCATGAAATATTTCTCAGTGATACCTTCTTGAACCTGCACCTCATGTTGCTCATACTTGCCAGTTTTCGTTTGTGTTAGGATTTTGCCTTTAGTGGAAGTTAAAGGTTGTTTTCCAAATGACATTACACCCATGAAATATTTCTCAGTGATACCTTCTTGAACCTGCACCTCATGTTGCTCATACTTGCCAGTTTTCGTTTGTGTTGGGATTTTGCCTTTAGTGGAAGTTAAAGGTTGTTTTCAAAATGTCACTTGCTAAGTACCATTTGCGGCCTATCATGACACAAGAAAGACTGAGTTTAGAGAGTTGGCGATGATTTCATCAGAAAATGAACTTATAAACAGAATTGCATTTGCTGCTACAAAGAGAAGACAACAATTACTTCCAGAACGCGTTGATAAATATGTATTGTTTATGTAATGTGCAACTCATAAATTTCGTTTCTGTTGAAAATGGCTGGTGACTTTGCAACTGAAGCAGGAAAAATTATTTGCGATGATGCGGTGGTGTGAACCGTTTTTCGCTCTAAAAATTAGCAATGAATTTTCAACCTGCTTTCCGAAGTGAAAGAAAGACTTATAAGATCACTTTGCTGTGAGTGTGTGTGTGTCTGTGAGTGCGTGTGTTTATTTCTGTGAGAGAGTGTGTGTGTGTGTTCGTGTGTTTGTGATTGTATGTGCCCACTTTTCAATTTTTGAACGCATCAACCGAATTTCACCAAACTCGGTATACTCACAGTGCTTAGTAACGGTACGTTATTTTTATTGTTTTCGGCTACACTCGGTACTCACTTTGAAATTGGCGGCAATTTTAATATTTAAGGTGATAGACTATATCATAGCTCAGAAACCATTCAACCGATTTAAACCAAGTTTTTTAAGCTGGCAGAGCATTGTGTATGCATCAAATTTTGATATAAATATTGTTGTTCGTCTGCCATTTTGGAATATAGCACAAAGTGAAAAAATAAAGATTTTACATTATATCTCGGAAACTATTTAACCGTTTCTCACCCAATTTGGCATGTTAGTAATAATATGACAGGCAATGTAAACGTAAATAATCAAACATTATTAGGTACCTATTTTCAAAATGGTGGCTATACAAATACGTTTGATATATTTTGCATATATACTATACCATTTAACCAATTTCGTTGACATTTTGTTTGTTGTATACCTACTCGTATATACGTATATGTTACGAGCATTACATACCATCACATAGCCACTTTTGTGGACCATTTCGTAAGATAGTGCAACATGAATAAATATGTTTTTGTGTCATATTTCGGGAAACAATTGACCGATTTCTACCAAATTTGGCAAACAAGTATTTCAATGGGAGATGGTGTAAAATGGCATATTTGAAGTATTTCAGACAGTTATTTTCAAAATGGCGGCCATATAGCCATCTTAGCTTGGGATGCTATATCGTCGAAACCATGTAATCAATTCCAACTTTATTTTGTATGCTGGCAGTAGATATTGTAACTATAAACTGTATTGACACGAAGCATCTTTTCTCCAACATTTTGTAAGATAGCGCCACACGACTTAATGAAATATTTATGTCAGATCTCGGGAAAAAATTTACCGATTTACACAAAATTCTTCATACAAATAGCGCTACGGTAGGCCATGTAAACTAAAATACATCATTCGATACATTAGACTTAAATCCGAATTTGATACTCAGCATCCGACCTCCGTAATGCAAGTGATTGCAAGCCATCTTATGGTACGAAGTTATCTGGGTTCGAGTTCCGGGTTAAGACACGTGTGTATTTGTAATTGTCTCACTACTGTTGCATATGTTTCTGGTTTCATTCTATGATATACATCTATGATATTGCTTTGAATGAGGCAAGTCATTCCTACCAACTCAGCTTTTAAGAACTTATTTAAAAATTAATTTCATCCATGTTGAGGAAAGTAGTCGTATTTGTTACTTCCTGTTTTGGCTTGTCTGCTCATATTGTTATTATTTTTTTGCGAACTGGCTGCTTTTGAATATTGTAGAAATTACTTTTTTCTTGAACACTATATTAATGCTTTACTTTGATAAAATCTAAGCTACAAAAATGAAAATATAAATTAAATAAATTAAATATTATTTCATAAAAATATGCTATAGTTAAAGGCTATTGTTTATATTTTAGACTGCAGCAATAAAGGGGGCATCAGATTTCTTTTACTCTGGGCCTAACAATTTCCTAAAATGGCCCCGTATAGAGGCAATCACATATTCCCCCCCCCCCCCCACCTCATTTTACAGTCTTGAGTACTCATATAGTCTATTTCATTCTTAAGCCTTGTAAACAAAGATTATACGATAAAAAAGTTATCCTTCTAATGATACCACATGGTTGAATAACTACCCTTAACAATACAATACGCGAAAGAGCGTGATAATATGGTAAGCAGTATTTATTTGCTTCGCTGTTGTTTTGCCGCGGCGGGGCATGAACATAGGAACACACTTGAACATAGAGGAACATTAACGCCCTTACATCGGCACACACGATGAGTTTTCCGTGGACATTGAACTAAATACATGGCGAAAGTAATAAGAAACAGAAAATGGAATTTTCAGCTCTTCATAGACACATATAGATGCTTCGCATCTATCTTGTTGCTAGCGATAATTTCGCTTTGTCGTTGACGCTATATGACGCTTCAGAGGACCATATTAAATATGTCAGCGAAGTAATATATCGTCACCGGCGTTTTCAAAGAATGCAGATGCCATCATGTTACTGCGAACTCATCTAAATACAGGCGACGTAATATTACATCGGCGGCATTGATTACTTTGCAGTTGAATTCAGCACTAGTTTTGATTTATGCGTACACATTAAATAAGTAATCTCTTGAAAATATATTACTGGGTAAATTAATGGGGTGAAATGGCAAACTCTGTACATGCTATCGAATCATTTGTAATTGCTGACGAAAAACCGTTCGTTTCGCCAGCTTCTCAATTTCGCATTCGCCCATTCTTCATTCGAGTGCGACTAGTAACACACCAGCCCTGCTGATAAATTATTACTGGTCCGCTGTGTATCGATGTATTAACAACGCTTCTGCCTCTTTTATTTCGTTGCCAACCGTCGTCTGTGCGAGAACATATTTCTTAATTTGACTGCGCCGTCGAGGACACAACTGCTGCTGCACCGAACTCCGCCCCGACAAGCGCAGCACGACACGACAAAAACCGCAACAACCACGACCGTTTCCAATGCGCCTGCTCGAGTTTCGAGCCCCTACAGTGTTTACTGGCGCGACATGATAAGAATTTTTCAGATCCATTTAGAAGGCGCTGATTAACTAAGCTAGTTTCGAAGGCGGTGGGCTGACGGGGAATTTGGAATACATGATGGTGACAAAGTTATATTGCTAATGCATACAAAGGTAAAGTTTTTATTTATAAGAGTTAAATACAATAATTTCATTGTTTGTATTCTTTGAAGCGACGTATTTCCCATTGTAGGGAACGCTTATCAAACAAATTCATTTCGCAAAGTTGTACACTCTGTGCGGCCAAGAATATAAATAATTCCCAATCCACTATTGCTGATCGGGCGACAGAATTGTCGGGCGTGCGTGAGATCTATCTTGCATTTCATTGGTTTAGTTTAGTTTTTAGTGTCGTGCTTGCGGGGTCTTGCTTGTTGGCGCTACGTGAACTCCGGCATTACAGAAACCTACCACACAAACAAAACGACACGAGGAAGCGACATCACTTAGACAAATGATGCTGCGGCAAGAAGTAATTTTGCAGTAGATCACTCTTCTTGCAGAGGAAATTACTTCTGGCATTTCGATGTGACCCTTTCGTCTCCTTGGCCGAAAGGGCTAAGTCTCTCGATAATCGCATACAATGGAAACGCTAGCAAACTGCCGGCAACTTTCAACAAACTTCACAACATTTATCCTCCTGTTCTCTTTACCGAGAGAACTGCTATTCACAAATATTTGCCCATTTTCAAAATAAGGTGTTATGTCGGGCATGAAATGGATATTAACCCTGCCAAAGTTCATATGTGCACCCTATGGAAAAGAAAGAAAAACCTTTTTCCTTGTTAACGTGACATATATTGACGGGGGTGGGGGGGGGGGGGGTTTCATAATTACAAAGCTTTGAAAATGTACACAAAAAATTACAAAATTACAAAAATTTTAAAAAAAATCTCCGCTCTACATTGAGAATAAATAAATATAAATGTTGTACAGCATTCTTTTATATGGGCATTCAATCTTAATGGCCACAGTCTAAATCTAACATATAATTTCTCTCCAACGTGAAGAGAAAAATTGATATTGCAACTTTTGCTTTCTTTTTAAAGAAACATCTTTTTTTTTTCTTTGCGAAGACCTGAGGGGACTTTAACATACCTATCTTATATTTGTGTGTGCACGACCGCTGACAGGAGCAGATTCCTCTCGTCCTTGGCTCCACCCAGGTTTTGTAAACTCCCTCCACATCGTGGCAAGGAAGGGTTTCTCCAGATTTCTCCAGAGTTACACTTGAAATAATTACTTCCGGGTCCAACATTTCCGGCCACGCCGCGCCATCTAGGATTGACCCACCAACTGACGGAGAGAGTTAGCGGAGGATCGCCGAGTGCCTTCGATGGAAGGACGTGTTGCAGGAATTAATTCAGAGCGGCCACTCGGCTGGCGATGGCGGTGTTATGCGGTCTAGCCAGAGGCCCAGCGGCGCGTGTTGCTGAATCAGCTTATCGAAAAGGCAGTCGATGCGTTTGCAGGGGGCGGGGGTTCATCGAATTGGCGGACGTGCACCTGCGATAGGCCCTCTAGTAATTGCCTCACCCCTCAGCCACGGGGGCTTGTTTGTACCCGGCACTCTGGGGTGGGAATGTTAGGACAGGCAGTCATCAACACCTAGAGGGGTGGATCGCTATGCATGATATCGGAACACGTTTCGGGCGTTATACATGCGGCTATTTCTAATGATCGCTTGACAGTTATCAGCCAGCGAAGATATTTGGGCGGCTCTTAAACACAGGGGTCTTGTGAGCCGATAAGGGGGTGAGCGAGGTAAGTATGGAAACTGGCCCGAATGAAAGAGCGGGAGAAACAGGAGATCCCCGAGAAAACCCGGCAACCAGCCGCATGGTCCGGCATAATCCATGCGAAAATCCGTGAGCGACCCCTCCGGGAATCGATTCCGGTTCGCATAAGTGGGAGGCGAGCAGTCTAACCACTACACCACCGTGGCCCCAACTATTATCGCTAGGGACATCTACT
This sequence comes from Dryococelus australis, assembly GCA_029891345.1. Taxonomy (NCBI): domain Eukaryota; kingdom Metazoa; phylum Arthropoda; class Insecta; order Phasmatodea; family Phasmatidae; genus Dryococelus; species Dryococelus australis. Next base: position 72,616,851 of record CM057007.1, on the reverse strand, counting down.
TGTCGCGAAAAACAGTTCCTGTGTGGATATATTCCACAGCACGTATAGCTAGAAACTCTGTCATTCTGAGTTATAATTATAACAGCATAGGTGTCATGCAACTGTGTGTTACCTTGGCGTGTGTCATTGAAGCTCCCACCCCTTATTCTACACATCCTTCAGGACTCTGGATCAATAGTAAACATGTTTTATAATGGTGGCTTCGTTCCGTTTGGCCCACAGCCGGACAAAGGGTTGGGTTCTGATTGCTGCAGCTGCCAGTGAGAAAATGAGATACGCTCGTGTATGTAAATGACTGTGAAATCTATCACAGTGCTGTTTTATAGCGGAAAATGTTGAGGTCTACGAGTATAACTGTTACTCACTTTTGCTGTTGGGTTGTTTTAAAATCCTTTCCGGCTCAGTGTTCATAAATAACTGTGAACACAATGCCCATGAATATTATTTTTGGCCGGTTCTCTACGCTGTGAGGAAATCTACTCAGGCCGGCATATCTAACTCAAGTCCAACATGCAGCAAAACTAATAAACGGGAATTTTTGCTTCTCAGACTGTGGTGGCTTCCAGCTTGCGACGTACGATGTACACTAGTTGTCGGGATGCTAGTGCAGTTGTAGACACTAGTGAAGCTTCATAGCGCGCCTCCTCGTAGTCCAGGTGAGGCGTTGAGCTGCCTTCACGTCTTGAACCAGGCTTACAGCTTTCCATGTATGTGAATGTGTGTTCATGAACACTTTGAAAAATTAAATTACTCTCATTAATTGTATTTTGTTTCTCGTCTCTCATTCTTCAATAGTGACACTAGTGAACTAAAGCTAAGCAACAAGGTTTGTCTCATTCACTTGATTGTATTGTATTTCCAAAGATAATTGTCGTTATTTGGGAAATTTGAACCCTTTCCATGTGCATAGTATTGTATTAAATTCAGTTTATTATTGATTTTACATTCTGTATACTATATTTTCACTTTTTCGACGTCGAAGTTTTCCCATGACAGATTATGGGCAGTACTTCTGATCAGGCATAAAATAAGGTAAATTTTCCAGTGGCAAGCATTAAGTTATGCATTATGTTATTATTATTATTAAAACGCAAACCAACTCGCGACAAATATTCGGACAAGACAAAACTTCTAAAAAACTTCGTATTTGTTCCACCGCCATCTTTGTTTACATTTACATGGAGGCCGCCAACTTCGTTTTATTGTTCCTTATTTGTTTCTCACCTTTGTTCGATTAGTAACCTTTGTTCGACCACCATCTTAGTTATGGTGTTGGCCGCTAGGTAGTATGCCAGTCATTTGACCGTCATATTAGTTCTAGAGTTGGCCGCTAAGGGCGCTGCTTTTTTTTATAACTCAAAATAATAAATGGAATGGTACGGGATCAAACTGCCGGAGCGTGGGTCGCCAGACTAACGCCTAGACCACTCCGCTATCACATGCGCTGGGACAAGAGTTTATAAGAAGTTTATCGCTTGGAGGCAAATAAATACCTTATCTCGTATTTAAAACATCGCATTTCGTATTATTTATATTTAACTTAGTTAATTTATGTATTTTATTTAATAATTTTTTTAAAGTGTATTTTTTAAGTTCTTAATTTTTTAGGTTTAACTTGCAAGTGAATTAAGATTTAAATTATATAATTTTTAAATATTTTACTATTTAAGTATTTATTTTATGTTTTACATTTTATGTATTTATTTTATTATTTATAATTAACTTATATAGATTTTTATGTCTACTTTTAAGTTATTTTATTATTTTGGTTTAAATTACATATATAATATTCAGATTTAACTTATATAATTTTTAAGTTTTTAATTTTTTTATTTACATATAAACATTTTTTTAAGTATTTTTAACGTACATATATATTTCATATAGGCATAATTATATTTCTTTTTTATTCCCAGATTTTTCAACCTATATAATTTTTAGGTTATTTTATTTAACTTTTACAAAGAAGTGTACCTATTGGGTGTCTACATATTCACACTTTTTAGACAGATAAGAATATGTCATCAGTAAATATGATTACGTGACTATGACCAGTGCCATATTGGATTTTATAAGCATATAAATTTATTAGTAAATATATACTGTACAATTATTATTTACTAGATGTTCTGCACTTATTATTGGGGTCTAAATATATACAAAATTAAATTATAAGATATATCGGTGATGTGCCATGAGAGAAGTTGTTAACCATCTTTAGGTAAGTGTGTCAGAGGAATAATAAACTTCAATATTGAACCGGCATACACTGGACACTGCAGTAACAACTTTATATAACAGGCATGTACACTACGCCAAAAAAGCGACATGCGCAAGAATAGACAATGTAAATTTGAATGAAGAAATATAAATCAATCAATCATCACACATGGCTTTCTTAATCAACAACTTATACAATTACTCATTTTAATGAAGAATAGGATAACCTAAACAAACTTACGATCACTTTACTGGAAGTTAAAGGGAAACACGAAAAACCCACTGTCAGATAACTCAGGGTACTTTAACAGTTCAGTCAAATTTTAACTTAAGTAATATTGACCCTGTCAACACCAGATACAATATCGCGAACTCGGAACGTGTTCAAATGGTTGACTCATTTTGATAATATAATTTGTTATTTTAATGAGTCTTCCTAGCTGTACGTCGGAAGCACAACTTCTTATATATATTTTTAACGGATCGGAACCACTGGTTTATTCTTACACGCAAAATTAAAAAAAAAAAAAACCTTTTATGTTTTCAAGTTCTCGGGCATTATATAAGTGTTTTTCTTAATCAAAATTCAGGGCGTCTTCATATACTGGCATAAAATTAAACTTGCAGAAAAAAATTCTACTGGAGAAGCAAATTTACTCTGATGCTGGTTTACTTCATCCTTCTATGAGGCGATGCAGGAATTCCAGGTTTTTGCACCTCGGAATTAGGGTACCTCGAGTAGTTGAGCCGTCCTCGGGTCACCAAATCAAGCACTCCGCCATCGCACATCAGTGTTGCCAGTTCTCGAGTCCTCGCACATATCCATCTCCTCGAAGTTCAGCGAAAATCCTTTCCTGCAGCTTCAAACTCATCTAGCAGCAAAACGTTCTATCGAACCTTCCTTCCACTTCCTTTCTTTATCAACAGCCGTCACATTCAAAAGTTTGTTTTTTTTTTCTTTCCAGCACTTGTCTTTACCGAAGTTTAACACATAGAGGAAGTTGTAATTAAAACTTTTAACTTTTCTTCCTACACGATAGTTATTAAGTTTCCTATGGAAACAGTTTTGAAATGACAAACTTATTCAAAATTATCGTTGCTACCTGAAGTGCATATAGGAATTTGCATCTCATGCAAATTTACGATTATAAGTGCATACAATGGCATCCATGATCATAACTTTGAATATCAGCAAACATATGTAACATTTCATATCTTTACAATTCCAAGTGTTATAGACTATCCCTTTCTTAAGTGTTTACAGGTAGGGACTTTGTACCCAATGTTTATAGTGGGATATTTCCTACCACTATTCTAGGACATCTAAATTTATTTTCCCACACATACCATCCTCTTAACCTAACTTCACTTAACTTAACCATTTTTGTCGAATGCCCTCCACCCAGCTATCTTGATATCATGCTTTATCATTCCACCTCGCATTCTGTAACTTTCGCTCCGCTCCATTACTCCCATTCTTTCGACTGCGCCATCTTTAATTTCGTCTACTGCAGGCAGCCATATTTTTTGGACTTGTAAAAATTCAATTTAGTCACATTTGTTCCACCTTGTGTAGGGCTCGGAATATTTTATCTTAGTCACGCTCATTCTACCCCATGTCAGAATGTTGAATTTTTTATTTATTTTGATTTAGTAATTAATTTTGTCTCGACATCCACTTAACATAACCACCAGACCAAGTAAGAACTCATTTAGTCACCTTGTGTAGGATTCAACAATTAATGTTGGACATTTAATATACTAAAACAAAACCAATATAAGTAAATAATAATGTTTTACTTTCACATAAATTGTGTGTATGTATCTTTTCCATCGTGTGCATACAAACGCATCGGTTTTAACTATAGTGCCCCTTTGTCAGCAGCAGCAGGGCAGGAACGTCCTTGCCAATGATTAGGTTATACATCTTTTCTTCCACAGTTGTCAGACGTCTTGAACTAACCATTGCTGGATTTAAACTCACCATGCCATCACTCTCTCTCCATTTTATCCGAGGGCCAGCTAACCTTGCCAGTGGCAAGAGTAGTGTTAGCAAATATGCACCTGCATGGTAACTGGAGTCTGTACATGCTTTCGTGTCGATTTCATAATCAACAGATTGCCAGATAGCCTAAGTTAACATTTAGCAATGTTAGCATGTTTACATCTGCACGGTGTCTGATTACTGGGGTTAAATAAAGAGAATGAGTCGGACGGTAAGCCAGTGAATACTTATAGTCACAGTTGAATATAACACGTTAACTATTAAGACCAGGCTCATAAAATTCAGTTTTGGAAGTGTCATTTCTAACCCCGGGAATTTTGTTGTTTAAGCTCTTTATAAGTATAGTGATTAACATATATATACATATATATATTCGCTTCAAAGTGTTTTTTTTAACAAACTCTGTATAAAAGAGTTTGTTTACGATACAGGATTAAAATAAGAAATAAATAACTGTATTTGGTACTTAATTTTTTAAATTTATAAAATTATATTACTACAAAGAAACACTAAATAAAATGTTACCTATATAACTTTTGACATGGCACCGCTACAGTTGTCTCTGGTAACCATATTAATTTTCATAGGCATTCGGTATGTCAAATAAAAAATCTGTATTTATTATTGAATTTTTAAAAATTATTTAATTTTTATTTCTTTCAGTTGTACTTAGATCGTACATAGGGTATAGCGAAAAGTTCTCTCAACTTCATTTCTGGTCTCCTCTCTTCAAGACTAAATTCTACACAATGTCAGAATCTGCAAATTATTCACTTTCTCAATTGTTTTGTAGGTATAACTTTCCTCCTAGGATTTTATTAAATATATGTATATGTGAATGAACCAAGCCCATCATATTCTCTATATCAGGGAATTAGGCAGGATACACCACAATCAACTTCTTCTCATACCATCCACCAAGCCGACTGACACCAGTCAAAATATAATGACCACCCATTCCAAACACTTCCACTCAAGCATGGCTTAGCATTACAATACTCCCCTGCAGCTACACCCACACACTGTCCACACGATTCGACATACACTAACAATCGCAAGACAGATATACTGGGAAAAGATATCACGAGACATACCATCTATGTTAACTCAAGTGTACCAAGCATATTTTATAGTTCAGGCCAACCCTGCAACACAAACATTCTTACCATCTGTCAAAGTAACATAACTTGACCTACTAAAGTCCCAAAAAAACCTAACCTACATTTAAAATTTAACTACCAAAGGCCAGAAAATAATCAGAAATAACCTACTACCATAGTGCACACATATGTCCTACGTGTCCAGCATTATTTCAGCCACTTAAGAAAATTTGACATGTCCAAACATCAGCACCACAGGCACCGCAATTAGTACCACAGGCACCGCAGTAAGCACCGAAGGCACCACACTTAGTACCAAATGCACCACATTTAGTACCAAAGGCACTGCAATCAGAGGTTGTTAAGGGTCGTTTATGGGTCATTAGGGCCGTATTGGGGTCATTTTGGAGTCATTTAGCGCTCATTTAGGTCATTTTTGGGTCATTTAGAGGTCATTTAGGGGTAATTTATGGCTCATTATAGATCATTTAGGAGCAGCCCATAGGGTCAAGGGTCGGTCTGGCAGGAGTGAGTTTTCTGCTTTAAGTGTGACCATGATTAAAGCTAAATGAAAAACGTCTGGAAGAAACTGTTGAAGATATAACAGCATGGTAATGTGATCAGCATTGCTCTTGTTGTGAGTATGAGTTATGATAAACCGAATTAGTAAAATAACTTAACTTCAAATAGCAGGAAACCGTTTCTTTAATAAGAAAAAATATATAATTATTTTCTGAGTGATTCAGTTGTATAAATGAAAATTCCAGGAACCGTTTTACAAAGCCGCTGACACTCAAGCAGACATCATTGCAAGGCACCTCCAACGAACTAGTGAAATATGCAAATACAAAAAAAAAATTATTAACTGCATTTATGATATTTTTTCTTCTACAACCATCGCAAAGATCACCAACATAATAACACGTATTATGCAAAAACCGTCAGCTGACACAGTACTTTGCAAATGGCGGAGTACATTTTTGGTTTATAAGTTATCCTTGAGTCACTGAGTAATAAGTGCCTCTTCGCTTGTCTGGGTATCTGAAATCAAATAAATAAATCACGACCACAACACACCGCAAGGGTGTATTGTACCTACGATTCACATTACAGGTGATTACAAGTTCTCTGTCAGTGGTCACAATGTGTAAGTGAATGCTCTGGACCCAACCTGTAACGGCCGTAATGTATGGGCTGTCCTGGTGTTTGTGCAAGGTAGTGAGGTCGGGCAACTAACCTATAAGGGTACTCCGATCCGACAATTGCCGGAGTCCGACTTGATCTCGATTTTAAGTTTTTTTTTTTAACGTGTGTCAAGGGGCTACACTATACTTTGGTTTGAAACATTGTTAGGACAATAGGCATACTATCGCATCTGTAGTAGCAATTCTCAGAACATAAACAATTAATTCCAAACAAAGCGCAATCCTCTGAGCGATTTGCAAAAGGAACATAATTGTATAACAGTTCCGGAATACATTTTTTTTATCAACTAACAACACAACGATTTCTCTCCTCCGCCTTATAAACCAAGCAGAATTTAATATTGAAAAAAATAAATAAAACACTCAAATACTATTTATTTTAGTACACAGTCAATGCAGGTTCATACGATTTTGGTTGACTCAAATTCACGCGGTATTTTTTTCTAGATAGTTTATGTCGGCCGGAAAGGGGAGGTGCCTGGCCAAAAACCATTACCTTATGTTACACATAGTTAGTTTCTGACAAAATAACTAACATTGGAAGGAGGGTGAAGTTGGCTAGTGAAAATGCTTGAATACAAGGCAGGCCCGTGTAATGTTATTTGTTTAGTGTTAATGCGCATCTTATATCAAGATTTAAATCATCTCCAAAGGCGAGGTACGGTGTAAGGACCTGTGATCGAAGCCTGAAACTATTAAAACATTATTAATTTTCTCTCGGTCTTAGCAAAAAAATATCGGGCGACGTTTTCCGACAGATGGGAGAATTTAGCTACAGAGCTGTGCTGCATGCTGATGCCTCAGTTGTTGTTCAGACATCTGGAAGTTAACATCGGTTTGAAAGCAGTCTCTCGCTACACAGAATGTAACCGCGAATTAATTTGAAAGGTTCGCAGTGAGTTCCGTTCCGACAGTGGAACTTCAGTACTAATAACACGATTGGCATTACTCACGGCTCGCTCGATGCGAACATCAAACACAAATTAGAGGATTGCATTTTCTTGGTCGATCACACCTGTATACAGGCACATCAAATGTGAAACAACATAGAGCAAAAACAATTTAAATGTTTAACCCCTTACACCAGGGACAATTTTGTAATAATCTCAGAAACAAGAAAACCTCACATGCAAGTTACTATGGGAATAAATTTGCTTTGGTGCGTAAATAATGTCTGTTTATGGTTAACTCGGGAAGAGGCTTAACAGACGAGTTGAAAAAACTTGCGACAGACTCGCTAGCCGATAACTAATCATCTTACCCTGCCAGAGAATAAGTTCTTTTTTATGTGGAAATATATTTCGTTCTCGTGTTATCTTCGTTCAGCTTGAACTCGTGGTTACACTTAGCGCAGAGGAGCCGCGGCTGCTGAGCGATCAGCACGCTCGCCTCCCACCAAGGCGAACCGGGCTCAATCCCCGGCCGGATCACAGGATTTTCGCAAGTGGGAATCGTGCCGGACGATGCCGTTGGTCGGCGGGTTATCTCGGGGATTTCCCGTTTCTCCCGCCACTTCATTCCGGCGCTGCTCCATGTTCATTTCAATCACCTTCACCGGCTCTCAAAACCTCGCTGTTTAGAGCCGCCTAAATCTCTTCACTCACTCACTCACTCTTAGCACAACTGTCTTCCACTCTTTCACAATTAGCACTGCAATCAAGGCTCATTATGAGTCAAATGGTTTAGTAACTATTAACGAAACGTTATGTATAATGTTTCGTTAATATACTATATAGGCTATATATACACACGAGAAGTAAAAATACTGAGTTTTCCTCTTTTGCCAGACTTTTGAAACAATTAAAAAAAAATTTACAGTGTAATTTATCAAGGCTTTTTTTCTCAATCATATATATATATATATATATATATATATATATATATATATATATATATATATATATAAACCAGGGAGTGAAATACATGTCTACGATTGATTTGACCCATTGACATTGGCAAATTCCTTAGACGGACACAGCACAGTATTGCACCAGATTTATTTTATAATAGAATCAGTTCGTTTTCCTAAATATACAATTGAGGAAAAAAAAGCCTTGATAAACGACATAAATTTTTTTTTTTAAACTATTTCAAAAGTCTGGTAAAAGAGGAAAATGCAGTCTTTTTACTTATCGGTTACATATTTTTTACGCAGGACTAGCAATGCAATGGAATGAGTACTGTTTTCTTCCAGTGCCTTTTGAATGTGCTGGGTCTAAAAGCTAAGATTATGTTTTCACATGTAATAATGTTTGAGGCGTCTCACTCAGCTTACCTTCGTTATCAGTAAATCTGTATTGCGTTCAGAGTGTTAAATGCTTAATTTTGTTCGAGGGAACGAGTGCAGGTATTTTTCAGTTGAGTAAACAAAATACTGTTCAATGTAAACAAATATTTTTAAATTAAATTTATATGTTAACTGCAGCTATATATTTCTCTCAGTTAAAGCTCCACCATATTATGGGGTAGGGGGTACACTAAATTGGACCAATAGTGTTATAATTAAGCACTAACGACTGTGTGTTCACCAACATTGGAGTAACATTAGCACTGACGTAGCTTATATACAAGTGTTTATTTTTGGCAAAATGTTCCTCTTTATTATTATTGCAGCAATATTGGTTTCAATTATACAAATTAATAGTACCGAGAAAATAATATATGCATTAAGGTTGAAGTAAAGGAACTGCCTATGGAGCATTACACCCGACTGTACAATGTGAAGAACTCGTAAGAAAGTAATACAGACAAAATAAAAATTGTCAGAAAAGTGCGATTTAAGCTGTATATGAAAGAAGAATGTATACATTTCGCAACATCATGTAATATTTTACTAAAATATACTTTAAAAATTTAAAAATAATATATTAAAACAGTCTGTATTTTTAGCAACATTATAGCATATTTCCATTCTGGAGGCTTCAGAAAGCAGAATTTGCAAGAAAATGTTTGTCGTGGAATATTGTCATAACGTTTACTATGATTGTACGAAATAAATTGTAATAATAATGTAAGAAATAATTTTTAAGATTAATTTTATGTGCGTCCATTTGTCAAAAACATTTATGGCTGAAACTGATATAAATAGAGTTAATTATAAAATTGATATGATACATTATTACTATGATTTCATTACATATTATCACAGCAAATATTACGACAATCTTTCTTGAAGAAAAGTTGATTCCAAATTCTGTTTTCCGAAGCGTCGAAAACGGAAATGCGCTTAAATTTAGTTAAAAATGTAGGCTCTATCTATCGATTATTTTCTTACATTTAAAAAGTATATTTTAATAAAATATTTCATGATGCTGCAAAATGTATACATTCTTCTTTCATATACAGCTTAAATCGCAATTTTCTGAAAAAATTGTATTATGTTTGTACAACTTTTTTTTATGAGTTCTTCATGTTGTACAGTCAGGTGCAGTGCTCCATAGGCAGTTGCTTTACTTCAATCGTAAGTAGTTTATGAAGCATTGCGTCGTGTTTAGTTCAATTATTTTGGCGTCATTGCTGTTATTTGAACTGGCTTGCCTATCACCAGCCGTTATTCCATTTCGTGTTTTGAACACGGCTACTTCGCGTTAGTTCCGAAGTCGCTGAAAATGATCGTTAACAATTTTCAAGTACGGTCACTTTGTTACAAATACGCGTTTTCATATGAACTGTATACACAATTGCGTTTAAATATAATTAGATTACCTATTGATTTACGAAAATTACAACCGCAAACTACATCCGAAAATCTTAACCGCCCCAGCAAGTGTTCACAAGCTCTTGGTTCTTAAATTGTTCTCTTTCATTCCTTTCACGAACATTATTCACGATATATCAATAAATTACATATTCTTTGTGAAGATAATGATATAGCGCTGGAAGGACAGAAAATTACCTTTCGAAAATGTTGTCAAATGTTAATATTAAAAATATAATGAGCTCACGACTTTATGCACAAACGGTTTCCTTTGAATCCGAATGTTACAATTCTAATTTCGGTAGATCATGTGGAAGGAGAGTTTATGCTGCGTGGTTTGTAACAAATAATAGTTAGTGTCTCTAAATCTGGCCAGCAAATTAGTCGCAGTCTAACCTGGAAGTGGAATCTCTCTCCCCTTCAGTGCTTTTAGGACCCTGCACAGGAAACCGATAACAAAAGACACCCGTTTTTCGGGAATAAACTTCCTGTCTAGTTGTATTTCAAAACACTTTTTCTCAAATACATTTTTTGCTATTGAATAGTTTTCATTGCTGAAAGTATTCAGTGCCTGCCCGCTAATCACACGCGTTCAGTAGCGGAGTAATGTGATTCTGATTGGCCAGGGAAATACCTAGATGTTCCCTTACACATGGTGGCGGCATGGACAGTAACCAAATGAAAACTACAGGTACACTGTCATAAATAACGGGACAGTTAAAATAACCTGGCAAGTGTAAGTTAACATTCGCAAACTTGTGGGGGAAACATAGTTTTCCTTACAGGTAAGGTAACATTACGGCACTCTGGAGTAAAATTCACTTACATGGTAGTGTCAAATCCCATACGTGGATGGGAAAATTTTCTTACGACGCGTGCATCTCTTCAGCATTCTCTACAGCTAAGGGGAGGGACGGGAGGAGGAAACAATAATCCAACACTCTTATATTCATGATGTCGCCACGGTGTAATGGATTACCCCCCCCCCCCCCCCCCCCCCCCCCCCCCACCCAATTTTGTCAGGTACTATTTCCGTTCGATCAGGGAATAGTACTTGTTATGTAAATTTGCTCTACAGTTAGGAAGTAATTTTACCCTACATGTAGAGGTAACATGTAGAGCTTCCCTTACATGTAAGGGAATTTCACCATAAATTTTGTTTTACAGTGTAGCATAGTGAAATATATCCTGCCGGTAACTGTTTGCTCGGGGATCTGTACCGACAACATTTGCAGCGAGTTATCTGTTAGTGAGTAAGAATACACAACTGCCGGGTTTATTGAGCGCGCGTCTCACCGAAGTCTCATTGGTATTCTGTATTCTTTTCCGAGAGGAAGTCAAGGGACCACCTGCACGCGACAGCACCGAGAAAGATGATTCTCAGAGGAGGGGAGGATAGTGGTGGTTGAATCGGGGGGGGGGGGGGGTGAAACTGCTCCCACGGGGTTAGAAGTCTGATCTAAATGCCGGGATCGTCTGAAGGGGGGGTGGCCTTATTGTCGAAGAATTGCCGTCTGAGCTGTAAAACTGCGCCTCATTATACAGTACGTTAAAAAATTTGGCCCGCACGCGGATCCTACGATAAAGTTTACCTGAAGTTCTAAATTACATGATTACTCTCCCACGTAATTTTACTTTTACAGTCTAGCAGTATTTTATCACCGAATATATCTGCTTATTTCACATGTACGAATATAAACAAACCCTCAGACCCTCTTTAATTTACGATTTCATGCGGTGCAAAGAAAAATAGTTGCTATCCATACTGTATTTGACTCTACACAACAATTGTTTCTTCATTGCAGCAAATGGTCTATACGTTCTGTGTTCGGCTGCAATGCTATGAACCAATTATGACCCAGACATGTAACAAGGTTTACAAATAATTTGCCCACAGGTAAGATTGTTGGCCAGCGAGCTTCGCAGTGTTTAATACAGACCAAAACTTTCCTTCATATGCGTTATGTACAGAACTGCGTAAACTGTGAGTCAGTTTGTTAGTAGACCTGTTAGCATTAAAATAACTGGAATGTGACTGGACCCCGAAACTCTCACACAATAAAGCAATTATCAAACTATCTGAACTCTTATCAAACTTCTGATTAAATGCTACGAAACAAATGTACATTTAACGACCCTTCCGTATACTTAACACTGTTGCCAGATTGTACCCGTAAGAATTCGTAGGATCGAAATTTGTAATTCAGACTGCATTAACATTCTATATTAGATTAAATAGTGTGATATTGTGACGAAAATATGGCAGCATGCCTTTTCTTAGACTTAACCACATTGTGCAGATATTAGTTTAAAATTGCATTTAATTTTACAATTCATAACTTACACTCGATCAAAAACATTAATTAGCATAATTTTGAATGTGTGATTAAAATATGTTACTTAATAAAAATAACAAATAAACTGCTAAAATTACAAATTAAAAACTTTCCCAGTCTTGTACACGTATAGATTTCAGGCAGTTGGTGATAACAATCAAACATTACATTAACTTCTACCTCTTTATGATTTCTACGACAAACATTGTCGGTGGCATTTCTGGAACAATTTGCATAAACGTCCCTTAGAAAACACTTTTAAAAAATAAATAAATAACCAATTTTACGATTATAGATAATATGGCTGCATGAACTGAACTCATTCAGATGAATAAATGACTGGCATGACAAGTACAACAATAACTGGAATGACATGTACATAAAACTATAACAAGGCTCAGTATGGCCCCAGTCCCCAGCCATGGTCCATCACTGAAGGTACGTCGTACTCTAGATGGGCAAGTAATATAATTCGGAACAATTGGTGGGTCGAATCCATGTTGCCCATCATGATGATATTATATGGACTAGTACTAGTCCATTTTGAAGCTCCATTTCAGCAGACCTTGTTGGATGAGGGGTCCAGACCCCCCCTTCTCATGATACTCGCCCTACATCTTCCGTGGTCCGCCGACACTTCTGCCCCACTGGGCATATCTCTAGTGGCCTGTTAACTCGATTTACCCAATGACTATATAGTTAACAAAACCCATATCTACTATCTCCAGACTATACCTATACAGAAGTATTTTGCTCCTTGATAGATACCACCACAGTAATTCTATTATGTGGGCACATTGTCTCTCGACAAATAGAGCAACTTTGCCGGGTGCGAATTTTCAACACCCTTCCAAATTTATGTCGATCATCAATCTCACCTCCGGGTGTTGGATTCATGGGTGACACCCTGGACGTAAGCCCCATCAAGGCCGCACTCCGACTCCCCAAGTGAGATAACTCTAGAGTAGCGAGATCAGCCCACGCATCCTTCCTTTTCATGACACTTGTAGTTTCTCAGTCAGAGTGAGTTAAAGCCCCAACTCCGAAATTTTCCATTTATATTCACATTAATTTCTTCACATTGAATTTCAGTTTTTCGACCACAATAGTCTGACCTCAAAGTAGTCGACCATCGAGCCACCAGGCCAACACCATCACAATTGCCCATGATTCAAGCTGACTCGTGCTAGGCATGGGAAGCAGCTACACCCATTAGTAAAACAAGGCATAGGGAATGCCCTGGAGTTGTGCACGTTTGCTGACCCCAACCATGTGGTTTACTTAGCAGTACGACAAGGAAGCAAGGGTTCCCTTGAGCTAACAGAAGATATTGGCTTGCACATAAGCACCTTCCTGTACATATATTCGTTTCAGCTAATCTATGATATCAGAGGTGGCAATACTCCCGACATAATTATGGGTCAGTTGAAATCCCTCATACTAACTGAGGTGGTCCTCTTAGGCTGGGAGGGAGAGCTCCTTCTGTAGTTGAGTCTACATCCACTAGGTATAATAACACAGCCACAGACACCCGGGGAGACTCAGGGCATGGTTAGGCAGCTTCAAGGGTTCCCTCCCCCCGAGTGTGCCCAGAAACTATGCACAACCTTACAGCCACTTAAGGACTAGTCCACTGTCGCCCAGGGACTGCACAGCAGCAGCCGAGTGTCATAGTTCCTTCTACTGCATGCCCTGTTCAGGTTTTATGGCCCGAAGTCTGGTACACCCTCCATCCTCACACACTGCAGCTGTACTTGGACGTGTAAGACAGTTCATGGAAGTTTCTCCTCTTCTCTCTTCAGGCCATTCACTGCTATTAGTGGCTTACTAGGTATTCTGCCAGATTTATCAGCAAAACCATTCATCTTCTTCAATTGGAGGTGTTCCAACTTTAAAGCCTTTACCCAAATACCATCTTATGGAACTTCAAAAATTTTGCTGTTCATGTCATTGATCGTATTCTTTAAGCCTATTGCTAGTCTTAGTAGCAAACTCATTCCATATGCTGTGAAGAGCTTCATCCTTTAACACATTTTCCAATTGCAAGTGAATGTCCTTTCATTGTGTTATCCCTTGGAGCCAGTCTTTGGTGTTCTCTGTCTTCAGACAGCCTATCAGTACATGTTGTAAGGTGTTATGCACATCACATACATCACCCAATTGAATTTGCATAGCTGTAGACTATGGTGTTTTGGCTTGAAGTTTCTGTGACCTATATATGTTGGAGCACTGTAGTGGGTCATGGTTACCCACTTATACTTCAATCTTACATAAATGTGTGGCATCAGCTCGAATGTCACTCCTCCTTTGCATAATGTTGTCCACCTCTCTTGCCATGTCTGGAGAACTTCATTCTAAAATTAAAACATTTCCTCCTTAACCATCCAACTGGCACTCTCTCCACCCTGATGCATCTGCATCTCACAAGTAATATACTGGTAGGGCACCAGCCAAGACTGAGAACGACTCATTGGACACAGTTCTATATTCCTTAGTCACAATTACCAGTGAGATAAACACTGATGAGCTTCCTTTCAGAATGACCTAGTTGTGATCTATAGGGCCATATGGAGGTCACATACGAAATGATAGCTTCAAACACTGCTTCATACATTATCTTCAGTGTTTTAAATTTGAGGTCTCAACTAGTGTATCCAATTCTCTTGAGTTTATGGAAGACCACTACTATCTTTCTGGAAATGTTTAATGAAGCTCATCTTGTCATTCATGATGTCTCCCAGGTACTTGTACTCAGGCACATATTCTACTGGGCCCTTACTTAATCGCACTTTCGGCAGTCTCACCAGTCTTTCTTTATGCATATTCATCATATCTGTCTTGGTAATGGAGAACTTTAACTTAACCTGTAGTGACCAACTCCTAATATTTTCCATTATTTTTGCTATTTTTCCTTCGATATGTCTCTAGGCATCTCTGGTGATCAATATCAATCCATAATCTGCATATCCGAAGGCCATACGGCCCAGTGGGAGCCCCACTTCCAAAAATCCATCAAAAAGGACATTCCATAAGATTGGTCCTATGACTGATCCATGGGGAAATACCATCTTCAATTTATTTTGTACCTGCTCAGTTTTCTCAGTTTACACACTCACTGTGTTAGCAAAGAAGTCCAAGATCACTCTGTAGATGTTAGCTGGGCATCATTCCCTCTTCAGTTTAAACATTACCTCCGTTCACCAGGCATTGTCGAAGGCTCATTCTATATAGAGGAACACTCGTCATACTGCTTTGTAGGAAGATTATTTGCCAGTCTCCAAACTTTTTCTAAATCCATGCTGCTTTTCGAGGAGTATTCCTTCAGATCCCAATGTCATTAGGAATTTTTTCTATATTAACTTTTCATATATCTTGCCTAGTCTTGAAAGTAATGTCAGAGGTCTGTATGATCTTCGATCTTCTGGATCTTTTCCAGCTCCCTTATACAAAATCTGCAAGCACCATTTTTCCATGGAGAGGGAAACGTGCTAGGCTTAAGACTGTTGTTGTACAACTGTAGCATTACATTCTTGTTCATGGAATAACTTCTCTTGATTATTTCAGCTCCATGTCTGTCTGGCTTGGAGCCTTGCCATTCTTCATTCGATACACCACTGTAGTAAGCTCTTTCATATCAAATTCAGGTGAACCCATTTCTTCCAGGACCTCGTACATTAGCTGTCTCACCCTGGTGTGCTCATCCCCTTCTCTTCTTGGGAATCATCCAGCAGAAGTGTGCGGGGCAGTATTTCCCTAGATCTTCTGCAGCCAGTACAATTTTCCCCAATCAATTTCGCACATGGTGGAGGAGTAGCCTTCTTGACCTTATTTGAGGCTATATTATACACTATGCATAAAGGGTCCTCGTTAGCAGCCTGGTCAACCAAATCTGCTCATGACTTCATTTTCTTCGACGGAATGCTGTTAAATTAGCTGGATTTATCCTCTTATAGTCAGCTGTGAAGTTCGACATTTCTTCTCCTCTCAGTCCGTGAAGTTTCTTTTTGGTTTTTGGCACTCCTATTCATCATTCTTCAAATGCCCTGTCCCATCAGGACTAGTTAGGTAGCCCACGATTAATGTTGCGGAGAGTCTCTTCACATGTTTTTGCCAGAACTTGTGTGAGAGCTAACACTCTTTCTTCCACTCTGCCATGTTGAAGATCCACACTTTTTTCGATCTTACTCAAAAGGCCCCTACATATTTCGGCCAATCTGCTGCCTGGTGCACATATCGAACTTCCATCAAGCCTACTTGAGGAATGTTTCGCCTCCTTCTTCCAAAAACTTCATAGATTACCAATTTATGATCACTTGTACTTTCTTTAGTCAACTTTCAATTTCAGACATAATCTTTCACTTTCCAATTCAAGACAGTTATGCCTATATATGTTTCGGTGCCATGTGCTTGTGATACAAATGTAGGCAGCTCTCCTTCTACATTTACTACATCGAGATAATTATGTATGATAAACTGGCTTACCATATCTACAGCTTCTTCTGTGTCTGGCGAAAACCACAGCTCAGATTTGGCATTGAAATCAGCACCTATAAACCACAGCTAATTCCTGAATGTATCCATGGTGACTTACCATCTATCAAGATGTTGCTGAGTGTCATCCCCAAACCGAAAATACGAGAACACTATCCAATATGTAGTTGGATCCTTGATGACTTTGATACACACATGATGTGTATTAGATACACTCTCCACTATGATGACGTACATCCCCATGTTGATACTTAGCACTCTGACTTGAGGTCTTATGTTGCTAGTGAATATGGTACCTTTCAGTGTTACAACTCTTACAAAGGGCACATATGGATCCAGCAACAGGACTGTGTCCAGATTTTGCTCCACCACAATCTGGTTTAGCTCCCACTGCTGTCCTGTGCATACTTAGCTGGCCATATCTAATTATGTTACAAGCCATAATCAATTCTACTAAGTTCCGCCAACAGGGCTTTTTGGTATTCTGGCCCTTGAATGCAATCTGTGATAATGCACCAAACCCTTTCTGTCGCTGATTACACACATATATCCTTGAGTTCTTAACTGCCTTCTTTGGACAATTGTCAAACTTGTGACCCTTCTTGGTACATCGAAAACAGGTGGACTCTGTGTCTGCATTTCTTAGTTATGTGCCCCCACTGTTGGCACTTTTAGCATTGAGATACATAGTGTCGTGCCTTGCAGCTTTCATAGCCAAAATATCCCATTTCTGTCCCAATTAACACTTCCTTGTGCCAGAGTCACATTCAAACACCACATTGACTATGTCGGCTTCTCTTAGACCAGTTCTTTGACTTACTGTCACATTTCTCTTAAACCGGTCTGCGGACATTCCACCAATAGATTGGAAATTCTGTCTGTATAAGGTTTCCACCAATTTTTAAGTGACATTTCACCATGATATATCATATCTCATAATATTCGGATCTTCCTTGGTGTACCTAGTTTAAGACCCATTTCTTTGATCTCAGTATAATTCAATCACTCGAGTTTCCTCATTCTCTTCGATGAGGATACCTATATTTCTGATTCCCCTAATATTCCACATCTGAAGGCCTTCTGTCTTGGGATCAAAGCTTTTCTTCACTTTGTCCTTTGTTTCCATACTGGTTGTGCCACCACCTTCCGGCTATACCAGGATAACCTTTTTCATTGATAGGGATTTAATCTATTCTCCTTTGGCTGCTTGGACATAGCTTTAAATTACAGGCATGTATTTTTTCAACACTTTGCATCTCTGTACTTTATTAAGATTTTACCATCACTTTCTTGTTGTTGATCTTGCCAATCAATTGGGCATTTTCAATAAGGACCTTATCCAGTAAGTTCTGTAATGGTTGAATTTTGTAACCAATAAATTCTCATATCTCCTTAACATTTTTCTCAATTTTATGTATTAAGTTTCCTCCGTCCAATGAGTCGGACCCTTCTTCACAGCTCTGAGCTTGTTAATTGCTGTTTCCGCTAGGGATATTGGTACACTTCCTTGTCCCAGGATCTCATAAAAGCCTTCTTGTGAGCTTTAGCAGAATTCCCCTTTACATCATGGTTCAAGATTCAGTTCCTCCATCATCGACACTTTGACTTTATTGGATGGGGAAGTTTTGTAAGCAATTGTGACTTTGTTATTTGAACAAGTCGAACACTTTAAATTTGATTGTTTTTATAACTACAAGTCGACCACATAAATGATCTTGTATGTGCAAGAACAGCAACACTTACACAACTTACTCTTGGAAAGCCAAGGCCAATAAAAATCGCACACACATAGAACTCTGCAAAGAAATTAAACCTTTTACAACACCACAATCAGAGAATTAGTAAAAGCTGTTTCTTTGTCAATAGTATATATATATATATATATGTGTGTGTGTGTGTGTGTGTGTTTACTATTGACAAATAAACAGCTATTCCTAATTCTCTGATTGTGGTGTTGTAAAAGGTTTTTTTTCCTTGCTGAGTTCAAAAAAGGACAGATAGCAAAAGAAAACAGCAAATAAAAAGAAAATACAAGACGACAACGAAAACATAAAAAAATCAGACAAGGGAACAAAATAGTGCAAAATCTATATTACTGGACACAGCTGAACGATAAAAACTAAAACTCGCACAAAATTAGGACAAAAACTTCAGTAAAATACAAGGCAGGAAAAAGTTTTCCTTGTCAGGTTATGAAACAAAATAATTCAACATTACGAACAACCCAGGAACTATAAATATAACCTGAGAAAATAATAGATCAGCCAGCAAAGAGGACACAGAATTATGAAAAAATGATAACAATAATAATTACAAGTATTCACGACGTTTTGGGACTGGCATGTGTTGCTGTCTTCAGATGAGACACTTGACTCTATGAACAATCGCAGTATAGCCAATAGTATTAACCGTTCATGCCAAAGATGTGTAGAAAATTCCACAAATAATATCAGCTACAAGGAAGAATCTACACTGTTGCTTTGCTGTGTAAAGAATTGGTCGTAAGTACCATTAATTTCCAACATGACCACGATCGTGAACATGGTGAGTGAGCGGGTTTAAGTACATCACGCATCAAAATATGTCTTATTTGCGACGCTTCAAGTCATAGATTATATCGCGCGTGAAAGTGTTAAAATCGTCGAGTTTCATGAACTACCTTGTTTGCAACACCAACAATCGTAAACTAAAGTGGTTGCCGGAGGATTAAGTAAGAGCTAGGCTTCTCGCGAGCCACCTGTGTTGCTTGTCCGCACGAGTGTGTTGTTCACACGCCCTCATCAGCCGCGGGAATTGTGTTATAGCTGCGCGGAAACTAAGGCGAACCAACCCCCCCCCCCACCGCTAGATCTAACTTTGCTCCCCTGTGATTGGATTTGCCCTGGAGGCAGCGTGTGTTCCCTTTGCTATCTCATCTCCGACTGCAAACACTGCCGCGCGAGCTCTTCAATAAGTTAACGGATACATTACTTCAGGCCACACCGGCTCAGACACAACCTGACCTCACAAAGTATTTTCTACTAGAGACCTGCCTCTTTAAGGTTCCTGTGTACCGGAACGTTCTCTGTGAAATCGTTGTTTGCGCGTAAACGCTTGTCTCGGTAAGTAAATGTCCTGGGAATACGAAGTTTTGCCAGAAAGTATAAAAAAGCTATTGTCTCTGTCGCTATATTTTTACTTTTATGATATTAAGTGTGCTAACGGAGAAAAAGATCGTGAAAGTGGTCAAATATAGCAGTTTTAAAGCTTGCCTATGAATTTTTTTAAGTGGTAAGTGAAAGTACGATTATATTCAGGTAGTTTGATCTGTGTACTTCCTTCGCGTGTAATAAAACCCCATTAGTTACAGATCTAGTTTACACAGTAAATCGTTAGGATGGAAACACTACACGCCGTGCGCATACGAACGATGAGGCACTAGGCGTGCGTGGAACTGTCGCCCGTATCGCTCCCTCGCTTCTTGACCTTGGACGCGCAGCTACGTAGTCCTCTTAAGGCTGCCCGTTTGTCACAAAATTCTTTTTCCGAATTTCCAACATAATTTATACTAAGGTGATATACCAAGGATTAACTTGACAAAGGCGTACAAGAGAAGAATATTATTTCAAAAACAAATTAAAAGAACTATTGGAATTATAAATACGTATCTCGTACCAAGCAAACTTCAGAATCTCTCATAGTTATAATATTTGGCTGAAGGTAAAGAGTTTGACTTAACCAGAAAACATAGAATATTCTCGGTGTATTTCTATGCGGTTGTTTTGCAGTTTATTTTTAAGTTTCGCAGGAAAATTGAGATGTACAATATCTACGAATAAAGTCCTTCCAAAACGTACATAATTGTTGAATTGTGAAAAAAAAATATAAAAAAATAAAGAGTTAAGCTTAAATCAAATTTCGTGCTAGAATAATGTCTGAAATTTGATTGACATAAACATTAAATAAACCGAAATATCTACTAAATAATGTCGTTCTTACTGGTATTTTCATTACATCATCGTTGGTGTGTTGTTACAAAACAATCAAATATCGCAAAAACTTAGGAGGAAATTAAAACACTCGAAACCCTTTAATGCATTCAGAAAAAGTGTACATGATTACATAAACACCGCACAGGAAGGTTACTTCTTTCAGGTACTCTACACCGCAACGCCAAATTCTTAATCACCTTCCCTTTGAATAACTTATTCGTTAACCGTGCAACTGCCCTAGGTTATTAATGGTTCATAATACTATAGCCGAACACAAATACATTAGTTGTGATAATGAACCAAGTTCTGTGTATAGTACGGATAACAAATGTTCTTGTAGGTAACATCCGAAACCATAAATTAATGTGGTTCCGAAAAGGTAAAAAGAAACTGTAAAAACTACTAATATTTCAAAATCCAAATTACTTTATAATTAACATGCTTGGCTGCAGCTTAAAACAGGTTTGATGTCACCAGACTAACGCACACAAATTTCTCTGAATTTTCTTCTTTGTTTTTCTATCACAATACTACTCACAGGCTGTGGGAAGTATACTTCGCACCCTGTTGGTCATATTTTAAGTCTCCAGTTACCACCTTCGACTACGCCTGCCATCTGTAGGCAACTTCAGTGAACTATGAAAAACAGTGGGTAATCCTTGAAGACAAATTACAGTCATTGTAAAGGAGGGAGGAAGCAGTAAAGGGTAATTATATGTTCTGGTAAGTGAAATAATGCTTTGTGTATATTTCATTCTGTAAAACTGAAGTAATTATGTTTCCTACCCTCACATTCATGTTAACTGGCAGTAACAATGCTCAGAAAACGTAAGAGATTAACAGATGAGCAAGCTCTTCAGCTATATTTTGCACCTCCAAGTGACCCTGATGATTCCGACAGAGAGCCAGATGAAGGAGCAGAGATGAATTCTGTTCGACCGAGGAGCAGAATAGCAATTTTCGTACATCTGATTTGGAGCCAAGTATCAGTAGGGAACTAAGTAGTGCATGCATGGATGAACACAGCCTAGTACCAGTTGGACTCCAAGTAATTCATGTAGGGGGGGGGGGGGGTAAATGTGGAGCCTTGTAATGATGATTGTGAAAGCGGTAATACCGAAGATGAGGAAATGAAGGAGGATTGGTCTCAGGATGCATATTAGTTTAATTCACCTGCTGTCGGTATGGTTGTTGAAGGAGAAATCAAACCTTGGCTAATGCCAACCAGCACAGGGAAGGTATTTTTCACTGAAATATTCAGTAAGGTAACTATAGAAAACATTGTTCAGCAAACCATCAAGTAACTGGGGAGAAATATATGTAGAGAGATTGCAAGTGTAGATTGGAATAAATATTCTGATGGGTGTGATAATATTGCCAAAAGTCGAACACTACTGGATTTCTGACCCTGCATTAGGCCAGTCTACAATATCGCTGGTAATGACATATGAATTTTCAAAATTATAATGGAGGCAATTCACATCAATGATAACAAAACCAATCTTCCAAAGAATCACCAAAATAATAATAAACTTCATAAAGTTAGGCCTCTTATCAAAAACCTCAATAACACAATATCTGAGGCGTACACTGCATCTAGTGTATTGGTCGTTGACGAAAGTATGATACCGTTCAGCTAAAGAGGGGAGAGTTTCAGTTTCAGTGTAAAGAGGGCATTGCAGCCATTGAGTGGATAGATAGGAAACCGATAACCATTCTCACAAGCTCCAACAACCAAAGTTCATCACAATAGTCTCAAGAAAGAATAAGAATTATCAGGTGAGCTGCCCAGCTGGTATTGCTACATACAACGAGATAATAGGAGTCGTTGATTACTTCGTTCAACTGCAAGAACATTACAC
This sequence comes from Dryococelus australis, assembly GCA_029891345.1. Classification (NCBI taxonomy): domain Eukaryota; kingdom Metazoa; phylum Arthropoda; class Insecta; order Phasmatodea; family Phasmatidae; genus Dryococelus; species Dryococelus australis. The sequence continues at coordinate 72,593,964 of CM057007.1, read as the reverse complement.
AATAGGTTGACGTTCCCAAAATGGTTGCACGGGATCGTGTATTTCCTCATCTATCTAGCTATTGTAATTGCATTTATACTGTGGAATACCAGCAGAAGAGAATAGGCATATCATGGCCAGCTTGATTTCGTCTTTGGCTGGCAAGACAGTTGATAGCAGGTTTCTCAAATCGAAAATGTAAAGGACCACCTGTCTAATTTTTGGGCAATAAGTAGACTGTTCCAGAAGATGTAAAATTGACCAAAGTAGGTGACCACATGCCAATTTGGGAAACAAAAGAACTTACAGACGCTGTCGTCTATGCTCTACAAAACAACACGACAAGAGAACCAGGTATATTTGCATAATATGCAACGTCCCATTGTGCGTCGAACCATGTTTCCGGAAGTTTCATGGAAAATAGAATGTGTTTGACATCTCAGGCAAACAAGCTGTAACGAATGGAGAACACAGCCGTTCGTGGGTGTTGCCAGTGTGTAGGACCTGTAAAATAAAAAATAGTGTTTGTTACATATACGCTGTTACTGCTATGGACAATGGGAAGTATAATTCCCGCCATTATAAATTAGGCTAATAATGCTATGGGTGGTGGGAAGTATACTTCCCTCCATTACGTATTAGGTTTAACGTCACATAAATGTTTTCTGCCACAAATAAACGTATTTAAGTTCTCATACCTATCCTGAATACAAATTTTGGTTTTTGCACCATTACTCCAAATAAATGGCCTGGGAAAGGATTTTAAAATATCTAGTATTTGAACCATCATTCAACGCTAGACAATTATCCACTTCAAATGAAAATGTTTCATGGTTTTCTTATGGCATAACATTTTGGTCTGAGATAAATGCATTATTTTAGGTGTTGCAATGAACAAACTTTTCTTAAGTTGTACTAGCATCGTGATGGCTTAATGTCATATACCTCGAACAATATAAATAAGTTTGCCGTTGATGTATTTGACAGCATATATTTGCGAAATTAGTTGTTAGGTTTGATATGTTCAGGCTCAATGGGACACGGGCGAAGAGCCAGGAGCAGACTGGCTGGCATGTTGTGATTTCACCCGGCCGCCATCTTGGATCCTGGTGACTTTGATCTTGACCACACACCTATGATCTTGAGATCATGACCATGACATCGGATGGATGATGTTGAAACGAAAAAAAATTAAAACAGCCCAGAAAGGTTTAAAAAAAATTATAAATCTCAATAAAGAAAATAATTAAAAAGTAAAAATAATAATAATTTAATACGTGCTGAATATTTTGGGTTCCAAACCAAGATGGTAGAGACACATTCCTCCAAGCATAAAGACCAGCAGACAACTGGCCCCCACCGTTATTATTTTTCATTTGTTAATACAGTATAACCCTCCAATAGTAGGGTTATGATGAGTCTGGTCTAATGTAATTGAAATGGGAGCTGTGTGGTTGGGCAGCTGGGGGGCTGGAGATCTTCGGCTCGACTCAGGGGAGTGCTCGGAAGCCATCGACTCGGGTTCGCCGAACGTACCCGAAGGTGCTCGGCAGTTACGCCCAACTGATTTTCTTCAAGCATATATGTTTGTTTTTGGCAGTTATATTGGTTTTATAGGCATAGCATGACAAATCGTGCATCTGTAATTATTATTCGATTTTAAAATTTATTTTTTAGTTTAAAAAGTATTATTATTATTATTTATACACATGCAGCTGCACACATACACATGCCCCTACACACATACACGTGCACCTACACACATATGCGTGCACCTACATACATACACATGCACCTACATGCACACGCACTTACACACACATATGCACCCACATACACAAACTCACACCTACGCACATACACACATGCGCACCTACACACACATACAGATGCACCTACACACACATGTACAGATGACTCAATGACAAGAGGAGGATGGGTCATTTAGGGGCCAAGTTTGGAAATAAGGGTTCATTTAGGGATCAAGTATGGAAACGAGGGATCATTTAGGGTCATCTATGGGTCAGTTTTGTGAGGGATCGGTCAGGCAGCAGTCAGTTGACTGCTTTAAGTGTGACCATTATTTAAAGCTGAGCGTAGATAACACGAGGACGAAATGTATTTTCACATTTAAAAAAAAAATCAATTTTCGGACAGGCAACGATGATGAGTTAGCAACTAGCGAGTAGGTCACAAGTTTTTTCAACTCGTCTGGTAGGCCCCCCCCCTCCCCGGGCTAAGCATAATGTATGTACATTGTTTAGGAATTAACGCAATCTTTCCCCATATTAATTTGCGTGTGAGGTTGTATTTATCCCGTAGATAGTTGCAAAACTGGCTTTAGTGTAAGGGGTTAAACATAATTTTTTTTTGCTATATGTTGTTTCACATTTGTATATAGGCGTTATCGACATAATAAATATTTATGCTAGATTTAGGTTTTGAATATGAAATATTCGAAACCTTGTAAGCTGTCGTGTAGAAGATCATGAATGGATGTTCACTGTCTATATTTTTGTTTTAAAGGTGTTTGGAATGTGATTAAGGAGTGATTTATTTTTAAAGGAATATTCTCTGTTGGTCCCCACCAGTGTATGTTTTGTTTGCTCAATATGGTAACGTATACATGTTTCTCAAGTGTTGAACCTGTATAACTAATGGACGAATACTAAACAGAGAGAAATTAATGTAATAACATTGCTGAAAGAATGTTTCTGAAACTTGAGTCACTAATTGAATTGCGGTCCTCTTATCTTACCCTGATCCGATGCCTAAATCTTACATTTCCCATTTATTATTTCTTCCTAAAGCAGTGTTCGCAACACTGACCAAAATTACGTAATTTTATCTAAGTACGATAGAAAATTAATATTCTTTATCATTTGGTGCTTCGAACTGGGGTCCATATGCCATGCATCATATTAGTAAATATCTTAATCGAATTGTGAACCTCTTATCTGGCACTGATACCTATATCCGACGGCTATTATAAGATACTTAAACAGACACTGAAATTTTCTCTAAGTCCGTAAATTAATTAATTTCTTATCGGGTCTCGAACTCAGCGCCCTACACCGTACGTTACCTTGGGAGATTGCTTAAATCCTTATATATGAGGTTCGCATGAATATTAAACCGCTGAGAATTTATAATATGAACATAGTTAAAAAGGTTTCCAGAACTAGTTTCACTTATCGAATTGTGATCCTCTTATTTTACCCAGATCCTCATATCTGATAGCTAAAACCATCGTTTCGCCTGTAATATGAATTCCTATAATATTCACCGAAAACTGGGAAAAATTACTGCAGATTGGCCAGATATGTGAATAAAAAAGTATAAAGCAGTATAACAGTGCGATCTAACCTATCATTACCAAGCTAACATAGTAAACACCTTCAGAGACAATTTAATTCACGAATTAAAATGTTTCAAGGAAAGGAAATTTTTTATTCGGGCTTTATTCAAGCTGACAGTTTCTTCCGCTTACATAACAAATCAACTCTATGGTTGGTCTTCGGATACAGTTAATTTGAATTATTCATAACCCAGATAAATAGCATGATTTACGACTGACTGGCCCACATGGAAGTGCACTGGGTGTTAAATCTCACGGTGAACAGTAACGGGAAAAAATATCATAACTGAGAATTATGTCCACTGGGTCTGTATAGGTTAAGTTCGATCTGCAGCGCTGAATACTTATCCCATTCGGAACACTGTATATAGTTGGATACATTTTTGGTCTCTACTGCACGCTGCGAAGCTTAGAGGCTACTGATCATATCTGATCTTAGTCTAGGTTGCGATTATTTCAAATTACTGTACCCTAACGCAAAGCCTACGCATCATTGTCTATGGCAACGAGACGAGAACTACGCTGAATTAAGAACAGCAAGTATAGTATAATTTTTAGTTTGAAAAACTTGCAATCGTAAATTAACACTTTAAGTGCGATACACAGTGAGAAAATGTTTTGTTAAATCAAACAAGATTTGTTTGGTGCAACAAAAGATTTGTTTAGCTACCAGTACATTAAACAGTTTGGGGCGGTATAAAATAAAATTTACACGTTCGGCCGAGCTTCGAATCTAGATGACCTGCGTCCGAGCGCCTACACCTTTTCAGTATCAGCGAACGTGACAACTTATGACGCCGGAAAGCTTTAAACAGATATAGTGCAAATATTGGACAACGTGTGCAAACAAATATTTCCAGTTTTACAGCTCTACTTGTCAGTTTATTGTTGCATTGTCTTATTAATATGTTTATACGATTTTTCGCCATCGATAGATGCACTGACAACACGGTTACTACCCTAATTGTCACAAAAAAACCTCGAGTTGTATTTTCTAACGAAGGCAGACAAATGAGTGGCCAAACAAATATGTACAGTTGATTCAACAAAATATTTAGTTGACACACTAATTTATTTTGGCCCAACACAGAGATTTTGTTTATTCAAACATATATTTCGTTAGACGAACAAAAGTTATATTGTCGCTTTTCAAATTTTGTTTACTCAACAATATATTTTGTTAGGGAAACTAAAGATATATTTGTCCCAATACAAACAATTATTTTGTTCGATTTTCTCTCAGTGCCGATTTGCAGACATTCAAGAGAAACTAGACGACAGTGGCATACCTCCACAGCAGCATGAACACTAGTATTCTCACTTATCATTGTCGTGTTTTGGAAAATTATCCTCCCTACACTACACTGTACCTCACGACGTTTATTACCAGCTAGTTGTCAGCCAATCTGGCGGCAATTTATTACGCCTGAATGAAAAGATCTTTCATAATTATCATAGTATACAATCCATACTGATTTAAGTACTTACTAAATGACAATTAGGTCTATTCCTACTTAAAGGCTGATTATAAATAATTGACGTTAGGCCTAATAGTGCCATATTTATATAAGGTTCCAAAAGCTGTGGACCTATAAATAACGAGCCATATTGATTTTTAAGTATAGATGATCGAAACTAAGTCAACTAATAAAACGCTGCTTAATTTGTACAGTTGATTGTTAATGACAATGTTTATAAGACGTATCAAGTTAATTTTGTTGTTTGTTGTTGATGTGAAAGTTTAATTATTAGTTTATAAACCAACTGTCGGTAATTTCAATCAAGAACAAGTTACAGCACGTGCATTAATATAAGATTTCCAAAAATTATTGTTTTTTGTACTTATCTTTCAAAATAAACGCTTACCTATTAAATACTTTACAATTTTATCATTATAATTACCTGCCCCATTGCTGTTACAGCTAACACCAAACACGGGGCAAATAGTGACAACCGAACTTCTTTAGTAAAATGCCTGTTGTGGGGAAAAGGTGCACTTTTTGACATATTTGTTGTTCTGAATTAATAGATTAATGATTGGTTTATCGATACGAGCAATCATGATTATATAATACCTGATAGGTTTCATGACATACACGATTTTCTGAAAATTGTTACAACATGCCCCTCGCTCCCCTACTGCTGCCATGTTATTTCGATGCAGTGAACGTCATAAGAACTGCTGGCGAAGTAACATTACGTCGCCTGCGTCTTCGAGGAATTTGGAAGTCGTTACATTACAGCAAACTTCATATAACTCTGGTCAATTGAGATGACGAACTGTTACATCAGCAGCACTCGAAGTTTGAAAGTGACTCTTGGAAATTTTATTTTATTAAATGAATTTTTCAATTATTTAAAAATAATTTTTAAATTATAAATGTTTTGGATTCTTTTAATTTTAATTTTTATTTTTAGGAATTTTTTATTTCAAGATCAAAGGTCACCGGGGTCAACGGCAAAGGTCAAGTTCAAGGTCACAACATTGCTGCTGGCCGACTCCAGCGCTCCTATCCCCCATCTCCTTGTCACAGAATCGTCATTTTACTACTACTGGTATCGTAATATGACAGTTTTAAATACCTACAGTTGTCTGCTCCATTTAACTGCTTAGTTACTAGATTTTGTAATGCAACAAGAGTCGTAACATTAACAGCCATATAAATATGTTTGTACTGATCACGAATCATTAAGCTAAAGTGACAAACTTTTTAATTCTGTTCACTTGAAAAAGTTAGTTTATTTACGAAATAATGGCGATGAACCGTTCTTTCAAGTGTATATTAAAAATTAATTGCTTGTACGTCGCTATCCTAGATAAGCTGTGCCTAAACCCAATCATTTTTGTTACCAACCAAACAGATTGTGCTAATATTTGTGCTGTAATTCCGACGCTAACATTGAAAAAAGTACATATTCTGTTCTTATTAACGCGTTACTGTACAAATGTGTGATCGGCCTGCAGACTTGCACTGTCTTTATAAACTTCAGTATTTCTATAAATTGTTACTGTCAATTCTTTCCATTGGGTGACGTTATTACATTCGTGTTCAAGTTAACACATGCATATTTGTCATTCCTTTAAAATAAGTGTATATATCGCAAGTAAAATTGATCGTGTAATGAAATGCTTGTGATTGAAACCAAATGGAGGCTAGTCCGCATTTCAACGCCGCAAAATTTGTTCCCTTATTTCGTGAGGTGTATTTCTAACTTTTTTCTTATTTATTCATCACAGGTGTTTTTGAAAGGCGTCATTGTTACTTCTCAGCAACAGAAGTTGGAATACGAGGGTATAATTTGTAATTTTACACATTCACGTGCACTGATTTTGTTTTGCGAGATATGTCTTGTATAAATGCCAACTAATGTTTGCACGCTATGGAGTTTGCTCAAGTGCAGCCACTTTGCCACTGCCAAGGCAAACGGTAGGTGAGTACATGGAGAGACGAAATGCTTCCCTGATGTTGATGTATACATTCTCTGGTCGGCCACACGAGACTCCGGAAACGGCACTTGAGTCTGATTCGCTACCGCATCAAGCGAAAGATTTCCTATTGGCTGGCAGCTAGCTGCGCGACAAACGGAGCTCTTGCATGTTGCCGTCCAATGAGACAGTCTCGCAGGCGTGCGTCGTTAGAATTCGCTGTATAAGTACATGTTTCGCCTGCATGTTTAAATACTTCGTGCTCGAGACGTGTTATTGTGGCCAATCACATGCAATAGATGTGGCACCCACCTCGCTTGTTATGTGACGTCATCGGCACGAATAGAGACCTGCAAAATTCGCGTTATTATTTGGGGACAAGGTGAACTTGAAACATGCGTACCTTTGCAAATAGGTTTCACATTGGACAAAGTGTTGTCTGACACACCCTGGGTAACTCTGAGCCAATAAATAAACGCTGCACAATCGTGTACCCCAATCACATACAGGTCAGTGAGAAAGGGCGTGGCTTCACTTCTATGCAGCAGCCAATGGAGAAAACGACCGCCGGCTGCGGTATACACAGTGCTGTGGAGTTCAGCCTGGTGCCGAATAATAACGCGAATTTTGCAGGTCTCTAGTAATGACTGAAGCAGGAAACGTGCCAGTACAATTGTTAGCAGACACCAGCAAGACTTGCAACAAGGCATGAGACTCATCTACTTTGTGCAGAACCTTTTCATTGTAAGTGAACGTTCCACAGCACCTCACCTCGCCTGCACTCCTTGTAACTTCGACGGTGAATATCTCGGAAGTTAGAAGAGACACATGAACTACTTAATATGAAACACGTTCAGCTGTGTATACGGCTACATTCACGTTTGTTCCGATCATAACCACGACTCGTTCAAAGCAAACTGGTCGTGCAAGCACATCAGAACGACTTCTCTTCTGTCTTGCGCTCCGATTGGAGGCTATAGAGTAAATAAACTTTCCTTAAAATGAAAGGAATTTCTGCATTCAATAAAATACGTAAAGTACAGGTTAAACAGCGACATAATTTGTTATATTACAGTTAAAATAAACAACATTAACTAGTGCATTATTATCAGTTTCCAAACGATTACGGGAATATGTTACTGAGGTCAGGATTTCTGTTTTTTGCAAACTGTTAGAGAAGTATAACGATGCGAAGATGTTATACTTAATAATCATTCAAGTGGGCATATTTAAATGTGGCTGCTGTACCGTACTAAAATTAACATGTTTAGGCTTTAGTGTAACCACGCCCTAAATGTCTCCCGCGTGAAAAATGTTCAAGCGACAAATGTTAAGCAGAATGGCGATACTAAAAGCGAAATAAGAAATATAAAAATTTACCATCACGTCGCACAAACCAAAGTATAGGCTCGGCGGACGCAAACTTTCCTGGCGTTAAGAAACCTAGTACATCTTGGTGTGTCGGCCCGCCTGCTGGTTCATCACACCCAGGGGTGCTACAGTTCACACTCCCTGGAGAAAAAACCTCCTCACATCCGGGGACAATAAACCCCCCCCCCCCCCCCGTGACGTGAGTGAAGCTGGGTGTGTTTTATGGCGCAGAGTGGCGACTAGGCTTTACCTCCACGCCGAGAAGAACGACCGCTCTTCCGCATTTCTTTACCTCGACACCTCGCAGCACTAAGGAATGAAGGGACCCGGCTACCTGCAGCTAATTTGCCACGTCTGAGGTCGGACACGAGTTGCGCTAAAGGCTACACTGCAACGCGCGTCAAGTGCGCTATCACCTCTACGCGCAGGGCTCTGCGATGTTCGGGTAGTGCTGCGTCTACCTAATGAACTTCGAGAGACACCAGCACTCTCTTGGTGGAAAACCTATGGTAACGTTAGATTCATGGCCCTTGAGTAGTTTCGTATATATCTGACGCCTATATTTCGAAACACAACGCTTTGAAAAAGCCATTTATTAGCTATAGGTGGAGACCTGAAAAATTCGCGAGTTCAATGACCTGCAGGCTAGACTCTACAGTTTTATGTACAAATATGACGATATCAACTGCGCATTGGTTGTCTGCTGTCACTGTGGGAGGCGGCCATTGGACGAGCGTCCTCCAGGAGGTGTCAAACACCGAGTGGACCAACGGATTAAGTTATCTAAACACACATGTTTTGAATTCTAGCTTGTCCCATAGCGAATTCGCGATTTCTTTAGGTCTCTAGCTATAGGCTATTTCACGGGAAAGTTAGCACTTCTTAAAGCCCTCTCAGTAGTAATAATAGTCAATAAATGTATTTTATTTTATCTTTATACGTTAACTTCCGAATGCGGTGGAATATACACACTGTGTTTACTACTTACCCAGCGATATTCATTTAAAACGATGGCTAAATGATAAAAAAAAGTCTGAAAGAAAAAAGTAAGTAGGACTTCAAAAGTGCTCACTTTACCGTGAACAGCCTATACGTTGGAGTGATTTGAAATATCGTTTCTAAGGCGCGTGATGCCTGGAAAGCGCTCGACTGGCCTTACTTGAAAGTTGTGTTATTTTCGTTGAACAGCACAAATGACGCACGATTAATAATAATAGTCGTTAATAATTTGGCTGGTTGTGAAGTGCTTATTACGTCACCCAGTGTTATACCTGAAGACTTGTCAGGGGACGGCTTACAATCTAACTTATGACCCAATGTAAACTAACATATATGCCTTATCTAGGATTCTAACCCAGAACTTCCCGCGCCGGAAATCGGCGGCGCACCAACCGACTGCACCACGAGAGGTCAACTATAGCTTCGTAGAGATACCTTATTTGATTGAGACTGCCGCGCAGCTTCAGCGCCAGGCAACAGGCCCTCTTAACCCATTCACGGTTTCTTCGGCCTTTTGGAATGAAACCTTTGAAAAATCTCCCCATGTATGACGTGTTTTGTCATTTCCAACATATGTCATGTATCACAAGCGTTTTATACGTGTGTTCATAAAAGTTAATTTTGTTTTGTGTAAAATTGAAATGTTATTCATATTTTATCTATAAATTATAATGCTTCATTTATAAATTATTTGAATAAAAAACAGGGAGGAAATGGGTATGTTGGTAGCGCGTAGTGATAAAAAGTCCTTATACGAAATACTGTTACTTAAAGCTCACGAATGGGGTGCATTGTCCCCTTGGTGTAATTCTCCGGGATTAGTTAAGCTTAGTTTGCACGAAATGGAGGAATATCCTGGAAGTAGAACTTTAGCAGGGCTTCGGAAAAGGCTGAAGTAACCTTGAATTGACTATATGCACGTGTGTATGTGTGTGTGTATATATATATATATATATATATATATATATATATATATATATATATATATATATATATATATTCGGGGCTACGTTTAGATGGAGATTTCTTTGCTCTTTATGACAAAACTCACACTTTTATATCCAAGTAAATAGTTACAACTAGTCAACATTTCAATTCATAAGAATAAAACGGGGTTATTAATAAGTTCTGAATTGAACATGATGGGCTCTAAAACCTGTTAGAACTGTCGCGACACATTACTTGGTACACAGTGAACACGCGACTCCATTGACCGACGGCCAGCCAATAATAAACGTTGCAGAATACAGAAGCGTGTCCGGCGTAGCCAGGACCAGTAGGACGGATGTAAGTGGAAAAGTAGATCCCAACCAAAGTGATATTGCTGTAGAGGCGAATACAGTCAGCTCACTTCAACCTTGTCTTCAGTGCCATAAAATTGTTGCCTTCCTAAAGGGTTAACGTCTAGTCGACAGCGAGTTCATTAGAGATGGAGCAAGTTCATTAGAGACGGAGCGAGTTCAATAGAGAAGCAGGAACAAGGAAACAGCCATGAACTGTAGTAAGCATCCACCCCAGCATTCGCCCGGAGTGAATTTGCGAAACTATGGAATACCGAAATCAGTATGGCTGGACCGGGTATCAAAACAGGGTATTTCAAAGTGCGACTCTAACAGTATACAAAAGCACCATCTCGCGCGATGATACTAACTGTACACGCCAGCAACATGTCGCCAGTTAGCACCTTGTAACTTACTGGCCAGCCGGCACGGAGTCTTTTGCAACATTGAGTAACCAATTGGACAAAATGTCTCATTCCTGGAGACTCATGCAAGTCAATCAGGAAGAAGTTGCGCCATTATCGAAGGAGCCGCCACACCATATCACTTCACTACTACAGTTTTCGGGATTAGCCGACTGTAGTACGGGCAGTGATATTACTACAGTTTGCAGGCTAAGCCACCTGTAGTACGGGCAGTGATATTACTACAGTTTGCAAGCTAAGCCGACTGTAGTACGGGCAGTGATATTACTACAGTTTGCAGGCTAAGCCGACCGTAGTACGGGCAGTGATATTACTACAGTTTGCAGGCTAAGCCGACTGTAGTACGGGCAGTGATATTACTACAGTTTGCAGGCTAAGCCGACTGTAGTACGGGCAGTGATATTACTACAGTTTGCAGGCTAAGCCGACCGTAGTACGGGCAGTGATATTACTACAGTTTGCAGGCTAAGCCGACTGTAGTACGGACAGTGATATTACTACAGTTTGCAGGATGAGACGACTGTAGTACGGGAAGTGATATTACTACAGTTTGCAGGCTAAGCCGACCGTAGTACGGGCAGTGATATTACTACAGTTTGCAGGCTAAGCCGACTGTAGTACGGGCAGTGATATTACTACAGTTTGCAGGCTAAGCCGACCGTAGTACGGGCAGTGATATTACTACAGTTTGCAGGCTAAGCCGACTGTAGTACGGGCAGTGATATTACTACAGTTTGCAGGCTAAGCCGACCGTAGTACGGGCAGTGATATTACTACAGTTTGCAGGCTAAGCCGACTGTAGTACGGGCAGTGATATTACTACAGTTTGCAGGCTAAGCCGACCGTAGTACGGGCACTTTTGAAAGCCCTGTTTAATATCTACTTGTATGCACGTTGTGCATTCTTTTACCTTATGTAAGATTAACACTGCCATGTGCCTCATCACTTTATTCGTGCATCGGTTAAGTGAAACTGTAAAATTTTTAGAAAAGGAAACCTCTCACAAACCTGCCCTTTTTCACACTTCGATACGTTAAAAAGAAAGTACACATCGAAAGAAATAATTTAACCTGTTACACATGGTTACCTAATAATTTTAATTTGATGTTAACATACGGAACTAGATTCCATCCGACGTCAGCAACTTTGCTGGGCGGATGTCACCAAGTGCGCCCGTTACAATATACATGCAGGTAGGACTAGCGACTTTTTCCTAAAGTTAATTTCAAAAGTGCTCACTTTATCGTGAACAGCCTTTATCGTATTGAATCGTTGGAGTGCAAAACGTTCGCGAACATGAGTGCTGCAGTTCGAAGCCCACAGCGTTTCCGTATCGTGCGAAGCGAAGCTCATTTATGACACGTTCAGGGAGCAATAGATTTTTGTTTGTCCATTTGAACACTCATCTCGAATCCCCAGTGGCGTGCCAGCATGCTCAAAAACATTATAAAATTAATTCCCCTCCCCCTCCCCCCCCCAGAGCCTGCAGTCGCTTGTACTGGGGCGTGTTTTAAAAACAACAGTGCACGAATAAACACAAGCGCTGCCAAGTGGTGGGAATCCTGGAAGCGGAAGTACGTGTCTTCACGCACAGCTGCGGTGTGCCTCGGGGGACTAACGGCCATTACGCAATTGGAAACTTTCATATTTGACTTTGTGTTTGCTTTCCGACATGTTGTTTCTTATAGAGCTCGACACACAGGAACTGTCAAAGCCAAAGTCAAGCAGCCATTTTGCCGAGAATCTAACTGAGGTTATGTGCAAAGTGCCCTATTTTATTTTAGGGCGATTTCAATCTCGGTGCATTAAACAACCCAGTCTTATATTTAAAAAATGGCAAAATAATATAATGTGAAGAGGAATTGTACAAATTGTCATATTTTAATAAAGTAAACAAGTGAGTTTTTTGTTTTGAAATAAACTTTTAATATAAATTTTAAGCCTTTTTTTAAGTTTGGTAAAATTCATTCATGGATAGTACCATAATTATTTACATAACAAGACACACATATTTACGAAGTTCGCAGAACCGATGTTCAATTGTCTGAACTGTGATTTTACAATATTGTATTGTGTATTGGTGGTTTCGTCAGAAGAAAGGAAATGTAAATTCAAATGCTAAAGTTTTCTATTGTATAAGAAGCTTAACTCAGCGATAATCACGAGTAGGTTCGGGGATTGTTACAAGATTTTCCCGGGTTCCCCACATTTTTCAAATCAAACCTTTGAAAAACCGCCCTACATACGACGTGGTTGGTGGTTAAGTAAACATGCCATGTATCACAGGCATTTTACACTTCTGTTTACACAAAAGCGTTTTATTTATTTATATGAAATCGAACACATATAGGCTGTTCACCGTAAAGCGAGCACTTTTTAAGGCCCTTATAAATTTTTCCTTTCATCCTATATCCATATTTCTGCTGCTTTTTAATATAAAAATACAATGTGACCAATGAACACAATGTGTACATTTCACATCCTTCAAAATTTAATGCCTGAAGCTGCAATAAGATATATTTATTAGCGGTTAATGCGTGTTGGGAGAGCCTTAAATAGTACTCACTTTATCGTGAACAGCCTATAGTAATATTTTATATACACACGTTAATATCTTATTTATAACTTATATGAATAAAAACAGAGAGTTAACAGGAGGGTTGGTAATGCCGAGTAAGAAATAGTTCCCATGTAAAACATTATTAAACTGAGTGCGGACGAACGCGGCTTGCTGTCCCTCTGGTGTAATTCTCTAGACTTTGTCCAGCCTTGTTCGAATGCGGCGGAGGAGTTTGTTGAAATTAGAACTTCAGCAGGGCTTCAGAAAAAAAAAAGTTGCAATGGTCCACGCGTGTGGGGAGGCGCGAAAGTCGCTCTTATTGCGAGAGAGCGTGGCCACGTTATGCGTAACTGTCAGACCGCACAAGCCACGCTCCACTGCCGCGGGCGAGCTTTGGACACGCTGGTGGTTTGTCAGCGGCAACGGAACTGTCTGCAGTAAACAGCAAGTAGTTTTGTTCTTCAGTAAACAGGTATTTTCGAAACGCTTGGCAGTAATATTCACTTTCACTAAAATAAGGAGATAAAACAAAGATTTTCCGTCTTCAATTTGGTTTCCCTGCTAATTAGAAAGTGCCAACGCATAAAATGCCATACTAATATTAGCGGAACTGAAGAAGATAAATATTCACAACAAAATGCATTATAGTTTGCGGTATTTCCATAAAGACTATACTGTATTTAATGATGCTACGCCCTAAGTTTGCGTAAACGTATGTACAGAACGCGCTATTGAGCCGGCCGCCAGAACCTCTGCAAGCTCTAGTGTTAGTCTGTGTTCTTAGGGCCGGTTTCACCATCGTGGTTCGAAACTCGATCTGAGATCGGATCGAAGATCGACACTGAAAACTGTTGCACCATTCGAGTCCAGAGCTGGACTGGAGATCGAGAATAAGTTCATTTCGAACCGCCGAAATTGGAGGGTCGAAATCTCGATCCGAGATCAGCAGCCATCGTCGACAAATATAGTTTGAAAATACGCCGACATATAGAACTACGTTTGATTGTTTTCTTGGAAATTAAAGCAACATTATACGCACTTGAATATTATTCAGTAAAATTCGTACAACAATAATTCACTCAAGACGGATAAAACATCGCACATCTAGTTCTATCTATAGTGAAAAATACGCCTACTTCCATGACGTCATATATTACGAACCAGTGGCAACATTTGTCTCATACTTAATATCGATGTCTCCAAGATCGACGAATCGGAGATCCAGACTCATGAGATTTCGTTTGTGCAACACTTTTACATTGGAACGGAGATCAAACTGGATCCTGGTTCGGAACTAGGATCATTCGATCTCGGATCGGGGGTGATGTTGGTGCAGCCGGCCCTTAGTAGTTGTTGCAGCCCTGCGCGAGGAGTCAGCCTGAAGCTATTCTCAAGCCTGAAGCTATTCTCAAGCCTGAGCTATTCTCAAGCCTGAAGCTATTCTCAAGCCTGAAGCTATGCTCAAGCCTGAAGCTATTCTCAAGCCTGAAGCTATTCTTAAGCCTGAAGCTATGCTCAAGCCTGAAGCTATTCTCAAGCCTGAAGCTATGCTCAAGCCTTAAGCTATTCTCATGCCTGAAGCTATTCTCAATCCTGAAGCTATTCTCAAGCCTGAAGCTATGCTCAAACCTGAAGCTATTCTCAAGCCTGAAGCTATTCTCAATGCACGTCGGTGCTCGTCTATAGTAATGGAACAATAGCTGGCGATAAAGGCTGTTCACGATAGTGTGAGCACTTTAGAAATGAACCTTAGAAAAAAGATATGATTTAAAGGGGCACACTGAGAGACATTCGCCCAGTAAAGTTGGTAACGATGGATGGATAGCAGTTCCATATATTAACGTCGAATAAAAAGTGCTAGGTAACCATTTGTGATAATTTAAAATTATTTATTTCGCTTTCTGTTTTTCCTAATGCATAGAAGTGTAAAAATGAGCAGATTTGTTAAGTATTTACTTTCTTAATAATTCAACAGTTTCATTTGACCGACACACAGTGGGCCGGATCGAATGATCATGGGGAAATAATCTTCCTGCCTTTGATGTTATGCCATGTTACGCATCTGCGCTATAAGAACATATTCTGGAGTGTAATGAACAGATTTTCCATGGAAAAAAGGACTTATTCGGCTCTAAAGCATTATGGCATGGGAAGAGGAGGTTACACTACATCGTTTTTATTATTGGCTTGTAAGTGCATAATTTATCATTATAGGTTATAGCATCAAGAGTTGAATATGAAGCACATAATTGGGGATTCTCTGGAAATCCTCAAAACTCATAATTTTGAAATTGTCTCATGTCTTTCCATGACTTCGAAAGTTAAAAATAATTTGGAAGCATGTGAAACACATCATGTAGAACAACTTCTGATAAATTTGAGCTACAATAATAGAAGTCAGATTTGGGATTTTTTTTTGCCCCATGATTATTCGATCCGGCCCACTGTGTGACGCATGGATAAAGTGACGAGGCCCATGGCAACATTAGTTTTACATAAGGCGGCAGAATACACAACGTGTATACCTACAATTAGATCTTAAGCAGGGCTTTCAAAAGTACTCATTTTACCGTGAACAGCCTATACTAAAATGACTGGCCAGTGAAATGTGCGAGTATTGGGACGCTGCAGTATACACACGAGTGAAGTGACATAACGAGTCCTTTGCTGTAGGCGTACCCATTCCTGATTGGCTGCGCGAGGCTGTGGGGACGGGCTTCGTCTCTGATTGGTTAATGCGTCCTGCGAAAGTTCACTCTTATCTGGACTGCTGGCGGGCGAGTAGGTTGGTAGCCGTTGGTTGGCATTTCTTTCTAGGCTCTGCTACCAACACACATGTTTTCTCACTGTTCCCATTCATATTAATTACATATGAAATATTGCAGTGTATAGATGAAGTATATGTAAAAGTTCAATTTTACAAAAATAAAGTATTTTGACGTTAAAGGCTGTTCACGATAAAGTGAGCAATTTTGAAATCAACCTTAGAAAAATATCACTGCTCCTACCTGCATTATATTATAACGGGCGCACTGAGTGAGATGACGCCAGTAAAGTTGGTAACGATGGAGGGAAAGTAGATCCATATCTTAACGCCGAATAAAAAATGTTGGGTAAATATTTACAATAAATTAAACGATACCTTTCGCGTCCAGTTTATTTTTATTGCATCGAAGTGTAAAAACGAGCAAATTTGTAAGATTTTTTTTCTAATAAGTTCACAAGTTCACTTGACCAACGCATGAATAAAAGGACGAGGCCCACAGCAATGTTAATTTTACATAAGGCGGAGGAATACCCTACGTATATACAATTATATCATAAGCAGGGCTTTCAAAAGTGCTCAGTTCGCGGTGAACAGCCTATAACATAAATAACAAACGCTTCTGATACATGACGTATTTAGGAAATAATCAAAGATTATTATGTATGGGGCGATTTTCCAAAGGTTTGATTAAAAAAGTGTGAAGAAAGTGCGACCAGAGTCTAGGCAACTTCCTTGTAGCTTGTCCTAGTTGTCAGTGAACGTGTATTGCATTCATGCCCGGTTGCACCAACATCTTCCCCAATCCAAGATCGAAGGATCATAGTTCTGAATCAGAATTTAGTTCGATCTTGGTTCCAATATAAATGTGTTGCACCGACAAAATTTCATAATTCTGGATCTCCGATTCGTCGATCTTGGTTCCAAAGTGAGAGATTGATATTAAGTATGAGACAAATCTTGCTATTGGTTCGTAACATATGACGTCATGAAAGTAGGCGTATTTTTCACCATAGATAGAACAATATGTGCGATATTTTATCTGTTTTAAGTAAATTATTGTTGTACGAACTTTACTGAATAATATCCAGGCTTATATAATGTTGTTTTAATTTCCCAAGAAAAAAATCGAACGTAGTTCCATCTGTTGGCGTATTTTCAAACTGCATTTGTCGACGATGGCTAACGATCTCGAATCGAGATTTCGAGCCGCCAATTTCAGTATTTCGAAATGAACTTAATCTCTATCTCCAGTCTAGCTCTGAACTCGAATGGTGCAACAGTTTTCAGTGTCGATCTTATATCCGATCTCGGATCGAGTTTCGAACCACGATGGTGCAACCGGGCATCAGAGTGTGGACCAGGAAGGCAAGGCAAGCAGCAGCAGCAGGTATGTAGGCAGGCTTGTGTAGTGGCGTGCGCTGCTCGGCAAGTGATTGATGTACGGGCGTGCTCTCACACCGCTATCATACATCACAGTCGAGTAGAAACATCGCTGTACATTGAAAGTGGCGGCCATTTCGTTCGCTTTCCACTAGTAGTACGCACTCTCTTGTGCCCTTCGTTGCACTTTCCAAACAAGCCTTTGACCATAACTACATTGCCATGCAGGCTGCTAGATAACGTGACAGCGAGTTGAGGTGAGTTGAGTTGAGAGATCTGGTAGGTCTTCATAGCCGATGAGTCGAGGTAGTGATTTTTCCAGAAAAAATTTTAGTACAGGGTAGACTTCAAAACTATAAGCACCCGACAGCAGTTTGTCTATTGCCATTGGTTGCTGTCTTATTGAGAAGGCGTTTTCATATTTGGCTAGGCCACTCTGAATTCGGCAACATCGGCACTGCTCCTACGTGATTCGTGTCCAGACAGTTAAGACGTGCCATCAAGTAATTCAACCTATCAATACAGGTAAAAGACCCTACAGTGTTTTGAAATATAACTTGTCTTGAAATCTTTTCGCGAAATGTCACTATCGCTACGAGGGTGAAATAAATTAGGTGAGAATGAAGATGCACCGGAATGTAAGGGCGGGGGAGACTGGAGATCCCCGAGAAAACCCGCCGACCAGCGGCATCGTCCGGCACGATTCCAAAGTGCAAAAATCTGGGAGTGACTGGGCCAGGGACTGGTTCACCTTGATGGGAGGTGAGTAGTCTAACCGCTCAACCACCGCGGCCCCAAATTAATACAGTTATTTCTTAACACTTGACGTATTACGGGTGGAATGTTTAGAGTCATGTCCATTAGCGTTGATATTTCTTGTTATACACACTAGAGTACGATCACAGAGTATGTAAGAATACAAATGTGAAATAGCCGCTTATTTCCCAAACCCCAGCATCAAACACCAATTTAGCATATGAGGAAATCTTTTCGCGTAATTAGAGAGTCACTACTAGTTACTAATCCACTGCGGTCCCGTGTGTAGAGGCGATGAAGCAAGGGTCGAGTGATCTAAAGTCGGCCTTAAAAGCTCAGACGTTTCGATACGTCGAGTGGCCGCGGTCGTGTAGTGGTTAGATTACTCGCCTCGCATTTGGCGAACCAGTGGTACCTGGAGGCGGAGCGAGTTCATGGCAAGAGAATAATCAGTAGTGCTCAAAGAGCTGCACTTCTGGGCATTACCAAGGCTTATAGAACAACTTCTAGCTATGCTCTCCAGCTCATTGCTGGAGAGATCCCTCTGGATCTGCTGGTGGTACAAATGGGTACAATATCTCGTAGGAGAAAGCGGGGAGTTATTCCCACAGTTGAACTGAAAGAAACGAAGGAAGCCACACTAACAGCTTGGCGGACCAGATGGGACCTCAGTACCAAGGGTCGTTTGACACACGGTCTGTTTCCGAGTGTAAGGGAGAGACTGAGACTGGAGAAGTGGCTCGAAGTGGGTCACTACTTCGTCCAGTACTTAACCGGTCATGGAAACTTCCGAGCTAAGTTGTCCTCCCTGGGCCTTGTTGGGGACCCCACGTGCATAGTGTGTGGTGTGGAGGACACCTCCACCCATGCTCTCGATTGCCCCAAAATGGAGGATCTCAAAATGAACTTTGAAAGAACCCATGGACCTCTCCGTCTCAGGCCAATGCTTCGGGACAGGGACACCACTAGGATCTTGTTACAACACCTAACAAGAATCGGCAAAAAAAGGGAGGAATTCGACGTCTGGTGGTCTGGCCCTCGTTTGAGTAGGGACCTGGACATGTCGGAGGTGGACGACGGGAAGGATGAGACTGGGATAGATGTTGTGAACCTCAATGGGTGACCACATCTTCCCAGTCATAATCTTGGATGACGGGGGTGGCCCCTCAAACCCCCCACCACTTGTAGAACAACAAAAAAACTGCCTGTAATGGTGCATGGGAGAACCGCCCCCCTTGTGTATCCCCCTCCAGCACAGAAGTAAAGTTGAATAGGGAACAAGAGCTACCTAGGCCTGTGACTATAACGAGAGTTATAGATCTAGAATCTCACAGAACAAGTGGACAAGGTTCTCAAGAGCGAGAACCACCTGGTTGGCCGTGTACATGGAGCCCGGTGGTGTTTGTGCGGGAAGGCTTCGCTCGTGTTACCTGTAATATGGGCAATCTCAAACGCGATAACAGACGAAGAACAGTCTGTGCCATGCCCCGAGCCAGGGAGGTATGGTCAACGGGAATACCTGTGGAGGAGGTACGGACCGATCAGCCACGGAATACCGAGACGGAGAGGGAAGTCTTCCTCCATAAGGTCCTCATGAGAAAATCGATGGCAACACCTGAGGAAGCCAAAACTATCGACATTGACTGGCCGGATGAAAATAACATGGTTGATGCCGCTGTACAGGCTTGGCCTGCACAGTCGGATTCAAGTGACCCACAATGGCTGTACAGCGAGCTGATCAGGGGAGCGGTGCTGACGAAGTTGGAAAATCCGACAACATTGACATCTGCTCTTGCCCTTGTCATAAGGAAAATGGAGGGGGGATAGGGTTCTATTCCCTAAGATGGAGACCGTGGACAGGCTTGTCGTCGCCCAGGCAGGCCTACCAACTTAACCTGCAGAGTTGGTCACTCTGATCAAAGAATGTTTTTGGCATAGGGGCGAAAGATTTGATGAATCTGTCGCCCTACAGGATGCCATCCGCACATACGGGAGGCGTACCTTTGATTACAGTAAGCCCTTCAATTGGTACACTGTGGTCAGGTACTAGTCCTTCTCCTCGGAGGGCATTCTACCACCAGTTTGGACACGTCACACAGATGTGACATGCCCCTCCCTTGGGAGGGGCCTGGCCTGGTGGAGGAAGGATCTGGGAGGAATGATAGGAGAGTTCAGGAACTCTCGATCTGGAATGGAGCAGATACAAGGAAATGGAAAACCGAATTCCTTCCCATTGAGCCTCCTACCACCTGGCCAGATGAATATACACCGATTAAGTCAATCCCGGAAATGACGTCATGCCACAGAACAACGCTCTGGCGTTATTTTACAGATTAGACAAAGATGAATGTACCTAATTGTTTTATTATGTCGGACAACTGGAAAGCGAAAAGTGCACAGCGATGGTTTTGAATGTGTCTGTGTGTGCATGAGTGCCGTTACGAAGTACAGTTTTGAGTTTAGAAACAAGCTCCTTGCATCTGGGGGCGAGGTGGAGGGGGATGTTACTGGTTACCGGATATCCCCCGAAACTTAGTCCTGCACAACCCAGGTGCACTGAGCCGAGAAGGCAGTTATCGGAATACCGTCATGCTTAATTTCAAACAAGTAAGGATATGCACAGTCGCGGATAGTAATTAGTTTGTGTGAGTGAGTAGTTTAGTTATAGTATTCTTTTTACATTTCGGATAGCATGGCGGTTTCAAAATTGCAAAGTTCCCGATGGTTATCCGAGATCAAAAGAGCCGATTTAGCTTTTTGTTTGTGGGGCTAACGTAGCTTGGTTAGAAAGTAGCACCCCCAGGTATGACCTTTTAGTAGGTATCGGCCACCTGGAGGGGAGGTTTGGTGAGGCCAGTGCTGGTTCCACCGGGAACTTTTTCGGAATCCCTATTGTGACAAAGGTACTGCATGCTGTCCTCCATCAACGTTGGTGGGTGGTGGCAACGATTGTAGGCAATTAGACAACTGGTAGCCTAACCTCTACTGTGTGTTGCCATAAGCCCTACACCGGCTAAGTGGTCAGCGCATCAGAAAAGGGTAACGAACAGTACCTGGGTGGGATGGTGGTTGATCGATCACTAGCCCCAGCCAGAGGCAAAGCACCTCGAGGTTTCATACCTCTCATCCCAACACAGACCAAGACATGGCCTCAGAAGGGCAAGTGGCCGGACAGGAGTCCTGTTACTCCATGTTCCAGGAGCCCCCGGCCAAACCAGATAAAGGCTCTGCAAATGAAAGAAAAGGGTTCATCCAAGCCATAACCCCAGTCAAAAATATGGAACTGTCGAAGGCGCTCTACTACATGCAGCGTCTCATCGACGATGATGATACCAGCTGGAACCAGGCCGTGCCTCACTCAAAGGAGGAGATGGCCTGGTGTAGGAAGATATACCCGTTGATATGGGTGCAAGAGTGTAGCACAATCGAGAAATGGATCAAGAAAGCTATGCCAGGTGGGAGCGCCTGATAGCTAACTTAATGGCGGCTGCAGAGGGCGAAGGCAGCCAGCCACAAAGGACTCCCCAGTCTCAGCCACCGGCTGAAACTAAGGCCGAAACAGTTAAGGAGACAACCCAGTACCCGGAGGTGAGAGGGTCACCCCCGGGCTTTGAGAGTGAGGGGCGGACAGCTGCACCCCCACAATGACAGCCGAGTGCGTCCAGGGGGAGGGGTCACTCGCTGTCGAGGAAGTAACTGAATATGCCACATGCGAAAAGAGAAAAGAAAATGAGTGGGCTAACTGCCTTTTCCCTCGTGTCATGAGGCTCAAAGCCCTGCTGGACCTCCAGATTGTGCAGGCCGCACAACTCGATGGGGAAAACAGGGCTCTCAAAAGTATGGGATCCAATAGGCCAATACCCACAGAGGACACCATCAGGAGACCTGCTAACAAAGCTCAGTATTTTGCCGAAATAGTAAAGGAGCAGAAACAAGCCAAAGAGAGGCCACAAGTAAACCAGTGGCAAGAGGTTAAAGGCAGGAGACAACCTCCTAAAAACACGGTCCTTGTGTACGCGAGGGAGGGGGAAGGAAGCCCGAGGAAACCAGGGCCAAGCTGAATTCCCTGAACCCGGTAAAGGAACAGCTCAAAATAAAGAATGTGAGACAGGTTTATAAGGGCAGAGTGCTTCCTGAAGCTGAGGAGGAGGAAACTCTCCTCAAGCTGAAGAACTCCAAGCGAATGGAAGAACTGGGTCTGAGGGTAGCAGACCCAAAAAGGCGTGGTCCAAAGGTAATCATTTTTGATGTACCTAGAGAGTACGACAGACCTGAGTTCATGGAGACCTTGCGTCTCCAGAACTTCAAGGCCGCCGAAATCTCCGACGAGGTGGTGCGGAAGAATGCTTCGGTGTGCTTCCGCACAGCGCCAAGAGAAAAGGACGATGTAAACCTGGTCCTGAAAGTCACTCCGCCCCTGCGAAAACTGTAAATGGACTGTGGAACCCTATTCATAGGGTTCCAAAGATGTAAGGTCAGGGACTATGTCGTACCCACTCGGTGCTATAAGTGCCAGGGGTACAGCCATATAAAGGAAATGTGCAAGAACGAGCTGGTATGCCCCCACTGCTTGGAGAAAGGTCACAAGTTCTCTGAGTGCAAGACAAAGGACTCAAAGCCCAAATGCACAAACTGTTTCAAGGATAAGCGCAGAGACTGTTGCCCCTCTGTCGGGACCTCCAACTGTCCGGTCCATCAAAGAATGATGGTGCTGGAGCTCGATAGGACCCAGTATGACTAGTAATCATGCACCACTATGACTGGGGCAGATAAACCTGCAGAGAGGT
Source organism: Dryococelus australis (assembly GCA_029891345.1). NCBI lineage: Eukaryota > Metazoa > Arthropoda > Insecta > Phasmatodea > Phasmatidae > Dryococelus > Dryococelus australis. The sequence continues at coordinate 72,570,875 of CM057007.1, read as the reverse complement.
GCAGTTCCAACAATGGAACTGTACAAAGTTGAGACGGAGTAACATCTTGACATGGTACTGATGCAGGAACCATACCTGCTCAGGGGGAAAATACCGACTCTCCAAGGCCGGTGCGCTCTTTTCAGGGAGAACACAATGGCGGGAATCTGGTTATGTAATCCTGAGATTAACTACATTCTGCTTGAGGCTCTTTCGAACACGCATCATGCATGTGTTCGACTGGAGATTGGGGGAGAGAGTATGACGGTGGTATAGTCGTATTTCCTACCTCAGAATCCGATTATAAACATCTAGGTCAGTGGGAGACCATACTGACAAGAGCCAGTGACACAGAAGTTATAATTGGCACGGACATCAACACCAAGTCGGAATTTTGGAATTCCCCGAGGACGGGCAGTTGCAGAGAGGAGGTAATAAAGCACCTTATGGAGAGAGACCTGAAGGTGGTCAATAGACCAGGACACATGGCCACCTATGTGTCCCCTGCTCATGATACAGAATTGTATCTTGATGTAACCGTGGCGACGGCGCGTGCTGCTGGGAGTATTGGGGACTGGAGAGTCTCCGATGAAGTCGAATCTGATCACAGGATGGTCCTGTTTACCATCCAGGTGAATGGAATCAGACAAAATAGACCAGACTGTCCCCAATACGTTACCGCAAAAGCGGACTGACAGACAGAGTGCTGCTGAAAACCCTTAATGAGTACAGAGGAGACAAACTGCGGTTGTCTGTAGATTCAAGGGCTGAAAGGATAGGAGAATTGGTGATGGCCACCTGCGAATGAGCTATACCCAAAACCCAAATGAAGGTTCCTCATCATCCCTGGTGGGATGATGAGTTGGAAACGAACCAAAAGCAAGTTAAATACTTGAGAAAGCTGTTCAAAAGATCTTACTGCCCAGCCCAAAGACAGCTAGCAGTTCAACAGTACAATTTCGCCAGAATGCAGTATCGAAGACTCTTGCGGAAGAAAAGGCAAACAGCTTGGAGAGAGCTTATAACGGATAGGGGAAACCAATACCTCTGGGGACTGGACTACCGGATGGTAACAGGCAAGATAAGAGGCTCAGAGGTGCTTCCTGCCCTTGAATCGGATGAACGTCTTTTGCGAACATTTGAAGATATCACTAAGCACATGCTTAAAATGCTGTTGCCAGACGATACTCCGGTTGGGGAAACCAAGTATCACAAGAGGATCAGGGCAGCACAACTAAGCCCAATTATGACTGAGAACACTGCACCATTCCTCTCTCCAAGAGCGATAGTCAAGAAGACAAAGCTAAGGAAAGCCCCAGGAATGGATGGGATGACAGGGGAAATGCTCCTCCGAGCTTATCCTTGGATATGTCATGACATGTTGGACCTGTTCAATGACTGCCTCGATGAAGGAAGGTTCCTCTCAGGGTGTAAGAAGGGTCTCCTTATAGTTATCTATAAAGGAGGAGGTAGGAACCCGAGAAAGGCAAAATCGTACCGGCCGATTACGCTTCTTCCAGTAATGGGGAAGACGCTAGAACGCCTCGTATACTGGAGGCTGATGCAATATCTAGACACTGTCCATGGTATTCATCCCCGCCAGTACAGTTTTATGAAGGGAAAGAGCACTAAAATTGCAGTCATGGACATGGTCGATCAGGTTAAGACCTATTATCACACATATGTCATGACCATATCCTTGTACATCTCGGGGGGCTTTGACAACGCATGGTGGCCGCAAATTTTGTGACAACTTCGCTTGTGTGGAGTGCCCCAGGAACATACATGAAATGATCAACAGATTCTTGACTGATCGCAAGTGCACCATGGATATGGGCACGCATAGAGAGGAGAAGGTTCTGACCAAGGGCTGCCCGCAGGGGTCTGTCCTCGTCCTATCCTCTGGAACGTGATCTTTGAGGGTCTGCTCCGGCTTGAATTCCCGCAGGGCTGCATGGTTTATGGTTATGGGGACGATGGTTTGCTCCTTGTTCCTGCCTGTTCAAGGAAATAATTGGAAGAGAAAACGGACATGGCATTTAAGATGGATAGAAGAATGGGCTGAGAGGTTCAAAATGTACCTCTCAGTGGAAAATACCAATGCCATTATGCGTAAGGGAAGCCTTAATCGGAGTCCAGTGATAAGGAAAGGGGCAGCATGATTGGGATGGTCACTGAGATGAAATATCTCAGTGTCATCCTGGAAAGTCGACTTGCATTCCACGCCCATGTTCGCTATGCGGTGAACAAGGTCGTGACGATGTTTAATCGACTCAGGGCAGTGGCACCCACGAACTGGGGGCTAGGCTACTGGACATTAAAACTGATGTATAGATCTGTGTTCCTGACCATCCTCATGTATGCATGTGGGATGTGGTTCCTGGAGGTGGAGAGAGTACATGGTAAAAGAACGATTAACAGTGCTGAAAGAGCTGCACTACTGGGCATTACGAAGGCCTACAGGACGACCTCAAATGATGCTCTCCAGCTAATAGCTGGGGAGATCCTTCTGGACTTGCTAGTGGCGCAGAAAGGTGAAATTTCTCGTAGGAGAAGACAGGGAGTAATATCCTCAGCTGACCTGAGAGGAATCAAGGAAGCCACACTATCAACATGGCAGACCAGATGGGACCTTAGTGATCAGGGTCACCTTACGCACGGCTTGTTTCCCTGTGTTCGGAAAAGACTGCGACTGGAGAAGTGGCTCGAAGTGGGTCACTATTCTGTCCAGTTCTTGACTGGACATGGCAACTTCTATGCCAAGTTGTCCTCGCTAGGCCTGAAGGAAGACCCCTTGTGTGTGGTGTGTGGGGTGGATGACACCTCTACCCACACACTGGAGTGCCCAAAGGTAGAAGATCTCACTAACTAATTTGAGGGGAACCATGGTCCTCTCCATCTCGGGGACATGCTTCGGGACAGGGACACAACCAGATCGGTGATAGATCTCACCAGAGTTGGAAAAAGAAGGGAGGAGTTTGACGTCTGGTGGTCTGGTCCTCTGGTGGTCTGGTCCTCGGCTGAGCCAGGATCTGGACAGATCGGAGGTGGAGGACGGTGAGGACAGGACAGGGATAGATGCTGTAAACCAATATGGGTGAACACATCTTCCTAGTCACAGTCTTGAATAAAGGGAGTTGCCCTCAAAACCCCCCTCCCCTACCAGGAATAAAACCTGCAATGGTCCATGGGAATAACCCCCATGAACCTCCCTCCAGGGATGAAGCAAACTGCAAAAGGGAATTAGAGCTGCCTAGGTGTAGGTCAATAATGCGAGTTATCGACCTAGAGCCATACAGGACAAGTGGCCATGGTCTAGAAGACCAAACAACACCTGGTTGGCCTTGTACCTGGAACCCTGTGGTGTTCGTACAGAAGGGCTTTGCTCATGTTAGCAATAGCATGAGCAAGCTCAAATGCGACAACAGATGGAGAACAGTCTGTGCCATGACCCGATGACCCGAGCCAGAGAGGTATGGTCAACGGGAGTACCGATGGAGGAGGTACGGACCAATCAGCCGCGGGAAACCGAGATTGAGAGGGAAGTCTTCCTCCATAAGACCCTCACCCTAAAATCTGAGGCAACTCCTGAGGAGATGAAAACCATTAAGATTGACTGGCCAGACGAAAGAGACATGGCTAATGTCGCTGTACAGGTATGGCCTGCACAAGCAGACCCGGAAGACCCACAGTGGCTGTACAGGGAAACCATAAGAGGAGCAATGCTTACCAGACTGGAGGACTCAGTCATGCTGGCAACTGCTCTGGCCCTTGTAATAAGGAGCATGGAGGGAGGGGACATGGTTCTGTTTCCAAAGGTGGAAGCAATAGACGGGCTTGTCGCCGCCCAGGCAAGCCTGCCGACAAACCCATTCGAGTTACAAACTCTCCTAAAGGAATGCTACTGGCTAAGGGGTGAAAGATTCAACGAATCTGACATCCTCAAGGATGCCATCCGCACATTAGGGAGGCGTACTTTTGACTATAGTAAGCCCTTCAATGGGTACACTATAGTTAGGTACTAGTCCTTCGAATTCGAATGGCACTCTTCCTACAGCATGGATTCGCCACACTCCCCCTCGGGAGGGGCCTGGCCGGTTGGGGGGAGGATCTGGGGGGGGGGGAAGCCTGAAGGGTCTGAGACCTTCGGCTTGGGTGAAAGAAACGGGAACAAGGCAAAAGAAGGAAATCTCCTCCATCGAGCCCCCATCCACCTAGCCAGTGATAACACCGTATAAGACTTGCCCAATAACAACTCCTGGATGAGACTGGACAAATGCTCAGACATCATCATATTGCCGATTTGGCCGAAGGTGACAATCTGTAAGAAGTTTATAGTTGGCTAACGAAAAGCGAATGAGCGCAGCGATGGCTTTGAATGTGTGTGTGTGTGTGTGTGTGTGTGCATTAGTGCCGATTTGAGTCAGCAGTTTTGAGTTAGATACAAGCTCTTTGCACCCGGGGGCGAGGTGGTGGGGGATGTTTTCTGGTTACTGGACAGCCCCCAAAACTAAGTACTGCACAACCCAAGAGCACTGAGCCGAGAAGGCAGTTATGGGGTATACCGTCATGCTTAACTTCATACGAGTAAGGACAAGCGCAGTTGCGAAAAGGTAGTTAGTCGTGTGTGTGAGTAGTTTAGTGTAGTTTTCTCTTTTCATCTTTCGGACAGCATGACGGTTTCAAAATTGCTAAGTTCCTGGTGGCACCTGAGATCAAAAGAGCTGATTTAGCTTTTTGTTTGTGGGGGCTAAAGTAGCTTGGATAGAAAGCAGAGCTCCAGGTATGACCTTTTAATAGGTATCGGCCACCTGGAGGGGAGGTTTGGAGAGGCCAGCATCTGTTCCACCGGGAACTTTGTCAGAATCGTGCGATACGATGGCGCTGGTCGGTGGGTTTTCTCGTGGATCTTCCATTTTCCCTGCCGATATATTCCGGCGCTACTCCATACTCGGCTCACTTCACGTTCATCGGCTCTCCAGATCTCGATGTTAAGAGCCGCCAGTCAATACGTGGCAATTTACTTGTTAAGGTTTAAGTAAAGCAACTGCCTATGGAGCACTGCCTCTGACTGTACAATGTGAAGAATTCATATAAAACGTAGCTTAAACACCATAAAAATTGTCATAAAAGTGCAATTTATGCTATATATGAAAGAAGAAACTTTATATTTTGAAACATTATGAAACAGTTCACTAAAATATACTTTTTAAATGTAAGAAATATAATCGATCCATAGAGTCCGCAATTTTTAACACAATTTAAGAGCATTTCCTTTTGGGATGCTTCGTAATGCATAAGTTACAAGAAAATCTTCTTCAAGAATGATTATAATATTTACTGTGATCATATGTATTAAAATCATAGTAATAATGTATCATATCAATTTTATAATTAACTTTATTTACGTCGGTGTCAGCCATATATGTTTGTGAGAATGGACTTATATCAAATCAATTATAAAAATTATTTCCTACATTATAATTACAATTTTCTTACATACAATCATAGTAAGCGTTATGACGTTATTCCATGACGAAGATTTTCTTGAAAATTCTGCTTTCTGAAGAATTCATAATGGAAATATGCTTAAATTTTGTTAGAAATTCAGACTATTTTAATCGATTATTTTTTATATTTAAAAAGTATATTTTAGTAAAATATTTTATAATGTTGTCAAATACATACATTCTTCTTTCGTATATAGCATTAATCGCACATTTCTGACAATTTGTATGGTGTATGTACTACTTTCTTATGAGTTCTTCACATTGAACAGTCAGGTGCTGTGCTCCATAGGCAGTTGCTTTACTTCAACCTTAACATGCAGACTAACCAATAAGGAATGTTTCGCAGCTCGCAGTAGTAAATCAGAACGAGTGCTCGTTCTCGGAGCCTCGCACAGCCAGTCAGTCAATGGGCATGTCCACCTAAAAGGAACCACCACACGATTTCGTCTCTGTGTGTTTGTTTACTCTGTGCTTCTAGTCTAGCACATATTACTAATATATTTACATTCCTAACAATTCCACAGTTTCGCCTAGATGACGCTTGAATAAACTGGTCAGCTCCACGGCAATGTTTGTTACATATGGCTGAAATATATAAAACAAAAAAAAAGACAATAGATCAGAAGCAGGTCTCTCGAAAGTGTTCAGTACACAAAGAATAGTCTATAAATACGTAAATACATAAATACGCATAAGTACACACACATATACAGGATATGATTCTCAATTAGACCGACAAACTTCGGGATATGATTCTTCATTAAAAAGTAAAAGAAAAACACGTGAGACACGTTATACATAAAACTAGTATTAAGGGAGGTATGACGCTTTAAAAAAAACGAGGTTTTCAACCGTATTTGTGCAAAATATAGGTAACGAAGTAAAATACAACCCCAACTCTCGGAACATTATTGTATGTATTCGGGGACCTTCAAATGCGGCTTAAAATCTGTTTTTTTTTTTTAAGAGCTCCTACCTCCCTTGATATTCGGTTTAGGTATAAAGTGTCACATATGTTTTCCTTTTACTTTTTCGTGAAGAATAACCTCCCGAAGTTTGTCGGTCTAATTGAGAATCGCCCTATATTTCTTAACACATATACAAGGAATTTTTAAACTGCATGTCGAAATATAAACCAGGGTATCTATAGACTAATATAAACCAGAAATCCTTGTAGCGAAATTTTTGGAAAATTCGTGTAGTATTTTAAAATTGAAATTGAAGTTTTCAAACCAGCGCCGGGAGTCCGCAACTACACATGCCTATGTGCTAACTGGTTGCATATCATTACAGGCGAACGTAATGGGCGCGACATGTAGTGAGCACCTGCACATAGGACACCATGGAAATACTTACGGACCCTACATCGACAATAGTGCAGTTTGACACGTGTGTAGCAACAAGCAACCACCAGCGGTACCCACGTAGCTCGATTGTACGGTGTTCTATGTGTAGCCGCTCTCCATATGATGCACCAGTTCTGTTCGTTTCGTGATATGCAACCATTAATGCACGCAGGTACGTGCAGTTGCAGACTCCCGGCGCTGTTTTTCACACTTCAATTTCAATTTTAAAATACTACTTGAATTTTCCGAAAATTTTTCTTCTAATATCTTTTTGTATATATTAGCCCATAAACACAATGGTTTGAATTTCGATGTGTAATTTGAAAACATCTTGTATATACATATACATATACACATGCCAGGTTTATAAATATGTGCATACTTAATACATGGCTTACCCCTGCATCCATACATATATAGGTATATACATAGATATTAATATACGTACATAGGTACATAAACCAATTGTCAGCAGAACAAAAAAACAAACAAATTCTATTATTCAAATAGGTATTAGCAACGACACCCCTGCCAGTGGAATTTCCTCGCAGCGGACAATTAAACCGAAAATGGCCGGGATTTCCGCATCTGAAACAGATTACAGTTTCCCCTGGTTTTTGAGGACATAACTTTAATTTTCTTTCTCCTTTCTACCATCCAACCGTTCCCCATTTGCCTGCGGTAACTCTTTCCCTGTGTTCACTACCTCTTTTACGTCACTCTTCTGTACGGAATTTTGATCTCCCTTTCTGTAAAAACACTTTTACTGCAATTAACCACAGACAATTCTACCTTGAAAGCTTGCGGATTTGTTGCAAATGCAAAAAAAAATTCACTCTTCTCAGGCAAAAGATTAAAAAATATGATTTCGACCGAACTAGATTCATCGCACGAAAAACCCAATACTTCTACTGATCTAATCGTCTCACTTACAAAATCTTACACAGATTCAGCAGGGCGTTGAAATCTATGCAATATTTTCATTCGGTAGCTTGCAATAACTACTGGGGTACCTGTCCAACTCAATGTAGCATGACAAAATTCACGAAACGGTAACCGCTCCTGAATATCTCGCCCTATAACTCATTGCAATGATTCTGGAATTTTGAACGACACCACAGCATACAAAATGTACACGTCACAAATATTAAGTGAAATGACTTTAGCCATCTGAACGAGTAGAGTCACTACCACGCATAAGTTCAAACTGTGAACTACAGGACCCCTCACCAATAGAGCCAGGTAGATCTTTAAGATACTTGAAAACTGTCAAGTATTCGCCCTCAGTGGCACCAGCAGATCCGCATTTCTGCACCAACTCCCGCATCAGCTATCTCAGTACGTCAGTGCTGTCGTCGGCATTGAATACTATTCCGGCGTATTTTAACATGGCTTAAAGAGATTCTTTTCCCAATTGATGTATCAAGTCTGTACGAACTGCTCCTGTACAAATCATGTTGGAAATAGTTTGAGCTCCGAAATTTTCACTTCAGCACTGTGTCAAAATCCGGGATGTTAACAGGAATTTAATACGCTAAGTTGACATACCACTTTGAAGTGTCCACAGTGACGGAAGCAGAGTTGCGCAGTTTTCTGTCTACAAGTGGCAGTAGATTGCACATACATGCATATAGTGGCTCCCTCTCTACCTACTACTAGCTGGGATTTATTTTCCAACACAAATTAGAGGACATCACTTCCCCCCCCCCCTTCACCATCAAATCCTGTAGCGTGGTTTAAAGAGAATGTTGATTTTGGTTTACCAAGTGAGAGAGAGAGGAAAGTTGACCAAAATATAAGGGAAAATCCCCAAAAACATGTGCAAACAGACTGCCATCTGTGATGAAGTGAATACATTTAATTTCAGAATCCCAAAGTTAAATACAATAATATATATTAAAACCACTAAATAAAACAAGCAACCCTTTAACGAATTACATATTTTAAATATGATTACAAAACCCCACAGGGCCAATCTTAAATTTTTGAACCCATATTAGCAGCTCTCTCCCCCCTTCCCCTTTTTCTGTTAGGGAACAGAGTCCGGTTCTGATCGGGTCCCTCTATAAGTTTCCTCCTCAAAGTCCCTCAAAAACGTGAACACCAGCGTTTTATTTCTTCTGCACCCCATTATTGAAGTTTTTCTCATGTTAATGTTGCATAGAACGCCCCATGGTGATGTTATGGGCGTGGAGGGTGGAGAGAGGAGTGAAGTGACGAACAAGCCTGGCAATGGGCCGGAGTGCCAGTTGACTATAGCCAGCCTGCCGGACACCTCGGCTGGGTAGACCAGCAGTCTGATGGTGTGCTCACACCAATGTAAGCCTCGTCCACATTTGCGATGATTTCACGTAGTAGGAACGGCATATGGCGCAGGTATTCCTCGGTGTAGGCGCACAGTGATAGATGGGATGCCGTCACAGGACCCTGCATTGAACCTTCCTACAGACTTGTCATGAATAAAATAACAGTTATCCCTGAAAGACCCATTGGTACGCACAGTGTGACGAGAACACTGGGGCCGCGATGGTGTAGTGGTCAGACAACTTGCCTCCCAATAAGGCGAACCAAGTTTTAATTCCCGGTGAAGTCGCTTCCTGATATTTGCATGTGGTAATCGTGCCAGATGATTCCACTTTTAAGCGGGTTTTCCGGATATATCCTGTTTCCCCCACACTTGCATTCCGGCACTGCGCCATATTCACCTCAATTCAACCTCATCGGTTCTAGAGATCCCATTGTTAAGACCCTCCCAAATCTCTCCACGAGAACATTGCATGCCTGTTCAGAGCCTTGCGCTTAGCGGCAATGGGCCCCTTTTTGCACATGGCATTGTTGCCCTTATCGCTCCTTCTCTTCTCGGTCTCAAATAAAGCTGTAGGTAGGTGGGAAGGAGCCACATTGCGGTTGTCATCCAGAGAGAAGTTTGCACGTAGTTCCAGCAGTGGCTGCGGAAGTGGAGGCCGTGCCAGTGGGACAAACGTGTGGCATCTGGCAGAGTTTGGTCTTATCGACTCGAGCGTCTTCTTTGGAGCTTGGCCTGCCGGTTGTCCCCTCACTGCGGAACAAGGAAGTGATTTCCGACTGCTCGAGGCCTCTCTCGTCTCGGAACTCGTTAGCGAGGCGCCATCTGTCGGCAATCTTCGACAAACTTCTGCCCCTCCCGCCATTCGTCTGCCGATCAGCACAAGTGCGTTTTTAGAAAAATAAACCAATCGTGCGACACATAGAAATAAGGTTTATTCTACTCAGGTTAGGAACAAAACGTGATTTCTTATGAGTGATTTTGGCTTAGGGAAGATTTCTGCCTCTTACCATTTAGGTATAGGCTGTTCACTGTAAAATGAGCACTTTTGAAAGCCCGGCTTAAGATCTACTTGTATACACGTTAAGTACTCCTCCGCCTTATGTAAAATTAACATTGACATGGCCCTTATCACTTTATTCATTAGTCGGTCAAGTGAAATTGTGAAATTATTAGAAAAGTAAATATTCTTCATATGTACTCCTTTTTACACTTCGATGCATAAAAAACCGAAAGCGAGGGAAAAAATTTAAGTTATCACAAATTACTATGTAACACTTTTTATTCGACGTTAATATATGGAACTACTTTCCCCTCCATCGTTACCAACTTTACTGGGCACAAGTCACTCAATGCAGCCATTTAAATATATGCAAGAAGGGGCAGTGACTTTTTAAAAGGTTGATTTCAAACGTGCTCACCTTATCATGAATAGCTTTTAATTTGAATTTTCAATTAAATTTTTAAGCAACTTGAATAATAAAAGAAAATTATTTTATGTAGTTACATAGTTATTCTATATATGATTTATGATTATTTTAATTATACTGTTTTAATGCATAAAAAGAACAAGAAGTATACATTATCGAATTTAATGTTTACCTAGTGGTGATAATTTTTTTTTGTCAAACCTTTAACATTAAACTTCCGAACCTGTAGAAAAAGTAACCTTCGTAGACGATGTTTTATGGTTGAAAAGGTTGTCTGTTCCTAGGATTCAAAATACTCTACACACGTCCAACAGTTTTCTTTCGTTATTAGCAATCATTCTTGTATGAAGCTACTATCCGATATCTTTGGGTCAAGTCGAAAACTTAATTATCTGATTGTAAAAGTATAAACTATCAGAAGTGTTGTCATGGAAAGTAGGAGCATCTGGACGAAACTAAAACTCCATGGCAGTGACCACAGCTCTCGCCAACTCATACCAAGCTCTAGATATACAGCAGAGTTCAAAAGATGTTTAACAGAGTTTAAAAAAAAGTTTTTCCAATCCCATTGATACTGTATAGTTTCTACCCCCAAAATGTTGAGAAATAAACAAACCACAATTGTGTTTTATCTCCTTTATATGGGCTTAATATTGTTTTTTTCATTTAATGTCCCAAAAATAGTTTTACAAATATAAAAATAGATAAACGTGTTAGTTACAATTGTTCCCAAAAACAGGCTTCAAAACAATTATACCTGAAAACAGGTTACAGAAATAACTTATTTAAATGTCATTTATGCCTGAAAACAGGGTCCAAAATACAAAAGATGCCATTAGGGGTACGTGAGTATGAAAACGTTACAAATTCCCACTTTTACCAAAAAGATTACAAAAATTGTGTACAAATTGATGTTTCAAAATTACATCAAAAAAATTGAAAAATTACTTAACTTTATGCAAATTCCCAACTTGTGTTTTTCCCTGTATTTAGAAATTTAAAATATGCCCACTATGAAATCCTTTCCTAAAATATGACAGGAAAATGCCTTCTACCTGTTTTTCCCCTTTCACATTTTAAATGTGAGTGAGGTGTGTTTCCTCCTGTCGCATGTCCGGTGTGGTGTGTGTCTTGTCAGGGTATCAACACCCATCATATAGTCCAAACTTAGTGCTGTAGAGTGTGGAGGAACATGGGAGAACAGTATGGAGAGTTTGCCGGAAGTACAAAAAGAGTTAATTAAAACTCTTGATGACGTATGCCGCCATTTCGTAGAGTTGCCTAGCGAGGGCCAACTGCTCTGAAGTGTGGGAGCCATCGAGGGGGTGCAGGGAGGCGGATGTCAGCTGGCGGCGCCTCGCAGTGCTGGAACCGATATCGAGCAGAGCAGACACACTGCCCGTCAGTTCCTATATCGCTGTCGAAGGCAGCAGCATACAGATAAGTCAAAAACTAGTTGTTGGACAGTGGGGCTCTATGTGAAGCATAGTTTGTTTTAATTAAAAAAGTTATTGTTGACGCGATGTATATTAAGATGAACTTTATAAAGTACAGTTATACAATACACGACACGAGTAGCAAAGTAAGCTGAGCTGTCAAAAGTATTTTTTTCACTCCTATGTTAGCAAAATACGCACATGCGAATTGGCGAGCATCATTCCTTACATAATCATGTCTGTTTTGTGTGAACATCTATCATTTTTGTGTGTGTGGTATTTTGTTTGTATAGAGATCAGATTTGTGTTGTGCATGTATTCTGCGCTATCACACATGATGTGCATGTACTAAATCAGTCGTAGCCCAACCTTTGCCACTTCAAGGCTTTACAATCTCTGGTAGCCAAGCAAGTGACTTCAATACTTGTAATCTAACATAAGTGGCTAATGTGGCTGGCAGCTTGGAAAGTTTAGGTATGTGGCAGTTTGTAGTTGATGAGGTAAACAGTGCGTATTTAATTTTCCTGACAGTATAATAAGAGTATGTTTGTCTGAATGCTAATTCATACCAGGACTTTGTGTCCACAAAGTTTCATGTGAAAGCAGATGTTATCTATCAACTCTCTCAGCTCAACATTGAAAAAGTAACTTTTTTAAGATTATTGATGCGTATATACACTAGTATGAGAAATACTCAAGGATAGCAGCTGTTCAGAATTACAAAGAAGCTTAATTGTTTCAGGAACCTCGCATAAAGACGATTATCACAGTATTTTCTGATAAAATAAAACTGGTTTAATTAATATTGAACTGATTTACTGAAAGTATTTTAACCTCTTCTTTTACAAATTATTTCAAACAACTTAAATACTTTACGAAAAAGGAATACACAGAATATTTTGTAGCAAAGTGTTTGTCTACCACATTAGTTAAACATTATGATATAAAATCCTTATTATGTAAATACGGAATAAGTAATGTTTTACAGCTAGGTGATAAATTCATAATAAAGCAGTATTAAGTAATATTTCTGAACATAGTTGTTTTATTATTTTAATAGTAATAAAAAACTTAACGAAAATATTCTATTTCGTGCTGCTTATTTTGGTTTCCTTCGCTGCTGCATATTCCAAACTAAGATCGCACACCAAGCTGTATTGGCTTGTAATCTCTGCGGCGACTCTTGTGCTCTACCTATCTACGCACTATGGTATGGAGGTTGTTTGTCTTTAGTATGCCATGCATAAATGTGCTCGCATAAGTATTTTGCAGCATGGCAATACAAGCCTAACATTTTCGGGATTATGTGTTATATTAGTTACCTGCCACAAATTTTGCTCACGTGTGTCAGCTGAACGGATCTGCTGTCCAAGAGAGCGATTGGCCGCTGAGAGAGAAAAGTGGATCGAGATTGGTCGGTGGTCGGGCGACATGACAAACTGCCGATGAAAGATTGTGAAAATAGGAGGAACGATGAACGGCAGTGGAGAGAAAAAAAGAGCTAGTACTATCAGATATAGTGTAAAAGAGGGAGACAGAACACCAGTGACTGCAGATTGCCAGAGTTCCCTAGACACAAAAAAAGCAGTTATGAAGGGTGGAGGGGAAGATACTTCCGATGCCAGCTTTCTCTACTGATACCTGCTGTGTACCAGAACAGCGTGTTTCTCTCTACTATCATTTAGTAGCTCTATCTCATATTTGCCATTCTACATATTAAATAATGCTACAAGGCCAGTTTGCAGTAAAACAAATCGCTTGTGTCACACAAACTCTGAGGACAAGTAAAATAATTTTAATACAGATGAAAAAACACCATTTGCGAGTTTTTTTGACGATATATAGTAATTACTGGTACTAATATCTCAATCTAATGTAAACTTATTTAAATTTCGGAATTAAGGCCAATACGCGCATATTAAATAAATGTAATCATTAATGTGTATATTTAAATCATTATGTAATTAATGGGATAAATCTTTTGAACTCTGATTTTATTTTTAAATTATTACATTTTTAGACACTATTGATATTGTTAATTCATAGTGACCAGTGAAAAAAACACACCTATAAATATGTCACGCGTCGTAGTACTTATCTCACGCAATGGCCCCCAAAACTATTTGTAATTCTACTTCCTGTATAATGATAACCATAACATTTTAAACTTTGTCAGCTATGGTTCTCTCGACGTATCCAACGTATACAGGATGTTGTAATATTGCATGTCAATACTTCGGGGAAACATTACACACGTCTGGAGGATGAAAAAAGTTACATGAACATAGGTCGGCAAATGCTTCGTTTCTGTACTACAGCCCATAATATATAACGTACAGTCTATGGCGCGTGGGCAGGATCATGTTACTGTGGAATGCCATCGCAGCGTTCGTTTGCAATATACACGGCACCTCACACTACGACCTATGCCTAGAACAGTAGGAACTGCACAGGAGCCAGTCACACATGTGTGAAAGCTTATCGTCGGCACTAAAGGGAATGTTCAAAATGCCCTCCATCAGCACGAACACATTAATCAATCTGCCATTGCATGGACACCCGTATGCATTAATGAATCCCTGAAAACTCCTTATTGCTTAACAACCAACTACAATTTTGGTTACGAAGGGTGCCGACATCGTCCATTGCGGTTGCATACACAAGAACCTTTAAATGTCCTCACAAACAAGTCTAGTGGATTCACACCAAGACTCCTCGTTGATTGGTATGGAGCTGCCAATTAGAGCGTTGTGTCTGTCTGCCCGCGAATCACGGACGGTCAGAATCGGAGAAACTTAATTTTGACTGGCTAACATATGTAACAGACTGTCTTCACACATATATAAGCGGCCAATAGCTAAATGAAGACTGCAAGTGTGCACATGGATATTGAAGTCTAGCCTCCGCTTAAATCCTTTTTTTTCGCAAAAAACAGCTGGCCCTAGTCATTACTAGTTCATATAATTTACACCGAGTACAAAGCTTTGAGCTTATTGGTAGAGCCCCGAGTCTTTCGCGGATTGAGTTGGCAGGAAGCTACGTTGGACAGTGCTCTATACACGCGAGACATTATCGTTTGCTTATTGGTTGCTGTGATCAAGTGAGACCTCTGTACAGGACTGTTAAACATCCACTCACACTACTGCTTCCTGCTTATTACTGGCGCACAGTTAAACGGGGAGTGTCTGAACAACTGTCGTCCAATCACAGCATTAGGAGAAAACAACTAGTGTCTGGAGTCTACCTCGCCTCCGAATGAATTCGCGAAATACTCGTAGCCCTACTTAATGGTTGTAATAACGAAACCAATACAGCACGTATAAATGATCTTGTTTCTAACTCTTTAAACCAAAATTTAATGTTAGTATGAAACAGTTGAAATGCCAACCTGAATCCTTTATTTCGTTACGACAGTACGGTATTCACTTATATCTAAGGTTCTTTCAGTTTGACGTCTTCCCGACTCCTCCCTGCACGATGCGGCTCGAGGAGGCGACTTTAGTTGGTGACCCGAGGGATACATGGCCCTTATCGCCTGGCTAGCAAGGAAGAGGCCTGAGAAAGGAAGGGTAGCGGGCTATACTTTACTCTCTCGCTATCTTCTCGGCAGCGAAAATAAGGAGGGGGGGTTGATGTGCGAGGGATCGAAATACCACCCGCACCCCCCACCCCCAACCAGGGCAGCATCGCAAGCAGCTCTGCCTCCATCTTTCTCAGCAGCGACTTCAGCTGAAATACTGGAACCCAGGTCTGTTTCTTTTCGCTCGACATTATTCCGAAACTGAATGTAGTAAAAATTCTTGTTTCGGAAGTATTGGTCCACCACTTCGTGTTCAGTTAGGTTAAACTATAACGTATTACGTGGTTGGTCAACTATCAGAATTTCGAGATCAGCGCCTAATTTTAAATCTTCAAACAAAATGTCAGATTTTGGCAAGTTTTGTTTTTTTATTTCCTATTTTACCAAATTCTGTAAATACTGAGCAATTTGTAATATTAAATAAAGTCAGAAACTCATGGAATTTTACAACGAACAAATATAATTTAGGAAACTTGAACTGAAATTATATCTGGCAGTTTCGACAATCTATATTTTCTTTTCAGTTTAGCAGCTTGGGGTTTGTAATCATTAATGTCAGTACAAAACTTCACAAACCCATAAAAATTCAAATATTTGAATGTGTATATAGTCGCCTGACACAACAACACTAGCATACTTTTAATGTTACAACAGAACTGTGGCCAAGTTTGATATTAGAGCAATTATGCTTTCCATTGAGTTACTGAGAAACCACCAAGAAAATATCTTTTTTGTCCAGCTGTCCATGGAACATACTTGAAATCCTTTTTGTGTACCAATAACCGGCTTAAGTAACATGCGCTGAAAAAAATTATTCTGTGTAATTTAATACATAAGCTATTTCTGTGATGCTTCCGTGTGCGGAATTGTGTTGTCCTTCATACAGATTGTGTGACGGGCTCTCGTTAGTTGTGAATAACTTTGTGGTAGTTAGTAAATTATTTTATTGCTAATATTTGAATGAGTAATTTTCGGTAATAACTACTTTCTGCAGCTACAAATCTACAACCGGATATGCATGCCTGTGTCCTCAAGTTTTCAGCTTTGTTTTACAGTTGACCACGACGCCATTTTTGTGCGTGTTAATATTTTTGCGAAAATTTATGGGAAAATTCACGACGAAAATTCCTAAGAGATAGGAGATATATTTCATGATCTCTTTAAAGGTAAGAACATGTTACTCACAAATGATTATCATAAAACGAAGTTTCCTTGACGTGATGTGTTTATCCTTTGGAGTGTGTAGCATTAGTGAATCTGTAAAATCTTATTGCTTCGGTGAATCCCCAATTAAAACCTTTAGTGAGCCGCACTAAGAATCATTGCTGTTAAAGGCCATTCTCGGTAAAGTGAGCACTTTTGAAAGCCCTCTCATTTGGAATAATTGTAAACAAGTATGTTTTACTTTAGCCCTATACGTTAACTTCCGTGTGCAGTGGAACATACACAATGAGTTTATTACTTACATGGCAATATTTATTTAAAAAGGTGTATAAAGGATAAAAAAATACCTTTAAGGAAAAAGTAACCAGGCCCTGAAAAGTGCTCACTTTACTGTGAACAGCCTATAACGACATAACTATTTTGCAATGAGTATGGAACACGTTATTGCCTTACAGTACATAGAGTTTTTTGATGACCACAAACGTGGTTTTATTATTGCCAATAAGTATTTCCTTAACAAAATAATTTTGCTAGTGCTACAAAATATCTTGCGAAGTTTATTTTAACAAAAGAATTTTGTGGACACTATATATATATATAGTCACAACAAATCAGTTTCCTCACTGTGCGGCTGATTTCCAGAGCCACATCGAATATGTTTCTCAATATAGCGTAATACTTGAACAATGAGGATGGAAATTTCTCCATTTCCGCACGATTCATACGCATTGTGCAAACTGCCCGCTGGATTGTGCAAGACTGGCGTCATGGTGGGGAGCCAGGAGGCAGGCTGGAATGCAAGAGCATGAAGTAGAGAGTTTCGGTAGGAAATTCGGACTATTTTGGGGAAAATTATGCCGATTTTGAACGTTTTTGAGGTAATTAGGGAAACTAAATGGCCACATTCTGCACATACTGGCTGACAAAATGGCTGACGTCGTACTGGCTACAAATATGGCTGACGTGAGTGGAGGGAAACACGGGAAAATTTTGAAGTAAAAAGGGAAAAATCAATTTCTTTTTACAAAACAGGCAAATCCAAGATGGCTGCCGTGGCCCCACTGCCAAGAGCCAGTTGGCCTGGAATCGCCATTTTATAACTACTCACACCGAGTACGTTTGGATATCGTGTTATCCTCACACTTAGCCGTCTCAGCCGGCTGTGCTCCTATACTGCCTTACGCTCTTCACACACACTACACGCGAAAACTTGCTATACACATTAACCCATTTGGTTACGGATATTTCCATGACCGCAAGTGTTGCACTCATGCAATATGTTGGTGTGTACTGTACTTGCCTCCCGCCTACTTCTTACAACCGAGCGGCCGCGGCTGACGTAGTGGTTACAGCGCTCGCGTCCTGCCAATGCGTACCGGGTTAACTCCCCGGTGGGATTCCGCCCGTGAGAATCCTGCTGGACATCGCCGTCAGTCAGCGGGTTTCTCACGGATCTCCCATTTTCCTCGTCCTTGCATTCATACGCGGCTCTATACTCATCTCGGTTCATCCTTGCCAGAGCCACTACTCCACAACTTGCTGCATGCTCGGTTATAGAGCATTGACCCTTCATAACCGAGAGGCGCAAATACTTCTATAGGCTGTTCACGGTAAAATGAGCACTTTTGAAAGTCCTGCATTGTATGCACGCTGTGTATCCTTCCGCCTTATGTAAAATTAGCATTGCCATGGGCCTCATCACTTTCTTCAAGTGTAGTCGGTCAAGTGAAAAGTGTGAAACTGTTAGGAAAGTAAATATTTTACAAATCTGCCCATTTTTACCATTTCGATGCATTAAAAAAACCAAAGCGAAAGAAATAATTTAGGTTATCACAAATGGTTACCTAACACTTTTTTTCGATGTTGAGATATGGAAGTACTTCTCATCCATCGTTACCAACTTTACTGGGCAAATCTCACTGAGTAGGCCAGTTAAAATATATGCAGGCAGAGGTAGTGACTATTTCCTAAGGTTCGTTTCAAAAGTGTTCACTTTATCGAGAACAGCCTTTACTTATATAACCTCCACTTGATACTGACTCCTTGCTGTGTCTACAATAAGTATTTCTCATCTTCGTCCAAATACATGGACACGTTGAATAAACTGGTTATTATTTTTAATCGCAACCTCTCATTTAAAGAATGAGGAGCACAGTAATCTAGCATATTCGCTCAGCGGGAAACAATGAGTTAATGATATAGCCTAATGAACCTACTTTCCTCTACTAGCTAAAAGGTTAGATGGTAGGTAAGCCTTGACGTCTCGTTGACAACATTATCATTATAGACGAAGCCTTAAACAGATACAAGCGATACAATTAGGCCTTGCCTGGGACTATAAGCCAGACAACCTGGCAGCATTAGCCAGTGTGCTGTCAACTCCATTACCGAGGTCGGATTCGGAGCATCTACTTCGGATGTAATGTCTAATGAATTTGTTTGTTGTAAAGGGCTATTTGTCCATTACCGAGGTCGGATTCGGAGCATCTACTTCGGATGTAATGTCTAATGAATTTGTTTGTTGTAAAGGGCTATTTGACGTCCGCCGGTTTTACGCTTGGAAGCTTAGCAGGGGACGGCTTACAGACTGACTTATAACCGAACTTAAATATTAACACCCATGCCTTGCCTGGGATTCGAACCCAGAGCCTCCCGTACCCCAGATCGGTGGCGCACCAACCGACTTCGCCACGGGAGATCGGCCTAATGAATTTAAGGATAGTTTTCACTATCCTGTAATATTTATAGGGCCATCATTTTGAAAATAGGTGTCTGGGACACTTAGAACAAATAAATTGACATGATTTAATGAAGCGATATTTATGCAAATAATTAGGTGTAAATCGGTTTATTGGTTAGCGTGGGATGGCAGCCAAGTTACCAGGGCGGTGTAATATGTACTGGCAGCATGCAAAGTTAAGTTGGAATTTATTTAATGGTTTCGACAACATAGCATACTAAGCTAAAGTGAATATATGGCTGACAGTTTGATGTCTGGCCCACTTAAAACATACTAGTTCGCATTACCTGCCACAGTAATACTAGTTTGCCAAATTTGGCAGGAATATGTCAATTGTTTCCCGATATGTATCCAACATGAAAACTTCATTTGTTCATGTGACACTATTTTTTTTAAATGCTGTTAAAATGGATATTTTTTTGAAATATAAGATACTTGCAATAGATATCTTCAGCATACAGAACGTGGTTGAATATTGCCTAACTGTGGGACTTGTTCCTATGTATGAAAAAAAAAAAATTGTCACGGGAAGGATTACGGTAATTCTCCATTTTGTGCTTCGAAAAGGTCTAATTTTAAGAGCTAACTGTTCAAAAAATTGAATATTATTATTATTCAGATCTATTTTAGAAGCAATGGCATTTGTCGAAGGAATGTTCAGAATAAGAAATTATAAAAAAAAATATATAAAAAAAACTGCCCGAAGAGGCCTTCGTCATTCTACATGAATTCTGTGTATTTAAAGTATTACTGCAAGAAGTATCTAATACTATAGAAGAAGATGGCAAAAATAAATTTTGATAGTACCCTGGTAATGTTAAATCTAGCATATGCTTCTAAATAACTACTATCACAATTAATGATAATCGCACTGTTAAAGCTAAATAGTATTGCTTATAATTGACCAAGAGGATACCTGAGTATGAATATAGTATCTCAAAAGCCGGAGATTATTACTAAGAAAGCTTTGAAAGCCAAGAAGTAATATCTAATGCTGGAATATACTAAATCATCAGTAAATCCACAATTACCATTTATTGGATGAACCAAATAAAGCCTATGTTTCTCATTCACAGATGTGTTAGAGTATAATTTCAATATAACTTCTTTGTATCTCTTGTTTTGTTTTCTTTTGGAATTCTAAGAAAGGAATAATTGATAGATCCCATGTCTGTTGTATTAAGTATCTGTTGAGTTGTCTTGAAGTTAGTTTTGCACTACTAGTAAAATGCACGATTTCCTGGTTTATGATCAAGTATTTTTTCCTTTGTGTAGTGTAGGAGTCAGCTTGATAGCAGGATGCAGGATTTCCTGGTTTATGATCAAGTATTTTTTTCCTTTGTGTAGTGTAGGAGTCAGCTTGATAGCAGGATGCAGGATTTGAATGGTATGGATATTCGTTTGGCGATTTATTATATTTCTGGAATTTGTGTTATGATAACGTTTGTCCCAGGAGCGCACGCATTGCATTCTCATTTAAGCTCATGCAAATACATGCATGAACTTCCTCTGTAACACCGTCCTACTCAGAAACTAGAAAGTGCGGTGCACCAAACCAAGGTAGAGTTTACACACCACAGCTCTAACCAAATTAACCTGTGTGGAATGGATTGCGCGCCGCTCCGTGGCAGTATTGTAACTTTTCTGTGCTCGTCAAATCATAGTAATTACATTGAGAGGTTATGAACTCCCATAAACCGCACCCCTTTGTTTTCTCTTCGTACCTTTTGCATTCCTTATTTCTCCACCAGACGTAATGACAGCGGGCATAGGGATGCTCAATATTATTATGAATGATATATTTCAAGATTTTCCTGTGGAACAAACCGCCATGCACAATTTAATTTTTCTATTCCTTATTCCTACGAACACTTATTCCATGTCTACGATGTAGACCTCGCCAACAAAAAATACCCGCAACTTTTTAGATTTACCCGCTCCCTCACTACCAACCATCACATATTTCGCATGCATTCCAGTCATCAAGAAGAAAAAAAATTGCCTGCAAGCACCGAAATGTTAACTGTTTAAATACATTTTCAGACTAAAGTTTCTTCGGGGTATTAAAAATTATCACGTTACTGGTGGCAACTTGAAAGAGTTGATATCCTGAATGACTCACCATTTCTTTAATGGCTTGGTTAGCTTCTGCATTAAAGGGCAATAAAAACTGCTCTGAGAGCTACAGAATACGCGCCTGCACAGAACCGGTAATACTTGACAGTCTTTTGTTTACATATGAGCTAGGTCACTCTGAACAGAACCTGTGTCTGACTGGCTAATGCACGGCGAGCAGTGTTTCCTAGCGAACAGAACCTGTGTCTGACTGGCTAATGCACGGCGAGCAGTGTTTCCTAGCGAACAGAACCTGTGTCTGACTGGCTAATGCACGGCGAGCAGTGTTTCCTAGCGAACAGAACCTGTGTCTGACTGGCTAATGCACGGCGAGCAGTGTTTCCTAGCGAACAGAACCTGTGTCTGACTGGCTAATGCACGGTGAGCAGTGTTTCCTAGCGAACAGAACCTGTGTCTGACTGGCTAATGCACGGTGAGCAGTGTTTCCTAGCGAACAGAACCTGTGTCTGACTGGCTAATGCACGGCGAGCAGTGTTTCCTAGCGAACAGAACCTGTGTCTGACTGGCTAATGCACGGTGAGCAGTGTTTCCTAGCGAACAGAACCTGTGTCTGACTGGCTAATGCACGGCGAGCAGTGTTTCCTAGCGAACAGAACCTGTGTCTGACTGGCTAATGCACGGCGAGCAGTGTTTCCTAGCGAACAGAACCTGTGTCTGACTGGCTAATGCACGGCGAGCAGTGTTTCCTAGCGAACAGAACCTGTGTCTGACTGGCTAATGCACGGCGAGCAGTGTTTCCTAGCGAACAGAACCTGTGTCTGACTGGCTAATGCACGGTGAGCAGTGTTTCCTAGCGATCCATCTGGCGTCTTGTGTAGGTTCTCCTCCAGGAGCACATTTGAAGATGTAGGTTCTCCTCCAGGAGCACATTTGAAGATGTAGGTTCTCCTCCAGGAGCACATTTGAAGACAGTATTCCGCTTTATTGCTGGAAATGCGAGGGTTCAACTAACCGCGCGGCTGTATTCAGCAATGCCCACAGTAGTCTCAGTGTTAAAGGTCATTCACGGCAAAGTGAGCACTTTTGAAAGCCCTCTCATTTGGAATAATAGTTAATAAGTATGCTTTACTTTAGCCTTAGACGTTAACTTCCGATTGCGGAGGAATATACACACTGCGTTTATTTAAAAATATGTTTAAGGCATAAAAAATGGCATAAAGGAAAAAGTAACAAGGCCGTCGAAAGTGCTCACTTTACCATGAACAGCCTATACGTACCGTGTGGCACAGGATTTACGAGGTGAAGTTTTCAAAACAGCACCAAAAAAGTGTGTAAATAACATTTTCATTTTGTATGGCAAATATATAATTGCAGGATTTATTTTTAGCGCTTAACATCAAGCATTTTTCCTATCTTATATTGTTATTTCATTTTTAAAGCTACTACTCATTGGCTACTTCATGCTGCGGAAGATTCTCCACCTAGGCTATCTGCTGACGTGTAGGCTACCAAGCTCTGACTGGCAAACTGCGTCGCCAATATCGTTCAATATAGCTAGTCTCCCCGTGCCAATCTTGTAACACGTTTGCTTAGTTATGCTAGCACCAAGCTCGTCATTGTGATAAGGAACAATAAAGACTGGCTTAAAAGCTGGTAAAGTAGTTTTGTGGAATGAGCGTGCAAAGTTTTAGAAATGAGCGTTGTACAGCTATGGGGCTCGGCGAGAAGTGAATGAAGAGGTTTGGGCGATCCGGAACTTCGGGGTCTTGAAAGCCGTCGAAGGGCGAAGTGAGGTTAGTCTGGAGCAGCGCCGGAATGAACGGGCGGGGGAAACGGGAGAACCCCGAGATAACCCGTGGACCAGTGGCATCGCCCGGGCGCGATTCCCGCATGCGAAACTCCGGGAGTGCCCCCCGCCAGGATCGAACCTGGGTGGGAGGATATCAGTATAACCACTACATCAACGCGACCACTCTGGAGCACTCGGAATACACTGAACGAGTACAGTTAAAAAAAGGGGGAGGGAGAAATGTACAGAGTCGTACACCATATTGGTGCTGGGTGTACAGTACTCGAGTGCGCCACCGGAGCGTTCTTAAGGGTCCTATGTACTGAAACGTTATCTGTAAAATCGTTGTTTGCGCCTAAACGTATACTTCGGTGAATAAATGTTCTGGAAATACGACATTTTGCCAGAATGTATAAAAAAAAACTATTCTCTAGGTCGCTATATTTTTACTTTTCATATAAAGTGTATTAGTGGACAAAAAAACGTGAAAGTGGTCGAATATTGCATTTTCAAAGCTTGCCTATGAAGTATATTTAAGCGGTAAGAGAAAAGTACTATTACACGCACATAGTTTGATCTGCGTACTTACATCGCGTGTGATAAAACCCCACTAGATCTAGTTTACACAGTAAAGCGTTAGGACGGAAGCCCTGCACGCCTTGCCCGTAGGAACGATGAGGCGCTAGGCGTGCGTGTTAGTGTCGCCCGTATCGCTCCCTCGCTTCTTGACCTTGGACGCGCAGCTACACAGTCCCCTTAAGGAACAGGCGCGGTACGTCTGCCTTTCTGGAAGGTAAGCCCCAACAAGAGGCCTCTTCAACAACGAGAGTCCACGAAGCCACGTGGGACGAAAATACCCTCTCGACCCCGGCATTGACTCCTCGAGGTCACCCACACATGCCCACTGCTCACATGTACCGCCCAAAATAACGTCACTGTCTCGCTGACCCACACACCATAATCAACTCTTTCATAAGATATGATTATGGGAAAGATTTTGTGATGTTATTTTAAGGCAAATTTCATTTTTTAAAATACCTGATTTCGGTGTTATCGGCTGTATTATGAAAGTCTAAGAAATTGAAACGTCATAACTAAAATTGTGCATTATTAGAGCCAACACTGTACTGTGTTATTTTAATGAAAATTATATTATTAAAAATTGTTGGTATTTTATTCTTATATGCATATTTCCATTAAAATTTTAAAAAGTTTATGCAATTTCTTTAACAAGATAAAAAATTGTTTTGAACAAAGCTAATGCAGAACATTACCATAGGTTAAAAAATCACTTTTTGAAAGTTTCATTTCTTCGTAACTTCTATGTTGAGGTTCCTAAACAGTGTGGATTTCTTGTTACAGTCTTAAATGAATGGCTTTGATATAGTTTTATAGAGATAAGAAAAAACATTCAATACTGGAAATAAAAATATTTTCATATTTTCTTTTACAATTTTGCTATTCACATTAAACGATAATTTCTCATCCACGTGGTATTCATTCTTTACTGCTGTTATTCAGTCAGCCAGAATGACAACTGCTCAAAATTAATCATTTTTCTTCCCATCATCTGAAAACTTAAATTATTCTTATCATCATTCTGTTTATACAGTTTTGGAAACAGATTGTTGGTCATCGTTTCACAGATAAAATAATATAATTTGGCTCTATTTCATTTATTTTTTGTTTTAACTGAAATTTCGGTGTTAGGCGGTGTATAACTTGCATTTTGTTGTTTGGCGCTCTATTAACTTGCATTTCGGTGTTATTTCGGTTTTATCGCTATTCGCCGAATAATCTTGGCTCTAGATATAATGTAAGGCGACAAATAACTCAAGAATATTTATAGAGACGAAACGGCTCTTTATAGCGCATACTCGAACTGCATACGCCGACAGAATGACGTCACTGATCACAAGTATGTTGGAACTGTGTTCGCCAACCAGCGCCTGGTGACGTACTCGGTCCGACCAATAGGCAGCACGGACTCGTGTCCCGTTACCAGAGTCTCGGGTTGTCAATACAACAATATATTATACATAAAGTCTATAAATATATAGGATGGTTCTCGAATAGCTCGGCAAACTTCGGGAGGTGATCCTTCATGAAAAAGTAAAAGGAAAACATATGTGACACTTTATACCTAAACCGAATATTAAGGTAGGTATGTGACCTTAAGAAACGAGGCTTTAAACCGTATTTGTGCAAAATATCGGCTCTTACGTTGAAGGTCCCGATAACTTACAATAATGTTCTGAGAATTGTCATTGTATTTTACTTCGTTACCGATATTTTGTAAAAAAATAGGGCTTAAAACCTCGTTTTTTAAGAGTTTATACCTCCCTTAATAATCGGTTTAGGTATGACGTGTCACATATATTTTCCTTTTACTTTTTCGTCCCTGAGTTTGTCGGTCTAATTGCGAATCATCCTGTATACAATTGAAAAATATATATATATATATATATTACATTAAACATGCAATATTTAAAATATATAACATTCTAATTACACAAAAAGTATTGTATCGTATTAACTTGGCTCAATTTTGTCATTTGCACGGGAAAATGTGTAAATATATTTAACGATTTTTAAGTTTCTTATATTCGTTTTTTTTTAAAGCAATTTTCCTCTGTCGTCATACTTTTTTAGAGTAATATTTCATTTCACACAGAAAAATTGCGCAATATATACTAAAAAGTAGAAAACTATTTTAGTTTCTTGGACGCCCTTAGCCCTTTTCGACATTTTACACAATTTCGCAAAGGACACATCGTATCAGAAAGCTAGATGAGGAATCGTTATACATAAGTGTGATACAGCAGAGAATAATATTCTGATGTGACAAATACTTACGAATTTCTTATCATAACTTGCATAATGGCATTTATGAGGAGAGTTTGTATTGGTCTAAGGTACATGCAACAACCAGTTATAAAATATACATGCAACAACCAGATATAAAATGTACATGCAGCAACCAGTTATAAAATGCCTTTGTGCCAGTCATCAGCCAATATAGAAAATGCACGGTAAAGTGAGCACTTTTTAAAGACCTGTGAAGTTTTTGCTTTCAGCCAATTTCTATATTTTTAACATGTTTTTACATAAACACTGGCTAATACATATAGTATATAAATTCTACCAATCCCAAAACTCAACGTCTGAAGCAGCCACAAAATATGTTTAGATATTAGTGGTTAAAGCGTTTTGTAAGGGCCTTAAAAAGTGCTCACTTTACCGTGAATAGTCCATAGTAACTATTATTGTATTTTACAGCAGGTATTTCAGCTGACGACAGTAGAAAGGAATGGCATTCACGTTTTCTATCAGAAACGAAGGCATTTACAAATGACGGCACGGTAATGCAGTTTGGTTGGTGGCGTGTACAAAGAACTGCTAATGCCCGGTTGCACTAACACCTTCCCCAATCCGAGATCGAATGATCCTAGTTTCGAACCAGGATTCAGTTTGATCTTGGTTCCATTGCAGAAGTGTTGCACCAACGAAATAGCACGATTCGGTTGATCTTGATTCCAAAGTGAGAGATCGAGATTAAGTATGAGACAAATTTTGCTATTGATTCGTAATATATGACGTCATGATGAATTTAGGCTTAGTATGCATACACTTTTTTCGTTATTTTTAATACAAAAGTTATTGAAGAAGGTAGCGTACACAGAACTAGATGTGCGATGTTTTATCTGTTTTAAGTGAATTATTGTTCTACGAATTTCACTGAATAATATTCAAGTGCGTATACTGTTGTTTTAATTTGCCAAGAAAACAATTATACTTAGATCTACCTGTTAGCGTATTTTCAAGTTACGTTTGTTGGCGACGGCTGTTCTTTCGTCATCAACAAATTCGATGTGATATCTTGTGCGGAAAATTAGGACAGTTTATGATATTCTGAATGGCTTTTCCAGTTTTATGTCGTGTTTTCTCGGAGGGATAACCATGAGTTCTGTTCTCTCTTTACAAAACATTACTACATCTGCAATTAAATAAATGCATTTTATCTTAAACCTTTGTAAACTGTCTCGATTAACATTTTACAACAGTAAACAACAACCGAATCCATTTTTAAACGATTTAAATATTAATAAGTTCATTTCAGATGACTCATATTTAACAGTGTTTTCAAATTCACATAACCTATATTCAACAGACGTGCATTCTTCTCTGATCTCGGATCAAGATTTCGAACCTCCAAATTCGGCGGTTCGAAATGAAGTGCATCTCGATCTCCAGTCAATCTCTGAACTCGAATGGTGCAACAGTTTTCTGTGCTGATCTTAGATCCGATCTCGGATGGAGTTTTGAACCACGATGATGCAACTGGCCATAAGTGATACATTAACAAACGCGCCTCTAACAGCTGTAAAAGGACACGATGTAGACAGAGCACTCACGTTTTACAGCTGCTCAGAGTTCGCCGGCAGATGCCATTATGTCGATGGAACTGGAAAAGCTGTTTGTATTAAGCGATTATCCGTGTAACTGTCTCTCTCTCTTGTGGTTGCAATAAATCGTGTCGCTGAAACCTGGCGTAACGGCACTTGAGTCAAGTTTTACCCATACAAGTTGAGAACATTTTCAAAAATAACAATTCATATAAGTTTGCAAGCAATGTAAAAGCCATAATTATTTCCGCTAACTTAACGAATAATTTAAGTAGCACTGCTGTGATGCCCATTCATGCTGTTGACGTCACTGTATGTCATGGCATAATAGACTGGACGCATTTTACTCAATATTGTTAATAAATCAGTTTTACCTCGTTAACTACGTAAAGTAACAGTAAATTTATAAACGTTTGTTAGCAGCTTTTTTAACTGTGTAACGATGATTACACGTGGTATTTAAAGTTATCTGTTTCTGTCCAGGATGAGTTTTGAAAGTGATGCATCGTACTCCACCCCTCCTTAATGAATTTCTAGATCCGGTATTGCTCTTATGTACATACAACAAACAGGAACTAAAAGCTCAAATCATAATTCACAAATTTAAACGTTGTAGAAACTCAGAGACGTGTATAGAGGCACGACGTATATTAATGGCCCCTCGTAAGGGCGCCAAATAACTATGTTTTGCACACAGGGGACAGCAATATGCAAATGAGTTGTAGGATTATCAGATATGCACTGGAACGTAACTGTATGTAAAGCAGTCATGTAAATCTCTGTAGGATATGTAGACCAAATGTAATGCAAATATATTACGGTTCTTTTAATGTGAGTGTGTGACAAATTCCCAGTGCTAACCTGGGCCGAGCAGGAAATACTCTGTTTATGGTGGACACCTCTGGCAACAGACATCTGGTCCTACAGGATAATCGGTGCTCTCGCAGCTGGATACACCCTTATTGCGTAGCACGGGCTAGTGGGCTGCTCTTAAGGTGTAATAGGGTCGAACTGAGTGTTACATGATGTACACATTACAATGCGAAAATTGCGTTACGACGGCCTACTTGACTTCTACCTCCTAATTTACTATCCTGGCGGAAGGGCAATTATTAACACTCTTTCAACGAGGGCCTCCTTAAAAATTCAAACAAAAGTCGAGGGAAGTCTAAAACACTCTAAAATTAGGTAAAAACCCTACCCTCCACTTCCTTACAAGCAAGGGTCCTAAACCTACGTCTATGCTTAATGGCTGCCGAGGGGGGGGGGAGAGAGCGTTAAGCAAGATTGGCTGAACTTAGTTTAAGGGGCCTGACATAATCATAAGCCAGGGTTGAAACCTGAGGGCCAATTATAAGCTAGAAACATATGTATCCCCCCTCATGGATCACTTTCAAACTCCCTAACAGATAAAATATTAAAATATAGAGTCTCAAAAATGGATACAACAATATAATAAAAAATAAGAAATATTCACAAAAACGAGAAAAGAAAAATTAAATTAATCACATATAAGAAAAATACAAAACGTTATCTAGCTAACCTAGTTAAGTTAAACAAAATTTGATTGCCACCGTATAACTAAAGTAACATCCTAAATGTGAGAATAAAAAGAAAAATTAAATATACCAGAAAATAAGTGAATATATAAATTCAAATTCATGTGATAACTTGTGTGACAATATTTACATACATTCATACAGAAAATATTATGAAAATTGAAAATGTGAAACATAGACAAGAAAATGATATGTTAATTATATGCCTGAAAACGACGTACATTTTAAAGCTGTACACCACGTATATGATGTACGTACTGGATCCCTTGTAAACACAAGGCATGTAGGTGATCAGTACAACAATACACTGTGCAAAACTTCGTGGGTGTAAGCGCGAATACTCAACAGAGAATTATTCATTTGTGTATGAGAATGTGTTAAACGTGGGTAAACAGCTAACTGCGAGCCGTTTGAATGAACTAGAAGCCCGTACCAGGCCGTTCAGTAGAGAGACCATGACTGCTGCACGGAGACTTTCCCGCGGATACCTGCGTTTTACTGACTCATTACATTCTTTATGTTTCGTGGGAGGTGGTTTTAAAATTGGGGTATGGATGCGAACACTTTGTAACGATCTTGTTACAACGTGTAGGGTAACTATGGCCCTACCCCCCCCCCCCCCCCACCGCAGGCTGTGGAGCAGCTTACACCCTCGTTACTAACGAACTCTCCGTGTAACCCAGCCGTTGCGATTACGACTAATATGCGAGCAGGAACACGCCTTAAATCTATTCACTTTCAGAGAAAGATAATTATCTACATGCTTATAAAAGGATGAGGTGAAGCATCTCAGTACAGAAAGAACGGGACACACCACGGCTAGTAGTTTCAGCTTTTGAACTTTAAATAAGAAATTTCTTTTCGGTTTTCAACTTTAAAAAAAAAAATACCGAGACAATAATTATGTAAAAAATCCGTTACGGCAATAGCAACCAAAATGTAAGGAGAACAGTATAATGTCATTAGGTAGTAACCGTTTGTTCGTGCCCAAAATGTAAGGATAACAATATAATGTCGTTAGGTAGTAACCGTTCGTTCGTGCCCAAAATGTAAGGAGAACAATATAATGTCGTTAGGTAGTAACCGTTCGTTCGTGCCCAAAATGTAAGGAGAACAGTATAATGTCGTTAGGGAGTTAACCGTTCGTTCGTGCCCAAAATGTAAGGAGAACAATATAATGTCGTTAGGTAGTAACCGTTCGTTCGTGCCCAAAATGTAAGGAGAACACTATTATAATGCCGTTAGGTAGTAACCGTTCGTTCGTGCCCAAAATGTAAGGAGAACAGTATAATGTCGTTAGGTAGTAACCGTTCGTTCGTGCCCAAAATGTAAGGAGAACAATATAATGTCGTTAGGTAGTAACCGTTCGTTCGTGCCCAAAATGTAAGGAGAACAATATAATGTCGTTAGGTAGTAACCGTTCGTTCGTGCCCAAAAATTTAGAGTGAGAAAAAAGTCATTAGCGTGCTCCTCAAATAAAAATTAAAATCCCAAAAATTATTCTGATTCTGAAAGTACTTAAAAACTTGCTTGGCACTCTCCAGTTAAACTCAGAAAAGCACTAGACTCAGTCTTAGGTTATCCATGGTTATAGGATGCTGGGATATGCGTTCATAAGGTAAATCAAAATGGCGTCGTTCTCGACCTTCCAGAGAAAAAAGAGGAAATTACGTGTCCTGTAGTGATTAGTGTAGATATACAACCCTGTCTTACCTGAGTTATACTATAGTTCTCGTAGGACTTCCACCACTTTTTAAAATAAAATTTGCCATGTCAGTAATGAACATATTGTATGTATTTCACCGGACTCGAAAGTAAACGTCTAATGCTATAACAAAATATATTTGTTGGTTATTATTTCAAATGAGGGACTTTCAAAAAGTGCTCACTCTACCGTGAATAGGATATATGTGAAAGTACAGTTCAAGGACCAACGGTCGTTTCCGATACCAACTAACTCCCGAATATCTAACTTCGTCGTGGAATCCATTAACACACAAGACAATTGAGGGGCAGTCCCGGAACCCCTAATATATAATTTTAAAACATACGCTGAACCCACACGGGTGAGCGACCTACAGCAGTTCTGTCCTACTCCGGTGGTAAAGACAAAGAGACTGCTAGCACACTGCTGATGCGATTTATCTTTTAAGCGCAGAAGTGTCTAACTGGATGTCCTCGTCTAACAACACACTGAGTTCACATACTCATATTACGTAAATTGCAACTTGTACTAAGGGTCATAACACAGAAGGTAAAGTCGGAATAAAGACCTAGTTGTACCCAACGTCTTTACGTACTTGAGCCAATATACAATTAACACAACTTGTACAATTTGTTACATTACTCGGGGTAGTTAATTAATATATTTAATTAGCTATTAATAAACTCCACGGGCATCAAATGCAATCAGTCTCTGACAAGAATGTAGACGAAGGCTGCTGTGCACAAGTCTCGAGTCGGCGGCAACGAAGCGCCCTCGTGCGGTCCATCTTCAGGTGGCAGCTGTCTTAAGAGGTTCTCCTGGGGGCAGGCCCTCTTCGATGCCCCGCGCTCATTAAACACGCGCCGCGGGTTCACTAACCAGTCCGCTGCTCAAGGATTCATTCCGGAGTCCATCGTGGTCGGTGTCTTCCAGCCAAGCTTGGTAGATCACAGCAACACCACGCCAGCCTATCTTAACGCGGGGTTCGAACCTGCCAGCCAATCGGAAGGCTGCGAATTTAAAACTGCTTGAACGGACCTCTCCAACGACTCTACGTCCTAAATCCCAAAGAATACGTGGTCTCAAAACGGCGATACAAAAACTAAGAACCTTGAAAAAATTACAACATAGAAACCAAAAAGTAGAAAATAATATTAAGTACAAAAATAAAATGCTAGGTATACTAACTCATTTGAACATTCCTTATTGCCATCATAACATCTAGTTTTAAAAATCGTGCAATTTAAAACAACGGAAACTATAGAAATTTACGCCAAGAAAATATGACGTGTGTGACAAACATTAAATGCAAAAGTCACTTAAATATTCAAAACAAAGCGTTACGCTTATGTGCTACGCCAAACTTTTAATGTGACGTTAAGTCATACCTGGTTGCCAGTTCGGCTGTCAGTTAGTGTGCCTGTTAAAACCCTTGATTCAAGGTCAGGGCCGAATTGTTCGTGGTTAACTTCCCAAGTGGTCAGTTAATGGCGAGAAGTCTATATAGTCGAATAGTGAAAGCGTTAACGACTTCGGAGAGGTGTCTCGTTGCAAGAATGGCCAAACTGTAAAATCCAAAACAGTCTTTGACCTACTTATATTTTCCGATCATCTCTCTTTTCTTCTATTGACTATACTTTTGACTAAACATAACTATCGCGTACAGTAATAGTTGACACATTATTGATAAAATAAGATTAGTTGGCGGTTTTTGTATTATAATTATAGAATCCTCAAAATCAGTAATATGCTAACATACTTATATTAAATCATAAAATTACTACCCAGAATATCAAAATAACAAAATAAAAAAAACTTTATCTTAACTGGTTTCATCTTATTAAAAAAAACGTATATTAGAACTTCGCTAACAATGATTTTTTCTCAAGATATTTAAATTTTAATATCGTGTTGTTATATAGAATATTAGTTAGTTAATTTTAAAACAATTATTTTGGAACATTTATTGTGTTAGTAATTTATTTACCAAACTTCTCGCGATACCTAACAATGTTAAAATAGAAAACTGACCCTTTCTGACGAGCTTTCATTGAGGGTCTAGTTGTTGCAGGAAATAAAGTTTATGATGTTTGCTGTACTTAAACATGTACTGCAATGTTCAGTGCGCAATGATCTACCCTGTGGGTATCTGATTGGTTAATCCTGGTATCGCTCCACGCTATGACTGCTCTATATAACTGTAGTCTATTCACAATAAAGTGAGAAATTTTGAAATCCACCTTCCCTGCCCCTGCCTGTAACGGGCGCAGTGAGTGACATGCGCCCGGTAAAGCTGGTAACGATTCATGAGAAGCAATTCCGTATCCTAAGTGGACTAAAAAGTGTTACGTAAACATTTGTGAGCATTTCAATTATTTCTTTCGCGTCCCGTTGCATGTTTACTTTTCTAATAATTTCAAAGTTCTACTTGCCCAACGCATGAATAAAGTGACGAGGCCCATGGCAATGTTAATCTTACATAAGGCTGAAGAATAAACAACGTGCATACAAAGTAGATCTTGAGCAGGGCTTTCAAAAGTGTTCAGTTTGCCGTGAAAAGCATATATCACCAAGTACGAAGCTTATAGCTTCTTGGCGGGGATTATGGCACGAATATTGTACGAGTTCAAGTACAGCAAGCGTCAAGACTTTCTTTCTTGCAACATATAGAACCGTAAATTAAAGTCGGTCTGAAATGGTCAGTTTATGTAACGTAATTGACTCGCCTGTAGTGACAAATGAATCGGATTGTGCAAATCCAAATATATGACGAAGGTAACTATAATCGTACAATATATCTATATTAAAAAGAAACAGCAAAAAAAGCTAAGATATCCATCAACTTAAAAACCGACATCAAAGTAAAATGTGTAATTTTTATTGTTTTAGATCTTTATTTTCTCATAATTTTTGTGTATATTTTGAGGACTCGATTGCTTATAACCATTTTATTGATGTGATTATTGGTTGTGCACCTTCATTGACTTCTTGCAATATCTTAGTCTCAAAGGGGATTAGAAAGATTGATGTTAGATGCCGACTACTATAACAGCTTTTGTTACGCACACAACAAGGTGGGGGGGGGGGGGGTTGAGATTGAAATAGAGCAGCTTTTCTTTCAGATTTGCACCCGAATGTACGATATGTCAAAAAGTTAAAAAGTAGTAAACACACTACCAAAAGTGTTAGAGAAATTACGAATTATGTTGTATACGAAAGAAGAATACATATATTTTGTATCTATTTTGCTAGACTATAAATTTTTAATATCAATCAATAGTCGATGTTTACCTAAATTTAAGCTTAAGAAAGGTTTTCGTAATGAAACGAAGAAACATGGAAGTGGAAAAATTTGGCACTCCAGTTCAGATCTAGAGTCTCATTTGCTGGCCGGAATTAGGGCCATTAACGATTATTTGTTGCCAACGACAACGCAGCATTAACTATATTTCTTCATATATTTCAATCTTTCATTTATAATATCTCAGATAAAAGAAAACCGTTTGTAGGAAATGGCATGAGCTCATACGAGTGTGTTATTATCGATTCTGTTTCTGAAAATAACATATATATATATATATATATATATATATATATATATATATATATATATATATATTTAAATAAAATTCTTTTTTTTTTGTACTTTGCAAACTATCAACAACCCTTCTATAAAGCCTTTGAAAGTAATGTGAAGTATCTGTGTCCAGAGAACGAAATGAAATAACGACCGTTAAAATAACAGGAATGCCGCCATAACAAATCGATTCCGCCGCTGTAACTCATCATTCCGTTGAGATTATCCATGTCATTTCCTCAGTGATACTAACTTGCATAAGCAAACTCGGTACTTGTTCAGTAATAATTATATACCTATGGTGTATTATGCCAGTAAACTTATTTCATATATAAATTATATCAGTAAGTAAGTTGCTCCAGTGTTGGTGTACACACACTCGTCAATGCACAACAAAATCACTACAGACAAAGAATATCGATACTCCGTTTGCGTTAATTGTTCGTATTAGTCAACCATTATTTACATCTCGACAGATACGACTAACTCTATTGTAGGCTAGATCAATATTAGGTTCATAATGCATAGCTATAAATAACCCGGTTAAGATTTGTATTATTAAACATGATCCTAGTAGTGAAACAAAATTTCATCAAGTTGAAATATTAATAGGCGTTGGCAAATCAATTAGTGAATTGTTAACAATTTTTATTAATTGGTGATGTTTACGTAATGGCATATTCATTAGTTGAATGTTATTCGTAATGATCTTTTTTTATTTAGTCTGTAATATTAAATATTACAGAGGTCTAATATTTATGAATATTATAGAAAAAACAATTATTAAAACTAAAATAATAAAACGATCGATATATAAATCACCTATTATATAATCTTTTCTATAAAAAATCATTTTAGGTCCTCTCGACTTTTTGTTCTTTAGCATCCAGGATAAAATTACGTTTATAGCCAGTGATGATAACTCTCACAGCATCCACACACACACGCACGAGCATCATTGTTCCAGTAACGTTCCCGAACTGTCGTATGACAGCACTGCACCAGGATTCGCAGAGGTATAGACTGTTCACGGTAAAATGAGCACTTTTCATAGCCCTGCTTGAGATCTACTTGTATGCAAGTTGTGTATTCTTCCGCCTTATGTACAATTAACATTGCCGTGGACCTCATCGCTTTACTCATGTATCGGTCTGGTGAAATTGTGGAATTAATATAACAGTAAATATTTTACAAATCTGGTCATTTTTACACTTCGATGCACAAAAAAAAAAAACGTAAACCGAAGTAAATAATTTGGGTGATCACAAATGGTTACCTAGAACTTTTTATTCGACGTTAAGATATGGAGCTACTTCCCATCCATCATTACCAACTTTACTGGCCGCATGTCACTAAGTGCGCCCGCTAAATTATGTGCAGGCAGGGCAGTGATATTTTTCTAAGGTTTATTTCAAAAGTGCTCACTTCATCGTGGACAGTCTATAGTATACAAGTTCTCTGACCATACGATCAATAATTAAATCCTGTATTACCCGAAGTGCCGTGCAAATATCCCAGGTTTAATCAACCGTACCTCGTGTCGTGCTTGTAAAACGGGATTGGATTTCGCATCTGGATTGCACGTTAGTATGTTCGTGGGCGAGTGTGCCATGTTTCTGAAATACCTGAACACGCGGTGTTGAGGCCGGGTTGCATGTCCTTCCTCCTCTTCACTAATGACTCTGATGACGAGAGGTTAAGCCTCTCCGTAGAGGGGGATGTGTGGTAGAGTGCGTATGCTAGCAGCAGTGTCCCAACACTGAACTAATTCTTTTCTTCCTACACAGCTGTCGAAACCACGTGACTGGCTCTAGTGATGGCACACTCTTGATTAAACTAAACAGCTTTATACGCTGATAGATGACGTGGTTTGAATTTCGGCGTGTAGTTTAAAAACATCCTATACGCGTTATATTTGATATTTCCCTTGAATAAAAAATTTTGACACTTTATATTTTTTGAATGATTTGATGTCAAATTCTAATTTTTTCGGTTTTACTGCAGCCATTATAACAAATACTATCTAAGTTGTACGAATGAAAAAATTACATAGTAAACTAATGGCATGGGCTATGTGTGACATATATGTAATCAACAAAAAAATAGTTCCTACTGAATACTTTAACATTTTTTTCATATATATATATATATATATATATATATATATATATATATATATATAGCTTGTTATTGTTGATGACATACGTCGCTTGGTAGCCCATGGCATTAGTTTACTTCGTAAATTTGTTGTACTACTTAGTTAGCGTTAGTTATAATGCCTCCAGTAGAACACGCAAAAATGTGTATTTTACATCAAATTATTCAAATAATATAAAGTGTAAAAATTTTTTACTCTAGGAAAATGTCATCACATACAATGTGTACAAGTTGAACAATGTTGAGTCCGACTCCCTGAACTGGCTACTGCTGGTCACCTAAAATGTTATTATTATTTACTAGCACGAAATACATTTCGACTTGCATACGTCAATTATAAGCACTATTCCCTCCACTAAAAAAAATAGGTCGCATGTGTTTTGCATCATGACATGTCAAAATCATAAATCTTAGAAGTATAAATAACAACCAGCTCGCTTGCCGAAACGAGACAGTTCACATAAAAAAAAAAAACACCATGAGTTACATAAAGGAATCTTTGAAA
Source organism: Dryococelus australis (assembly GCA_029891345.1). NCBI lineage: Eukaryota > Metazoa > Arthropoda > Insecta > Phasmatodea > Phasmatidae > Dryococelus > Dryococelus australis. The sequence continues at coordinate 72,533,611 of CM057007.1, read as the reverse complement.
TCACTTTGGGAAACGTTTAAGAAATTTGTAGAAATTGCTTTAAAAAAGACCTTTGCATTTTTTTTTTTATTTGTAGCAGTATATGAATACTTTAAAGTAAATTTGGCTAAGCAAAACTTCAAATGAATTAAGACACGACCTTTCAGTTACCATTGTTAAATTTTCTGTAAATGTATGTCACAAGTGTTTATTTTAGTTATATCTACCAAAGAACCCTAACATTTATATTGTAACAAGCGTCGTGATGCAACGACTATGTGATATAAGATTTTTCTTATGCAAGGGAAGAGCAGCTATAAGTAGCGTATTCGAAATCAACGGTATTTTGAAAAAACATATAACAATGACTCGGTCGGTTCTCAGCAGCCTTGAAGTAGTGACCCGTTGAAGAGAAGTGTCAAAGGGGGAGGGGGGGGCTGTCAGTTCCCCCTCCACTGCGGGTGTGATACCTGCTGCCAACTAATATCTATGTTCGCCCCATTGCACGTAACACAATGTCATTGTGGTCAAAGACAAGAAAGCTAGTTCTCCCCATTTGATAATATTTCTCTTGCTACGTAGGCTATAGAGTTACGAACGTATTTTTTAATATCACTATCGTTTCCCATCTCGCCGAGCAACGTTGTGCAATGGTAACCCTGCGGACTCGCATCCGAAAGAAAACCTCGAGTAATATTGGGAAAGCACGGAATACAGGAGAATCAGGGTTATCGAACCGGGAGTCGAACACAGGACCTCCCGACTGCGAGTCTGAAGCTACATCATCATATTTGGAGGAGCGTGGAGAGATCTGGGCGGCTCTTCAAGGGACCATGTAGCTGCGCGTCCAAGGTCAAGAAGCGAGGGAGCGATACGGGCGACGCTAACACGCACGCCTAGCGCCTCTTCGCCCCTACGTGCAAGGCGTGCAGTGTTTCCGTCCTAACGCTGTACTGTATAAACTAGATCTGTAACTGTGGGGTATTATTACACGCGATGAAAGTACACAGATCAAACTACCTGCGTATAACCGTACTTTTCTCTTGCCGCTTAAAGAAACTTCATAGGGAAGTTTTAAATTTGACCACCTTCACAATTTTTTTTTTCGCCTTTAATACAATTAATATGATAAAAGTAAAAAGTTAGGGACATAGACAATAGTTTTATATACTTCCTGGCAAAACGTCGTATTTTCAGAACTTTTATTTGCATAGATACGCGTTTATGCGCAAACAACGATTTCACAGAAAACGTTTCAGTACATCGGTGTATTGAGAGCCGAGAAAATCCCGCCAACCAGCGTCCGGCACGATTGCCAGCACTAACTGACAAACTATCAAAGACAACCATTTCTTAACTTCAGTGTGAGCATTTCATATCAAGAGTTTTGACACAGAGATAACGCAAAGTTAAGCGTAAGCGTGGAAGGTAACGCAAGACGGGGTCCTAATCACGACCATGATCACCCAGCGACAGGACATTCCGTGCTGTTGGAATTATTCCTGCATGTCCAGGTACATGGGCTCAGACCTGAGACGCACTTACGCCCCTCGCCTACTTCGGACCTCCGTCCCTGCGCTTAGCTTTAAAACAACTAATTCACATTGAAGTTAACATGGCTATCGTACGTCAGATGTGCGTTAACTCTGCGTAAAAATTATTTTTGTAAAATTTCAACTTTGCTCGCACTTAAGTAAAGAATGATTACCTTTGTTTGATTATAATTCAGTGCTATTAAATTTGCTGTATCTGGGATCTGGAAATATATGTGTGTATATTTGCAAGTAAATGTAGTACATACAAGTAGGTGCTATATCTAATATATATACAAAAATCCTCTGTGTGTTAATAACAACTCATGCCTCACCTAAATTGACGCCAATTTGCACGCACCGATTTACTTCCATTTTAAAGTTTTTCAATTCATTGATTTGTTTCTCAATTAAATATACAAAAACCGAGAGCAAAACTTATGTTTTAATCCTGGCATAACACAGTAGGCTTGTAAATTCGTGACGGATATTAGTACGAATTAAAATGTTTGTGGTAACTAGAATGGAAGAACCGCCTTTGAATTTGATTGGTTGAAACTACGTTATCTTTGCGTAATGTCAAAGTTGGGTCAGCTTCCAACATGGGAAGCGTAACTTTCTCTCACTGTAAAATCACTGAGAATACACTGCTACAATATTATGGAGTGGAGAGGTTTGGGTGGACCTTAACATTGGGTTTTCGAGAGTCGATGATGATGATGAAGCGAGGTGAGTATGGAGCTACGCTGGAATGTAAGGGTGAGTGAAACGGAAGATCCTCGGGAAAACTCACATTCCAAAAAATAATGGGAAAATTACCTGACAAGTGTAAGGCAATATTCGCAATCTGGAGTAAAATTCACGTACATCCCATACATGGAAGGGGAAATTACCGTACATGTGGATCGCCTCGTCCATTTGTAACGGTCTGATAATTGCATACTCATACAAGCTGTTTAACACGACTCTTTATATGTAAGGTATAATTACCGCACTCTGGAGTAAAATTCATCACTTACACGGCGATGGAAAATCCCATAAACGGATGGGAAAATTACCTCACGACGGGTGTATCTCTTCGGCATTGTCTCAACAGGGGATTGGGGGGACGGGCGGAAGAAACAATCTTGTAACACGTAATATTCACTGATACTGTCACACTGTCGTCGTGGTGTAATGTATAGCGCCTCGGCCTATCATGAACGAGGACCATGATACGCGCCCATCCGCCAGCAGTTGATGAGGATTTTAGTGTTGAGGTTTCGGTTAATACTCGTCAAAGGATATAGGTAGGGTCTAGTAAAAAAAATGTATAATACTAGCACTCCGGTGTCTGTTGAAATATAATTTTATTACACAATATAGTTAATATTCCCTTACTTGTATAGGATTACCCCCTACTTTTGCCAGGTACTTTTCCCGTACGATTAGGGAATATTACTTTACTTGCTATATAATTTTACCTTACATGTAAAGGAATCTTACCGCAATTTTTTTTACAGTGCACTGACCAGACGCATCGCTTTGCAAAATTCCCACCCGCGAAAATCTGGGAGCGACCCTGCCGTGGTATATTTAGCCGCCACGTCACCGCGGCTCCGTAGGCCGCCGGGGATGGGGCTTGTAATTGACTTCATGCGTGGACGGTGACCTGGCAGATAGGAGGGTGTGGGCGTGTGTCGCCGTCGGTGATCAACACGTGCATGCGAGCTCACGGACCCGCCTGCCCCTATCTGACGTGGTCGAGGACCTCTGCTCTGCAAACTGGTTTGTTTTGCCACCTCGGACCACGCGCACCCGGCATCATAACCGCCAGTCGACAGCTTAAGTATATACTTGCGTACTTGCACTGTCACATACTTCACTTACCCTTGGCAACATACTTAATGAATTCGGATATGCAGTCTTGTTGACTTCGGTAACAGTTATTAGCCAGCTAACAACTTTTAAAGTATATGTATTCCGAATAAGAATTTAATAATATTGCCGAAAGTTTCAGGGGTTAAATCAAGATTTAAATAATATTTCAATTTGATTTACATTAACATATATTGCCTTGCATTATTGTATGTCAGTACAATTTGGATTGCTTAATTATCTCAGTTTATGTAGGTTAGGAACATAAGCCTAATACGAATTTATTGTTTAGACCTTTTTGTAAAGTGAACCTTGCGATAATTATTCACTTAGTTCAAAATTATATGTCTACGAAGTAGTAATGTTGCTCTATAAAACATTAAATAAAATAATTATTTCGGAAGTCAATTGTAACCTAGAAATTACTTCTGAAAATGGCGGCACTTATTCCGCAAGTACGCGAGAAGTATACAACTTCGTTTACTTGTATACTTGCCAACTTCACTTGCAATTCGGGCAGCACTACGACGTCACTTCCGGGGATAGGTAAGCACAAGTATGTACCTCAGGCGAATTCGGACACAGCCACGCGTGAAGATAGCGCCTGAGACGTACTGCAATCGGGACACTCGCTTATGGCGATATTACACGATACCAGGTTCCGTAAAAGCTTGCGCAAGATCCGCCATAGCGGCCTGTATACGCGCTAGTGTGGTACCCGTCATGGCATTTCCCGCCTTGTACGGCTAGATTTCGTACCAGGTTTAGTAATTCGACACGTCCTATTTTTCGTGGCACGTTCCATACGGGCTCTCGTAGCTTCTACCTGAAACTAGTTGATGATGAAACCAAAAAGGATGCCTCCGTCTTGATTTTACATCCGTGAGATTGAAACTCTTACAAATAAATTTAAATACGACGACGAATAAGATTGGCTATTACAACTTTCAATTAAGCCTACTGTTTAAAACCGTTCCAAATACTTAAAACATTACCTACTTTATGAAAAATTGAGTTAAAACTATATAAACTCTAGACCAGTTGTGTGAACTGGTAGTAGAGTGGTAAAGTCCGCTAATAACACGTAACTTTTGGGCGTGAATTCGATACTCCGCCGGACCCAAATTTTCTTTTATAATTAAATTTTACATGCAGATAATATCCGGGTACGTGAAGAAAAACTATATTTTGCGACCGGTCAATAATTTTCGTCAAAATGAAAAATAACACACTCGTACTCTTAGTGACTTCAGATCATGTTCAAGAAAATGAATTAAACTATGCGAGTAAGGAATCGATTTATTTAAAAGGCATACAGTAATATAGCAATATTAAGATGTGCTAGCTAGTTTTTTTTTTCATAGGCCTACGCAAGTTATGAACTGGTAGCAGTTCAACGACTGAGGTTCGTATATACTACAAACCACACACTGCGGACCCACCGAGGCGAGGGTGGCAAATGCTAGTACGCGATCTGCTGTCGTGTAATATGAATCTTCCATGGCGACTCGTATAGTTCGTGCAACAGGGATAGTAGAAAGAAGCTTGTACAAGAACCTAGTACGGCTGCAGGTATCGTGTAGTACCGGCTTTACTGTCGGAGAACTGCGGTGGTCTGCTGGTCAGACAACTCGCCTCCTGACCACGGTTTTACTACCAGCGTCGTCACTCCTGGTCTTTACGATCTAGGAAGATGGCAGACGTTATCTTGGTCTTATCTCGTTTCTCCCTTCCATCCCGTTTTCGTCGCTGCCTCCTCTGCGTCTCATTCCGCAGTCATGGGCGCTGGGAAACCTCAGCTTTTCCAACAACCAGACACCTCAAACCACGCCAGCATAAAGAAGAAATGTTGCCTTGACTCAAAACACGTCCAGAGCTTTTGTTTGTTTCTTGCGTTAAGTCAAACACTGTATTTTCAAATCCTGCATTGTCACGTGAAGCCCGTTTCCCTGAAAATCTTGCTGCACATGTAATATAATGGGGAAAATAAACTGACAAGTTGAAGGTAATATTCGCAGACTTGTAAGGAAAACAGTTTTCCTTAGGTGTAAGGTAAAATTGCCGCACTCTGGAGTAAAATTCACATACGTGGTAGTGGGGAATCCCCTACATGGATGGGAAAATTACCTTACGACGCACGCATCTCTTCGGCATTGTATCAACAGATAGTTGGAGGGGGGGGGGGGGGGGGGAGTACGGAAGAAATAATTTTTTAAAACGCTAATATTCTCTGACGCTGATGTTCTGTCGTCGTGGTGTAATGGATAGCGCGTCGACCTTTCATGAGAAAGGGTCACTGTTCACGCCCACCTTATGCCAATTTTCCGGAAATTTTTTAGCATAATTTTACTATAGAATATTGTTCATTTTCGCTTATTTGAACGGTATTTTTGCCCCACTTTTGTCAGGTACTTTTTCCCGTCCGATTAGGAAATAGTACTTGTTAAGTAAATTTACTCTACATTTAAGAGTAATATTACCTTACATGTAGAGGTAATTAGCTTCCCTTACATGTAAGGGAATTTTAGCTCAATTTTTACAGTGTTTATAAACATGACAGAAAAAAAAATCAATCGACTTGACACGTTCACGATGTTTACTGTACAGTGCCCTTAAAGAGTTTAGGAGCTTGCAAGATGTACATTAAAACATCAAATATACATGATTATGGATCTGAAATCAATAACAGAAACAAGCAAACACTGTGGAATCACTTAATACTTCTTTAACAATTACTTTCGTGGAAATTGGATACCATATCAACCTTTATCTGTGGTTTTTAATACATTATTTTCACATGTTTATTATGCACCTGACTTTAAAAAAAAATGGTTATTAATTTTGATACACTTGCCTTAGAAATTTCGTGCTGGGTAGCAGTTTCACGTTGTGTTTTTTTACACTTACTCATTCCGACAATTTACTTCTCTATGTTAATGCAATTTTTCCCGATTGTATAAACACAGCAACAGCATGAAACCACCACTGCAGCGTGCAACCGTAAGTCTCAACAAGGATGGCAATAGTCGGTGAATTTATACTTTATCGGAACTAACCTTTAATGTTATCTTTTGAGTGGAGGCTGTAAACCTCATCTCGCTAGCTTAACTCGTAATAAACATATTTAGATTTTAAATGTAATGATATCGTAGTTAATTTTCCTTACAAGGCGAATTCAGTTCTAAATAAAACACTCGTTTGCAAATTTATTATGATCTTCAGTACTAGGATTTGACTGACTTTGGTGCAGCGGCACCTGGCGTAGGAGTGCAGGAGCCTGGCGGCCACCATGATGTTACATCACCGTCCACCATCTTGGAAGCCAGTGACCTTTGACACCAGACAATTGACCCTTGACCCCTGACCCATGAATTTTGTCCTTTGACCCACAAAATACTAGAAAAAGAAAACCGAAAAAAAATTCCAAAAGAATCCCCAAAAAATTCAAACAATCCCAAAAAGTAAAGAAAATATGATCAAAGGATTACTAAAACATTATAAAATAAGGGACCCAGAAATTGCGTGAGGATGTGGATGTTGAAGGTAAAACGTGGACATTGAAAGAGCATTGAACATGCATAGTATCGTTTGAAATGATTAACGCAGAATGCAAAAACGAACACAAACCCAAATGTAAAAATGAACGTAAAAACGAATGCAAAACCGAACGTAAAAACCAAGCAAATTAAGCAAATAATCGGGTGAAATATTTAAAAAATTGTAGAATAGATTTAAATTAATAAAGTTGAAATATTTTTAGATAATTCTAAATCATGCATATACTTTCCATTTTTCATTTCTTTTAGACCTTTATATGTTATAACATTTCTATTCTCGTTTATTATTTTTATATAAATTTCATCAAACAAACCTACATAACCCTCTGGTAAAGTAATTTTATGCTTTCCATCTAGAATACAAATAATTTTTTTTACCAAACTTTGAATCTGTAATTTGAAAATCTGTAGCCACATTTTTTAAATTTATTTCAAGATCTTGTAGTTTAGCGAATGGATATGAATTGTTAAACCTGGCACACAATGATTACATTTTTTGTGTATTTATAAAGAAAAAAATTTAGTAGGAAAATTTATTTTGTTTTATTATTTTAATACATGTTTTTAATATTCATAGGAAGGATAGAAACGAGTATTTAGAGATATTAAGGTAAAATAGTTTAAGTTTAAAGAATAAAAAATATATATTTTCTTTACTTTTAAAGTATAATAGTATACTCTTTAGTTTAAAATAAATTATTTTATTTTAAAATTAAAAACTAAAAATATTGACTTCGTAATAATATGCCACATTTTATTTTTTATATTTTGGGAGCCCCCAAAATACTAAAAAATATATATTAAAAAATTACACATTTCCATTGCTATAAATATATTGATTAATTATTGCTTTATTAAAAATTAATTTTATTAATTAACTTTTATTGATATTTAATTGTTAATTAACTTTTATTGATACTTATTAATTATTAATTTTATTCATATTTATTATTTTTATTAATTAATAAATAATTATATTTATTACTGGCATTATTATGTAATTTTTATACAAATATATTCATAGCAGTGGAAAAGTACTATTTTTTTGAAAATTTTCCTGTATTTTGGGTGCTTCCCGAAAAAATGTGTCATAATGTTTTGAATTTATTATGTTTAGTTTTTAATTTTAACATAAAATAACTTTTTTTTTTGTTTTAACTAATGAGAATAATCATAAACTTTAAAGCTAAAGAAAACTTATTTTTTATTTTTTAAACTTGAACTATTTTACTTTAGTATCATTAAATACTTGTTTATAGCCATTCAATGAATATTTTAAAAAGTATTAAAATATTACAATAACAAAATACTTTTCGTTTTATTAATAATTTATTTTTTCTTTATAAATACATAAAAAATGTAATCCCTACACACCAGGTTCAACAATTCATATTCATTTGCTAAACTACAAGATCTTGAAATAAATAAAAAAATATGTGGCTACAGATTTTCAAATAGCAGATTCAAAGTTGGGTAAAAAAATTATTTGTATTCTAGAAGGAAAGCATAAGATTACTTTACCATATCGTTATGTACTTTTGTTTGATGAAATATATACAGAAATATTAAACGAGAATCTAAATTTTATGACATATTAAGTTCTAAAATAAATGAAAAACGGGAAATCTATGCACGATTTATATTTTTTTTAAATATTTAAATTATATTAATTTAAATCTATTCCACTATATTTTTAGTATTTTACTCTATTATTTGCTTAATTTGCTTGGTTTTTATGTTCGGTTTTGCGTTCGTTTTTAAGTTCATTTTTACGTTCGGTTTTGTGTTCGTGTTTGCATTCTGCGTTAATCATTTCAAACGATACAACGCACGTTCAATGTCCACGTTTTACATTCAACGTCCACATTTTAAGTTCGTCGCTCGTTCAATGTCCACGTTTTACATTCAACGTCCACATTTGAAGTTCGTCGCTCGTTAAATGTCCGTGTTTTACCTTCAACGTCCACTTTTTACGTTCGGTTTTGATTTTCATAATATACGTTCGGTTTCGCGTTCGTTTTATCTAATTCAACAAAAAAAAAATTGCAATTTTCGATTAAATTTTAACGATTTTGAGTGTAAATTTGCCCCCAAAAACATGCCTGGTGATATATTATTTTTAAATTTGGTTGTGTACCATTCTAAAGAAAATTGCCAAAATTTTTTTTTAAATTTGTTTGTGAACTATTCGAAACATAATTGCTAAATAATTTTTAATTTGGTTGTGTGCTATTCGAAACACAATTGCTAAGTATATATTTTTTTTTTATCTGGTTGAGTACCGTTCTAAAGAAAATTGCTATTTTTTTTTTTTTTTTTATTTCGTTTCTACTATTTGAAACACAATTGCTAATTTCTTTTTTAATTTGGTTGTGTACCATTCTAAAGAAAATTGTTAAACATTTATTAAAATTTGGTTGTGTACTATTCATAACACAATTTGGTTGTGTTCCATTTTTGTGAATTAATTTGTGTGGATAAAATATTATAAGTGTTTAATTGTGAATTATATCTTCCGTATTCTGCAATTGTATATCCACTCAAATCAATGATAATGTGGTAGAGAAATATATTAATTGTAACGATCATGTTTTTAAATTCAACTTTGTAACTGACTCTAACCAAATATAATTTAAGAAATGACGTTCCTCTCCTCCCTTCTTAAGGGATGGAGGGTGGGGACTGCGGTGGGCATAGTGGTAGGAAGCTTACCTTCGACCAATGTGACCCATGCTTGTTTCCCTATGAAGTTACTCATAAATTTTCACATACAGGAATTGTGCTGATTGATTCTGCTGGCTGGCATGTTTTCTCGAGGTTTTCCTATTTTCCTCACCCTTGCATTTCTGTGCTGCTCCATATCTGCCATATTTCACCCTCATTGGCCCATTCATAAAGCACACATCATTCTAAATACTGATGATTCATTATCAATGTTAAAATAAGCTTATGTCCAATTAGTTGCCTTAAAAATTAGAATTTCATAAATCCTGCAGAAGATTGAAATATCGATAAATGAAAATTGCGTGAGGTTTTTCAATTTTGCAGATAGTGTAATTACAGGAAACGATTGGCTTTATTTTATCTACCTTAGGAAAACGATAAAATGTAAACATTAGTCTTTTACTATAATAATTACAGCCTACCGTTAAACACATCCCCATCTAAACAAACGAGTAAACTTCATTTATTTTATTTAACATCTTGTCGACAGCATGTTCATTAGAGAATGGTGTACCAGGAACACGATTAAGGGAATACAAGGAAGGAATTGATCATGCCTTTATTAATGGTCGCCCCAGAAATTGCCTGGAGTGAGTTCGAGAAGCCATGTAAAATACAAATCAGGACGGCTACATTCATTAGATTTTTAAAAATATGAGAACTGATTTGGTTGTATATTTCTGTGTTGACAAACAGCCGATTTATTGTTCGTCATTTCAACTCTGCTGGCTTGGAGAAAAAAGCATTGCAAGAGTGGCATTTTGTATGAGGTGTAGCATTGCATTTGTTTACAATATGATTTGCCATTTATGCCCTGCTATTTTATTTCGAAGAAAGCTATAGGTTATGTATAGAACATGCTTGGACCAGTTGTTCACATTTTTTTTTTTTACGTTCACTCTAAAACTTCAATGGCCTTAGCTTCTAATAAATGAATTCCATAAACTCCTACACTCAAATAGCAAGTCGGCAGTTAGAAAAATACGTATCTGCAATTTGATATAAAAGTGCCTGTACCTCTAACGAGTCCGCAACTTACAGGCTAAGACCTTAAATGCACGGCAGGTTAGTAATCGCAGCGATACTTGCAAAAATTAAATACGTTGCAATTGTTCACTTACAGCTTACGCATTAATATTAATTTCTTTCGTCACCGAACAAATCAGTAGCTTTAGTCGTGTTTACATGCCAAATTCAAATTTCATAACACAAATTTAGAGAAAATTCCGACCAACTAGTGAATGCATATAGCACTCACAAGGCTGTTCAATGTAAACAAAACTTGTACATCTGCAGCACGGCTGCGTACTTGTAACGCACTAGCAGACGGCTTCAACCGCGCATTAACTAACAATAAAATAAAATAATGACGAAATACAGTATCGTACAGTAAGTTAACCACTAAACAGTCTCGGGGATCAATAGTTTAAAGTGTAACGTTGGCCTAACTGATCGGTAACGAGACATCAACAAAATGAAACGCACACGAAATATTTATGTTGGCTGTAATTAATGCCATGTAAAATGCAATAATCTACGTAAAGAATAGTTCACTGTAAAATGCAGATGATACGCAGGTGCTGGAAACAAGGCAGTGCATTGCACTTACACCTACTTGCTTGAAGTTTCTTCTCGTTTTTTAAATTTAAATACGTGTACTCACGTTACACATTTAACAAATATAGAACCATGCTTTCTACAGGTGTGTATGTTAAACACACACATTGATTTTAATAAAGAACGCACAATGGCCAAGATCAAAACACAGAATGTGCACCAAGATTTCTCACTCGCATAGTCGCATTATCTCTTCGAGTAGACTGAAGAATGTTGGCCAGCATCGCACGCAGATCACTTCACATGCTCTAAATTGAAACATTTTAGTGGAATTGGAGTGAAAGGCGGTGTTCATTGCCATAAAAGCTGTAGTATGTAACGTAGCCTCCGCCAATTCTGCATGTTAAATGGCATTTGTTGACATTCTTGTACTCCCCGAGGGCAAGTGGCCAATCAGAGCGCTGGTACACGGAACACAATGAAACAGGGACTCCGTGTCGCTTCTGTTATCCATTGTTTATTCTGTGTGCGTATCGTGGTGGGGACGGAACAGTAGAAGGCGTTCTGTGTTATTCAGTTTGCTAAATGTGTATCGGTTACGACATTTCAACGCGAATCCCGTCGCAAATACGGACGCCGTCCTCCCGATAGACGGAGTATTGTATTATACTTTGGTCCCGTCAAGATTGTTCGACGCAAAATGTTGCATATTTACTACACACTATTTTACGAAACATAAAATATCGTTTTTGTGTATCCTTATTTATAATACATTTGAAGTCTTCAATGCTTGATTATTATAATGAAACTATAAATTAACAAATTTCAAATTAGTATGTTGAGACAATGAGTCTCACGATTGAAAATTCTCGCCGCTCCAATTTTACAGTCAAGTTCCCTGCCTGCTACAAGTTTGCATGTTTTGTCGGATGATCGCCATCCCAGCTATACTACGCATTTTTCCTACACTTAATACTCCCTAATATGACATGTTTATCATCTAGTCAGTGGCGTTTACTCCATAGACGCAAGGTAAGCAATGCTTGCCCTATACATATTGTAAATGCTTGACCCTTTATAGTTTTCGCCGTAACTTCAAACACATTTAATTCTGAGTTTCCCGTTTCCGATTCGCGAAACAAAGTTTTCGTAACTCCCGTACAGTAAGTGCATAGTGCTGCTCTCTAGTATTTATTTCCACAAACGGGAGCGACTAGCGATGAATCGAACTCACAAGCGAGTTACCCTGCCACGTTCCTGCGCCAGGGTAAGCAGTCGTTCTGTTTGCATCCACCACTCCTGCATTTTCCCTTGGAAAGTGTATGAAAATGTAGGGGAAAACGGGAGTTTTCCAATTAAGTGTAATATCTCTCAAACTAAAATTCAGTTTGAATATTATTACATTCATTTGGTTTTTGTTTATATAACTGATGTTAGGTATTATAAAACTGTAAATACACGAGGAGGGTAAGCAAAGTTGGAAGATGCGTTCGTTAGTAGAAACTCACTACACGCCACTGTATGATTATACTTGAATACACTCTACCTTTTGAAGAAATGATGTGTGTTGACACCGAACGTTAAAAATACGTGTTGCAGCAGTGACAATTCCTGAACCATAGACATATGCGACCACTTGGCTCGTGCACTCGTGCAAGACTGAAAATGGCCGGCGCTACTCGTCAGTGTGTTTACTGGCCTGCCTGCTTGGGGAGCTAGAAGCGCTGGACGGACGGCAGTTGTGGGCAGCTGCCGGAAACAATAAGATCTCCAGAACGTTCTACACTCGTAAAGAGTAGTCTTGAGTGGTAATTTTGATAAAGGGTGGCGCTAGTTCGCCGGATATTACTTCTGATTTGAGGACAGGTTAAGCCAATAGGAATAGGGGTAGGGAAGTTTTCCTATGGCATTTTTTTTTAACTATAAATAGTCCCTCCAGCAGACTGGTCAAGGGGAGAGACCTGGCCGTTGGGGGTTGACTAGTACAGCTGCAAAATATGAGATAAGTACACAACATTAAGGCCATAAGGCCAGTTTGCTGTAAAAATGGGCGTTGTTACCCAAATTTGTAGAGTATTGGAATTTCCTGGTAATGTAAAACTTTAGAACACAATATAATTGATTGTAGAAATTTCAAAAGAATATTATTTTCATGCATTGTAAAATGTTAATGCATAAAGTAATAATTTGTTGTGAGATGAATACCTCATGCTAACGCCAGAGATTAAGTACAATAAATTACACTATTATGGAATTAAAAGAATTCCCAGTTTTTAATAGAATAAAACACTCTTTGCAAACCAAGACTGTAAAACTTTTAAGTATGAAGTTTTAATGCAAGAGATTGTATCTAAGTCTTATTAAATTATGCTTTTGGTTGAATTTTACCCTATTGTATCTCCCAGATAGAGGAGAATTTGATTGGCTATAGTAGTTGTTTTAACTAGACAAAAAGACCAAGATATTTAGAATTGTGGGGATGTTACCTGGACATTGTCAATGAAATTTTCAGTCTTCAGAAATTATAAAACGCTGTTATTTTGATATTTTGTATTTAGAGTAAATTTTCAAATGTATAATATTTCAAGCATTGTGTGCAAAGGAAATCCAATCGTCATTTTGTAGATGTGGTATATTTTTGTATCAGTATTAATTGATTGTTGAAATATGTAATTTGGGCATTGAGAGCTTTTAATATAGCTATTTTGTATCAGTATTATATTGATTGTAGAAATTGTAACGTCGGTATTGAGAACATTGAATATAGCTATTTTTCATAACTCGTGTGTTTTTACCTGGTAGTTAGTCTGTTCAACACTGTTAAGCCATTAGCCCTTAGGGATTTATATTTCTGCTGTTACGACTTGGTCGTTGGTTTGTTTTGCTGGATGTATGTCATTGCTTGGTTCTTACCGGAAGAGCTAAGTAAAGGTCACAATGTTATAAAATTTTCTCTGATTTGCTTGTAGTGTTAAAAAAAAAAAACCTTAGCAAATAGTTAAAAACGTAATTATTTAAAAATACAAAGAAAAAAAGGACAGTGCTCATCTAACCCAGGTTTCTGCTAGTTAGAAAATCTCTTTCCTCAAGTAGACTGCAAATCAAAATACAAAGAAAAAAAGGACAGTGCTCATCTAACCCAGGTTTCTGCTAGTTAGAAAATCTCTTTTCACAAGTAGACTGCAAATCAAAATCGTCCACTTCGTTGCTGGTATTTAACAGATCCAGTTTATGAAACAGGTCGCCAGCGTCATATAATAGTATCACTGCAAATGTCACAAAAGTTATTTACTAGTTATAATGGCGCAATTCACTCTCCACGAGGTCTGGTCGTTAATATAAATAAAGACTTGATGGGACTTTTATGGCGAAACGTGTTTGACAAGGAATTTTCTCAGAGCAGCTACCGGCTCGCGACCTCAGCAATCGACGACTTCTGGCAACAAGGTCCTTCCATGAAGTCCTCAGGTGGCGCCCGAGGCCTGTCGCTGTCGAGAACACGCGTGCAGGGACAGGCACTATCGATTAACAACTATCGAACTAGTTGGCAGTTACAAACTGCCGCTATCAGTCGACTGCTGTTCAAAACAGTCGACTGAATTAAGTCGCACGCCAACCGCTGCCGATGACGCAGGAACTAATGAAACCTGCAGCTAACACTTCGGCTAGACGTCGGGTACACGAGCAGTAAAATGAACAGATGCCTGTCGGAGTACAGGAATTAGGTGGTCAGAACCACAGTTCAAAGTACATTTGTGTCACGTGACTCTGGAAACTTCAGAAGTCCGCACATACTGCCCGACGTCCATTACAGAAGACGAGTTTTATTTCGTATCATAACCAAACAAAAGTCTACGAAAATAAAAACGTCACTTAATATGTTGATCTGTTTCTATGAACGCTTTAATGTACCAGTTGCGTTTGTTATAAACACAAGCCAGACATAACCCCATTTTTTATAGTTAAAATTGTACTAAATTTATTTTATAACTCCAAAAAACTAATTTAAAATTAGGTTTATATATTTTTTAAGCCATAACTAACACTTAGCTCTTCAATTACCTTGAGTGAATAAAATTTTTGCTTCAACACTTTCAAATTTTTAGTGGACAAAATACAAGATTTTCTTTTTAAAACCACACTTAAATATAAATTTAAAAAAGTATAAAATATGCACATAGAGCTTAAATTGTATCAGTAAAGATAATGAATGATGTTTGATTAATATTTAAAAAAAAATATATGTAGCCGACAACGAATACGTCGATAAATAGTGGAAAGATGCAACATTGAGGTTTTTACAAGCTTCACTTGTATATATCAGGGTGGGTGTGGAACCACTTCCCGTTATCCAATTGAGATGAAATTTTGAATACGTATGTCGTTCCTATGGCAATACAACGTGAAGGTACCACTGGGCTGATTGATGAGGGAGTCGGAAGTTACAAGCTTTTATGTAACTTCACGTTTGTATATGTTAAACCACTTCCAGTTATCCAATTGAGCTTGCTGCAGCAATGTCGCCAGACCTCTCTGTCTTTGACTGTCGCCCTTATGTGGTTGGCACAAACACCTGAGGCAGGGTGGCTTGGTGCGCCCGATCAGCTGTGCTCGCGCGCACGTGCACACATACACAGTCGAGTTGCGTCGTTATCTAGTGCATGAATGCTGGTTTTCCATATTACGTTAACTATTGCATTTTGCATAAATGTTTTAGTATGTAGGCGAAAGTTTACGAGAAACTTCGATGTCTTGGAAATGCTGATTTAAATTTATTACTCTCCTCGCACAGTAAAGGTGTCGAGTTTGGCCTCGTTGGACTTGTCTCACTGAGTACTTTGGTTACAGAGGGTGACCAGGGTCTGATTGTGGTTTTTGGTGTTTAATTTGACAGATGTAGCAATATACATTATCAGACATAAAGCTTGTCGCGAGATGTGCGTGGCTACATAATATAATAACAAAAATATTGGTGAAACTAAAAAGTGAAAAATAAAATAACTGTAAAACGACTTTTAAAACCAAGCTTTTATTTATAAATGCGCTAAAAAGAGAAAAATAATTATAGTAGTTACACAATTTGTAGAACTTGTAAGATGTGCTTGAACAGCCATAATAAACTTTAGTACAATGTGTTTGTATAAAAGCTTGTCGCAATATAGAACGTAAGTTATACCTCATTTGCGTAAGCTCAGTAAGCACATATCTTGCGTAAGGCTCTTGGCTCTTCCATTTTCCCATCACGAGTACGCACACAGCATCATTTCTTTTATACTCACTTCTTCGCACACAAGTTCCACCTGACATTTCCTAACGTACTGGTTTTTACACGCCTGCAGCCTGATACTTTTGAATTTTTGCATGGCCAATAAAGCTCACGTAGGCAGCAGGGGAAAATATCCATACGATTACCCCACGTACAAAGATATTTCTAGATCCCAGTGTCCACATATAGGCCTAGAACTCTTTATACGTGCACAGAATGTACTTACAGTAAGTTGTGTGAGGAAAGAAATTATATACCTTGAGGAGACACTAGCGTAAATGTTTTTTTGTTTTTTTGACACAGATCAGTAAGGGGTCAAGGGTCAAAGGTCAATGGCTAACGGTTACTGGCTCCTAAGACGGCGGGCAGTGACGTAACAACATTGCGGCCGGCTGAATCCTGCACTCCTTCGTTGGATGCCGATGCTCTAAACTTCCTTAAATCCTATCACTACATATCGATTCACTGGGACACTTTCAAGTCGTAATTTTATTGTAAGAGAGCTGGCTAGTAATGGACGATATTCGGTAAGCTTTCCCTATGTTGTGTGAACCGATACGACTGTAGCAATTTGAAATAAAGGGACAAAACAAAACTGATGGTCACGCAGTTCTGATAATATTTGTCTAGTCATCTGTTAATCTGCACCGTATACAAAGTGTTAATTAATGGCAACTGCAATTAAAAACTTGTCCTATTTTCGTATTACGCGTTTTGGAGTTGAATTTGTAGTAAAATTATCATGTATTATTCATTAAATTAAATTAAATATTTTTAACTTGTGCTGAAATGATACGCAATTCGCAAAATAAAATAATAATTTGAGCAATGGTTTTGAAAGTCCTTAATTGATCGTAAAGAAAATGCAATATTAAATTTGGCAGTAGATACAAAACAGGTTTCACGGCATTAAGAGATAAGGCCGAAGGTATTTAAGAAAATACATAAATTATTAAGTTTGCGGCATTTTAATTCCGTTGAAATTATATCGTGGAGAGGTATTTAATTTCCTAGACTGTCAGATGACCTCGTTTAACTAGTTGTACTTAGGCCTTGTGCAAGTTATCTCCCTCGACAGCTACGTCAGTGCCAAGATACAGCTCTTCCGCTCTGCCGGACAGACTGCAATTAACTGGCCGGCGGGATTTGGCGAACTGCTACAACGAGTAGCCAGATCTCGGGCGTATTGCCTCCAGCGATACTGATCCAAAGGGCCTTCCTTAATCTCTCTCCTGGTACTTGGTCCCACTTCCCCAGGAAGCAATTACTCTGCTCCTCGTCTGACAGCTGTCCCCTTCTTGAGTTGAGGCACTTGTCACTTAGTCTCCGGGTTCTCTAGTCCATCACTCTAGATTCTGAGCTCCAGAAGCCCTCTGGTCCCATACAGTTCCATTTCTGTTTCACGACTACCTCACTTATTGAAGTTTACTGAGTGAGTGAAGAGATTTGGGCGGCTCTGAACAACGAGGTCTTGAGAGCCGATGGGGATGATTGAGGTGAGCATGGAGCAGCTCTGTAATGAAAGGGTGGGGAAACGGCAGATCCCCGAGAAAACCCGCCAACCAACGGCATCGTCTGGCTCGATTCCCACATGCGAAAGTGCGGTGACCCGGCCGGGGATTGAACCCGGTTCGCCTTGGTGGGAGGCGAGCGGACTAACCGCTCGGCCACCGCGGCCCCATTATGGGGCGCTTTAAAGAGACAGGTCTACAGCAACAACCCACCCATACTCGTAGAACTCCAGGCCAACATTATCACAGCTATCGATGTCATCCCGCAGCATGTCCTCGCCCATGCCTTTCACAACTTTTCGGTTCGTCTGCACGCCTGTCTCGAGGTCAATGGTGGCCACTTCCAGCAATTACTCTAGGTATTTTGTTGTCACGCTGGTCTGTATTTTCTCATTCCCTCGCTCTGTTATAAACATGTCCCACGGGGCCTCTTTTAAAGGACTCATCCTGTATTACAGTAACAATCAGTATACTAGTCAAGCTTATATGCCTAACAATTCCATTATTTCAATTAGATGACGCATGAATAATGTGATCAGGCGCGTGCTAATGTCAAGCTTACATATGGCGGAAGGATTCAATGTAATCAGTTAAGTCTATCCTAAGCAGCACTTGTGTGCAAATTAGCGAACTGTGTACAGTACACACGAACAGTTTTGGACCTCACCAGACGTAAACGAAAAATTTAACTTCGCTGATATAGGACACAAATCAGTGAAACTTTATTTAAAAAACACTGTGGAATAATTTGATACTTCTTTACAAAAACTTTACTAAAAATTGGATACCATACTGCTGTGGCCTGTCCTGAGTGAATCATATCACGTACTTATTAGGGGGATGGTAGTAGCTAGAGGAAAGAGCACTCAGTTATACCAAACACTACTTCTATTCAATACACAATTCTAATACAAAGATTACAAAGATCGCTCGAATGTATTACGTAACGAAACCTATTTCGATACTACAAGTCTCAATATATTAAGAGCTATATAAGATAGCTTAAGGTTTGGTAGCGTGCCCTGACTCAGAAGGGGTCCATTTAATGGCAGTGCCTATACCTGCCTCTCTGCAACCTGTTGCGCCCTAACGGGAGATATAATTACACTGGATTGTCTCGTCGTCAGCAACGAGAAGACCCCCTCGATGGAGGCTGCGGCTGGCATCGATCCCGGACCATGGACCTGGTGATCCTCCTTCAATGCCGTCGCTCGGGCGGCTGGATCAAGATGGCCACGAGTCGCCATTGTGCCAGCCTTATATAGTCGCGACCACGGCCTCGTTGCCCTTCCCCGGGAGAATGTTGTCAAAACTGCTGGGTTGACCTATCAAGGTCGCATCGCCCTGCACGCTAGCATGTCTCCTGCCAACCCCAGCTGCTGGTGATCACACCATAGCCCCATGTCTCGACAAGACTTATGCGCCCTCGCATGAGAGAACAGGGGCCGGGCGATACAGGGGAAGGTACGAGTGAGGCCGGGCCGCTGAAGCAGTATGGCGGCGTCGCTGCGTATTGGTAACCTAGGTGCCCTCGGAACAGAATTACAGGCTGCCGCCAGAAGGGGTCTCTCTTGTACGCGGAAGCAGACAGGATATCACAAATAGTGTCCTTCCGCGCACTGATGTTGAAGCTCCCTAGGGTGCGGGCAGTTGCATGAAACTAGGGATAGTGTTACAATAGGGCTTTTAGCAAAAACACGTCATTTTGTCTGAAAGTTCGATTTTAGAGCACTTAAAGTGTAAACTTGCCGCAATACATTAGGACATTTATTAAATACGAAATTATTAGGCAAGGAGTTATTTCAACTTACATAATTATATAATGGTGAAATTTGTATGAACACTTCAGATATAGTTAAGAAAATAGATTTAAATTATTAGTTAGTTATTATGTACTATATTGTGTTAATGCTCCTAAAAAGTTACTATACATCGCCAGATAACTGATACATGTAATTTTATGTGATTGTTTTAATTATTATTATGTATATTCTCCTTAGTACATAGATGTTGGTAGGAGTTAGAACTACTCTTGTCAAGGACTAACTATAATTCTACGGATTATGTTTGAATAAGAATGAATAAACATTTGATTGAATTATAACTTACAAGATGTGTTTACAGAGTGTGCCGGCACAATGAAATTTAGTTTTACGGCCACTATGGTTTTGTGTTTACCACGAACGTAGGAGGGAAGTGCATTCGGCACCATTAACTAAGTTAATTGAACCCCATAAAATTGCAATATATGAAACAAAGTACTATCGCTGGTGCCGACCGCTAAGGTAGGGAAAAATTTGGAGATTGGTGCACATTTTATCTGTTAACTGTCCACCATAGCATTGCAAGATTTATGATATGATAAATGAATCTAAAAGTTACTATGTGAAAAGTGATCGAGCAAAGTCATATGTGAAAACAGAAGTCATACTCTAGTTGACAATATTACTGAACAATAAAATGTCACAATAAATGTGTACTTTAGCTAACTTCATTTTTTTCTTATTTTGACAAGAAAATGCCATTTTTGGCAACATATAAAGTTGATAATTATTGACAAGTAAAAACATATGGTGGCCCCGTAATAACATTATATAGAAAGGTAAAATGTAACGCTTATGGTGTGCTTGGTGCACAGGGCAAACCCATCTGTAATGCTCTCTAGAGCTTAATTTTGAAACCAAAGTCTGCAACTTTGTCAGCTGCTGAGCTCTACAGGAAGGAGTTTGCAATTATGGTACCTACGCAAGTTTGTGATGTAAGCAGTTATGTTGTCAGCTAAAAGAAGGCACCATCTGTACTGACAAACAAGGCTTCAGGTGTACCAACTCTATGCTGTAGTGAAAAATGTGTGTGACCTGGCGTGCCATATGGAAACTTATAACTTATTTGCACCTTTAACTCATTTTGCGCTCCTAAGAAAAATATATGACCATAACTGTATAATGAAATACTTATTATCAATTAATTTTTACTCTCTGTGGTTAACTCTAACTTGAGCCAAAGCTCTATAAACACTTGTGCATCTACAACTCCTTTCATGCCATATTAAACTGCCTTTTCAATCAAAATAGAGATTTTGTATTATTTATAGAATAGCAATGCTAAAGTTGCAATCAGAGCCACAATTGTTGATAAACTAAAATAATTGAAATGCTCTTCTGACATTACTGAAAAGACTGACTTCTGAAAGACGTTATTCTGTCTTGTTACATATTCTACAGTTGGTAGTTTGGCATGTAATATCTTCCAATAATTATTTAACACCTTGGTAACCGAGTAAAATGAAATACCCTTTTTTTTTTTTTTTTTTTTAGAGATAATTGAGTGGCTTCAAAGTGACTTCTCGTAAGCCAATGAATTGGTAGTGTTGTGTGAGCAACTTCTGCTGTAGGACTCTTAATGTCACACACATGTGTGGCTACTATTACTGTTAATTTGCCTACCATTACCGCCCATCCACATGGCACCTTTAACTCAATTGACCCAATGTCAGATCTCGGAATCGCTTGACATAGTGTTTTATTACTACAACTTAGTGACAATGTACCAAGCAGATTAGTTTTGATATAGTGACATGGCTGAATAGGGATAGCCTGTAATTCAGTGCTAGGAACACTGGTAAATTTGCAAAATGTATATAATTGTTCAGCACTATGCAATTTGATTGCTGCTTTAAGACAACTGAATTGCCTATTTTCTCCGTTTTGACGTGAAAAAAGGATAAACAAACACACAAACACACTTTCCCATTTATATAGTAGTAAGGATGTACGTGATGTAGAAATATTCTGTTTAAATATACGACATTTTTTTAATGACGAAGCTCTAAGACAGTAGAACCACAGTGTATTTAAGGATATAGGCCGTTTACGGTAAAATTGGTACTTTTGAAAGCCCTGATTAAGATCTACTTGTGTGCACGTCATGTGTTCTCCCGCCTTATGTAAAATTAGCATTGCCATGGGCTGCATCACTTTACCCATGCGTCAGTTAAGTGAAACATTGAAATTATTAGAAAAGTAAATAATTTACAAATCTGCTAATTTTTACACTTTGATGCGTTAAACAATACAGAAAGCGAAAGATAGTTTAAGTAGTCAAGAATAGTTACCTAACACTTTTTATTCGACGTCAAGTAATGGAACTACTTCCCATCCATTGTTACCAACTTTACTGGGCTCACGTTACTCAGTGCGCCCGTTAAAATATATGCAGGCAGGAACAGTGACATATTTCTAGAGTTGATTTAAAAAGTGCTCACTTTATCGTGAACAGCCTTTACAAAGGAGAATGAGCAGCATATTCTGCGAACTCCATCTGCACACGCCAGCAAAATGGTGTCGCCTGCCAACAACACGCCAGGGACGCCGTTTGCCAATCAGCGCCTGGTATCTTAACTCTCGCCAGCCAGAAACCCAGCCAATAGGAAGAGATTTCGCGGTAAGCATCAGCCAATCAGACGCAAGGTTCCGTTCCCAGAGCGTCACGCAGCTTATCAGATAAATGTATTGTATTGCAAAGGGCTATTCAACGTCCCCCAGTTTTATGCTTGAAAGCTCAGCAGGGAACTGCTTACAGACTCTTACCCGGGATTCGAACCCAGAGCCTCCCGCACCAGTACACCCAGATTAGAGGTACCGCCATGACATTTTCCTACTTCGTACTCGTGTAGTAGATCCTCGGCTTGGGGTGTCTTCATTAAGCATTGTTTTCTCTATGCTATTACTATAGCCAGTGATGTCACTGGCAGCGCAGAACCAATGTTCGTGTCCTAACATTGCAGTGACTGCTCGCCTGCCAACACTCTTGACTATCATAAACCACGTGGAGAGGGTTTGAGGTTAGAACACCGTTTAGGAAACATGTGTCTTCCAGTGTTTTATAATTCCTTTAACCAATTCGCGGTGCAGATTATGTAAATTTTAAATTGCCAAAGGCTGTTTACAATAAACTGAGCACTTTTGAAAACAACCTTTAAAAAAAAATGTCACTCCTCCCGCCTGCATGTATTCTACCCGTCGCGCTAAGTAACATGGGCACAGTAAAGTTGGTAACGATGGATGGAAAGTAGTTCCACATCTTAACGTCGAATAAAAAGTCTTAGGTAACCATTTGTGGTAACTTGAATTATTTATTTCGCGTTTTGTTTTTTTTTTTTATGTATCGAAGTGTCGATATTAACATGTTTGCAAAATATGTACTTTTCTTATAATTTCACACTTTCACCGGACGGACGCATGGATAAAGTGATGAGGCATTTTGCCAGTATTAATCTTACATAAGGCGGAAGAATACGCAATGTGCATAAATGTAGATCTTAAACAGGGCTTTCAAAAGTGCTCATTTTACCGCGAACAGCCTCTAAAAGTATTTTGTTCATATAAAAGAGATTTTTTTTTTTAAAATCAAGATATAAACAAACACGGTCGGATACCAGCGTCGAACACGTGATTTTGACAGTTGTGTTGATCTCGGGTAGGTAAATGTTGTGTACATGCGCAGAAGAGGAAGAATCGGTCTACCTCATATTCAGTCTGTGATCCAGTTGGTTTCGGGTTAAGGCCACGATCTCCCATTTCTACAGCTTTTTCGAGAATATTTTTTTTTTAACCCTGACGGGATCCGATATTGTAAAATCCTCTTACAATTTTGTCACAAATTGTTTTTATTGTGCAGTCTAATTTTTCAACACAAAAAAAACTGTGTAGTTTTAACTAATTATTAAATAAATAAAATTTTCGTTAATTAAATTACTGGATAAAAGTATATATTTTTTGTGTTGAAAAAATTACACTTTGTAATAAAAACAATTCGTAACAGAATTGTAAGAGGATTTTACAATATCGGCTCCAGTTTGGGTTCAAAAAATCAGTTCTCGCAAAAGCTGTGGAAATGCGAGATCGTGGCCGTAATCACAGCTGGATGTGAGCATATTCCGCGAGTACGTACGCAGATGTGTGAGCGACAAGCAGCGAGCCGAAGTAGTGGAAGATGTCCTGGAAGAGGGGAAGGCAGTGGAAGGGGGATCTTGGCTCCGCAGACGGAATGCTACGGACAGACCCACACCGGCCTTGCAGTCAGTCGACCGCCAGCCGTCGGCGAGGCTGGCCGTACTGGCGCGAGTGCAGTGCAGTGGGAACCACGTGACGCTCCAGTCGCGCGCGCCGGCCAATCAGCGCTCTCTCCAGCGTCCGCGTGCAGTGCCCACACGCCTGTCGGACGGAAACTACTCGGAATTCGTGTGGTACCTTTTAGAAACCTCTTATGACTAAAATTAAAAGTGTTCTTGCAAAATAAAGACCTGTATTACTTCGATATTTTTGTGTTCAAAGCCAACAGTGATAAGGCGTGAAATTCTCCCTCTTTGTCGTTTAGTTTACTGTTCCAGTCAGTGCTTTTATTTTGATAGAAGAAAGAACACGTCAATTACAATTTCACTCAGACTCTTAATAGTGGTATTAGCAGCCCTAAACACGTATCGCAAACATTTTACATATTATAGGGATAATCCACTCCTGCCCAAGTTTAAATAGAAGATTATAATTTATCCATATTCGAAATTAAATGCCATTAACGATGAAAATACATTTGCACGCAAGAAAAAAAAAACATGTTGAACGTCCATAATCTTACTTTCACGACCACTAATTATACAAGTGTTACTGAGAGAAACAGAATCCACACTTTAGTAAAAAATAAGTAATTTTTCTATTTCTGACTCAATTTTATAATATAATATTAAACCCCACGTAATTAAACTAATTGTGAATAATAAATTATGCCCCATAACAAAATATAAACAAACCAATAAATTTGAAGTGTTACTCGACATGTATAGGCCATAATAGCTAATGATCCATATACTTCACACATTAGTGTATTCAAGCTATCGATATAAATAACAGTTACTGAGTAAATACAGTAAGGATGGGATAGTTTTGTGTCACAAAATTCTATAAATCAGAGACGCCAACTAGGAAGTCTTGTTGGAGGAGTTATGATCCTTATTAAGGACTCGTAAGCAGCATATTTCCTCTGCGACGCTACACCGCGGTGCAGGCGAGGTTGCTAACATGACGAGGCTAGTCGGTGCACTGAGGTGCGACAAGGTATAGGCGGCGCCAGTGTCGGTGTCACACAAGTCTCCTCGATGACGGGCGCGCCTGCTTGGGCCCGCGGGCCCTTGACCACTAATGTCGTCTACACCGCCCTTCTTCTGTTTGTTGTCAAGGGCGCGCTGCAGGAGCTGAAGCTGACCGCCAACGCCGGCGTGGCGGAGGTGCAGTGCGACAACTCCTTCGCCGTGAGTATATCGCCTCCCTAGCTTGATACATGCTGTAGTCACTGTGACCGGTCATCTTGAATACTGCCTCCCTAGCTTGACACAGGCTTTAGTCGCTGTGATCAGTCACCGTGAATACTGCCTTCCTAGCTTGATACCATAAACTAGAGATGAGGTAGACCGACCTCGCTGGCTGTGTACAACTAATCTCCATGTACCAACATTGAACTGGTTTTATGCCAACACGTGTAGAGAAAATGGCGTGTTTTGGATTTTAGGATAGAAAACTCATTTGTAAACAATAATTTGAGATGTATGTATACTTCTTCCAATCAGTTTGTAATGTAGTTTGATTAAATTGAAACTGGTAAGAGTATTTTATTCATATAATAGTGTTTGTCATTTAAAAATTAAGATGTAAACAAACACGTTCATCACTGTTGACCATGTGACTTTGGCAGTTATATTTCTTTGGGCAGGCCAATGTGGGTACATGAGCAGAAGACAAATAAGCTGTCTACCTCATGTTTAGCCTATGAGCTTACACTCTAAGAAATTATTCGTAAATGTGCCATGCCAGTGTATACGCTTAGTGAGAAAGCAGAAACGGTAATGTTTTCCCCTATACACTCATTGTAGCGTCCCTACATTTGCTCAGGAAACAGTCAGATGCGTAGGGAAGTTCCCAACTTTGTATAGTAGGCCTGCTAAACATTCCTAAATCTGCAGCTTGATGTGTGGTGTTGTTACCATATTGTGTATATGTTAAAAAATTCCATTACAGTTTAGGAAGTTTAACAGAAAAATGTTTACAGTGTAATACACACTGTGATCGCAGCTATTCCTGAACCTTATCAGGGTTTCAAGTTACACCCGTGTTTATATTTGTTGATAGGTATGGTAGTTATTTGCATATGTGTTTTGGACACTATAATACGTCTATTTACATATTGTTTTGAATAAAAATAATTACTTTAACCCTCTTAGGCTTATGAATATTTTAATTTCACACGCGTAATATTATTTTTATTGTAAACCACCATTCCTAATTTTGCTTACATTTATATTATTATTTGTGTTATTCTATGACATGTGTACATGTATTCTGAGGTAAGAGGTTATAATTTGGATGTATTGATTTCTGTTTACTGATTAATTTACATGTTTGCATAATTATTTTATTTAATTTTGAAACGTATTTGTTTCTTTTGTTTGTTGTTTTGAACTCAAGTTAAGCTTTAATAATTTTATTCGTTTGGTTACCGGAAGTAGTTAAGCTCCTATCACATCGCGTCTTAGGAAAGTTGCCGGGAGGGCTTGCTTCTGGGTGGGGCCTTTGAAGGTCCAGCGGCGTGATATTTCGCCGGGATTTTCATCAGGAAAATCCCCAGCATCTGCATAAGGGTAGACTATAATTTATCACCCAGATGTTCCAGTTAGTATTTAAGAGTCAGCCAAGTAAAGACGAGGGCTGAGTCTCTTGTGATGGTCAGCAAAATTTTATGAGTGTGTTAGGCCTCAGAAGAGACGCCAAGGACTTCTTCGACGCCATGTTAAAGGCTTAAGGTTTGGCCTGCGTCCAGGTGACGCTTCATTATTTCTGAGGTCTACTGTTTATTTGATTACATATTAAGATGTTCTGCAGAGACTAAATTAACTCTACTAAGAGAGTCGTTCAGAAATAACTACATACTTACTCGTTTGAGATTTTTCATATTTTATTGGGACGCAGTACCCAATAGTCCTACTCTACTGATGAGTTTAGCACCGGAGCAAAGAAAAGTAATTAATGATTTGACGAACCCAATAAGTTTTAAAGAGTCGTGAACTTTCTACAGTGTTAACTTTTATTTGAGATTATATGTGTTCGTGAATAATCAGTTTAAAGCTACAGTGACTATGAGACTTGTGTTAATAATTTGCATTGAACTGATATGGAGTTCTTTAACCTATTGTTAGGGAAGAAAGCACTAAATGATAACTACTTCTTTGAAACTATAATTAAAGTTATGTTATTTTGCAAGTTATATGATTTTTGTAGCAGCTGTAAATATTTCGTTTTAATTAATTTTATTTAAAGTTTCAGTAATTTTTCATCCTTGAAAAGATGGTGGTATAAAATCTGATAAACTGTAAAACCTACTTGATTACACAATCTTTAATTGGTTTTATAACGCTTAATTAATTTTTTGACAAACACAATATTTTTATTTTCATTAAAGTATTTTCATACATGTTCGTTGCAATATTTGATCTTTATTTCCTGGTTCAATCTTTCTTTAATTAAAATAATTTTATCCCAGTGGTTTGTTTTCATTGAAATACCGAGTGTTTTATGTGCACGAGCCTCTCTTTCCTAACTATTGCAGAGTTCCAATGTCTACGAGGTGATCTACCTAAGGCAGACAGGTGGTAATATTCAGTAAACGAATACAATTGATGTCTCTTTCTTCCACACATTTAGAGAAAGCTATTCTTCCCTATACTTGCAAATTTCCACTACCTTCAATGGTGGTCGGCGACCAGTTGCAAAGTTGTGTTCGGTATTTCCTCTGTGCTGCGACTCGCTGTTCCATAGCTCACGCATCATCCACTGAAGTGGCGTTGTACAGATGACGCTACAGCTCGATAGTGAGTGGCCGCAGTGGGTTCTTCATGCCTCGACTCTACTCTGGTTATCCGGACACGCATATTCTCTACAGCACTGAGGAAACTCCACCACAACTTGAAGCAACTCATCAGCGAAGATTACTTAGCTTTAGTTAGATAGTTATTACTGTTATAAACTATCCGCAGTAAAGTGAGCACTTTTTAAAACCCTCTCATTTGGAATAATATTAAATATTTTTATGTTAACCTTATGCCTTAACTTCCGAGTGCGGTGGAATATACACACTGTGTTTATTACTTACACAGCAATACTTATTTTAAAAGGTAGTTAAAGCATAAAAAATGGCTGAAAGGGAAAAAGTCAGTTTGGCCTCAAAAGTGGCACTTTACCGTGAACAGCAAATAATTGCATGAATTTTGAAATTATTTCTGGCATGTGTAGCTTTATTAATATTGGCAGCGAATTGTAGAATGTAGTCTATGAAGTTTATTAAAATTTTTTTAGAACAAGTTAATTTTATTATAGTTCTTGCTGTTATGCATAATAATTAATGCACCGTAAATTTATATTAATTTAGTGTCCATACGAGGCTAAGACATACTTTTCAACCACCGTTGCCAACTGTACAGGGAGCATGTTCCTTACTGTGTCTGTATTATTCAAGTAGCTTGAAGATCGCGGCTGCCTCGCACACGTTAAAGGAAATATATACGGCCTATATTTTTTTTCCAACGGAAGGACGACTTTGTACACCTTAGTCGTTTTCACGTCAGCAATCTCTACGATTTTAAATTTTTATTTGTGTGTGTACGGTATGTATATATGTATGTACATAACTTATATATATATATGCAATTGAAGTGTTGATATAGTAGCGGACTTAACACTTTTGCCCTTTCCGTATCGTAAACAGTGAAATTTCGAGAAGTCCATTCTTAGTGGATGTCTACTCTTTAAAGAGAAACGTTTCCTAAAATGTCGCTTTTTCTTGGTCCAGTATTTTGGGCCGCATTTTTTTATAGTAAGTGAGCATAACGATGTCTCATCGGGTTACTGTGCTATTGAGGAGTCGACGAAAACACTAATTACCTATTTTCCGCCCTCTAAGCATTTCAATTTCATTAAAAAAAGTAATTAATTTTTAGGCATTTACTAATTTATAGGCAACTTTTTAAACTAAAGAAAATAACGATATCTTATCACGTTAATATGCTATTAAGGAGATCTCGAAAACACAGTTTTAACAACTTCTACACGCTTAGGGTCTGAATTAAAGATATCCTGAAATTTGTCTTTATGTATTTATATAGGTGGGTTTTTGAAGCTAAGAGCGTTGCGATATCTCACGGGGTCATTGAGCTATTGAAATATAAATTATATATATAATACTTTTAGGGAGTGAACTTAATGGTGAAGTGGTTAGACTACTCGCCTCGCACCGAGGTGAATCAGGTTTCAATACCCGGTGGGGTCCTGTCGGACGACGCATGGCGTAGGCGGGTTTTCTCGGGGATCTCCTATTCCTCCCGCTCTTGCAATCTGGTGGTGCTCCATGTGACGAGCCGTCCAAATGAACGGGATAAAAAATTTAGAAGCGTTCTTGACCGCATTATGTTTCGTCGTGCACACAATTTACTCCTGTATTCAGTTGTTATAAAGAGGCCACTTCCCTGTTTGTGCCCTGGTGAGTTCTGGCTGAGCGTTACAATTTACTCCTGTATTCAGTTGTTATAAAGAGGCCACTTCCCTGTTTGTGCCGTGGTGAGTTCTGGCTGAGCGTTACATTTACGCATCTACACAGTAAAAAAAGAACTACTTTTACTGGGAATTTATTTATAATTCCACAAATATTTGCAACAGTATATAAATATATCTTGTAATATTAATTGTTTGTAACTGTACAAGAGCCGTGTTTGTAATGGACCTCAAGATATTCACGAGCCCAAGAAACATGGCGGACATTCAACAATACAAAAGCCTATGAAGGCTGTTCACGATAAAGTGAGCACTTTTGAATCCAACCTTGTAAAAAATCCACTGCCCCTACTTGCATATATTTTAACGGGCGCCGTGAGTGACATGCGTCTAGTAAAGTTGGTAACGTTGCATGGGAAGTGGTTCTGTATCTTCACGTCGAGTAAAGAACGCTAGGTAACCATTCCTGCTAACTTACATTATTTCTTGCTCTTTCTGTTTGTTTTGATTGCAGCGAAGTGTAAAAATTGGCAGATTTGTTAAATATTTACTTTTGTAATAATTTCACAATTTCACTTTAGCTACGCGTGAATAATGTTATGAGGCCCATGACAATGTTAATCCTACGTGAGGCGGAAAGCTACAAAATGTGCTTCCAAGAAGGTCTTAATCAGGGCTTTTAAAAGTACTCATTTGACCGTGAACAGCTTATATAGCTGTTTGGGGAAAGCTAGGGATGGTGTAAAATGTAGCTGCATGCAAAAAGAAATGTACTGAAAGTTTGAATAACTTTAAACGCTGAAAAACAACTCAAATAATCATAATAAAGCGACTACAAATTTTTGGAAAAATTCTTGAGGTTATTTCTTATTTATTGTCAGAGTTAATGTTTTCCATCCACACAGAACTCTTCAAATGAAATAAATGCTTTCTTCTTAACCAAATAACGTCACGAATATTTTGTAGGTATTTTCTGCTATATTCGATACAAGAATTGTTTCTATGCTCGTAAGTCAAGATGGGCTTGCGGTTATGGATGTGGGGCAATAATGTAAAACACGTGGGTTGGTCCAAATGCTGTTTAGGCGTAATTTTTTTTAGCGAATTATTAATTATTAATTAGCTGAATTTGTTTTCTGCATGAAAAAAAAAATCTTATGTCCACTTTTCAATAATGTAAGTTGAAATACAAGCCTGTCATTTGTAATATTACAAATATATGTTTTGCATATTTTAAAAGATTTACAAAGTATTTTGTTTTTGCAACTAGGATTCCAAGAGTATTTCTCGTGAAAGTACAAAAACATTTTTTTCTGTCTACACGCGTAGCTGTTCTGTGCCTGCCTCCTCCTCTGACAGCAGTTTCTTCATTTAACCAACCACGTCTCACCAAACTACAGCATCACCGCACGCTACATCTCGGCTGGAGCTTTTTAACTTATCTTCTTGAGTGTCCCCAGCGCCATACGTTTGAAATCGACAATTTATCAATGTCTTGTACGAACTGCCTGTCATCAATTTCATCTGAAACGTCAATTATTCTTGCATGAAACTCAGATAAAATGAAAGGCTTTTTGAAGAGAAGTGGTAATTTAAAGTAATATTAGACAACACCCTTCTCCAAATTACATCACTACCAACAATACAAGATTTCATCATTCGATTTGCGTACGCGCCCACTCAACGATAATTTAACAATTCTATTCTACGAATTAAAAAAAAAAGTAGTTCACTTTGTGTAAATTAAAATAAAAAGATTTTTCTGAACCATTAACACTGGACACTTGCATATTTTCCCACCTACTGAAAGTTGGGTGATATTATAGTGATCCGAAATTTCAAAATATGTATTATAAACTTTATACTCCAACAACTTTTTCCAACGCGGTAATAGTGTCATTGACCAACATTTTGACCAGAACGCTCAGAGTATCGACGAGCCAATAAATTATTACAGTTCAGCAGTAGATTGCCCAATCCTCTGTGAGGCAGTCACTTCGTATATAGAAGGACTGCAAATGAACTAATACGTTGTTCTCAGTTACGTGCAGGTTATTGAAGATGCACTCTAAATCTGAACCAGTGAGAATTTCACTGCTTCAATCAGTCAAACGTATCTGACTGATACATCAGTCACTTCAGTGAATTTAACTGATGAACCAGTGAAAAAATGCCATATATCCTTCACTGATTGATTCCGTGACATTTCCGACTGATTCTTCAGTCATTTTTTCACTGTTTACTCAGTAGTTTATTGTTGAATGATGTATCAGTAAAACTGCGTGTAAGAATGGCCTTCGGAACATCGTTTAAAAATGGCCGTTAAAAACGTGTAGTAAACAATAATAAACGAATAAAACTAATACAAGATACATTCTGAAATGTGTTTAGTCTTTCAAAACGCCATTATACGAGGTGATATGAACACGCAGTCTTTCATTTCGTTTGTACGTATTTAATTTCGATTCCGTGTAATCACCACAGTACTCTGAAAGTTAAAACTGAATTTAATGAGGCGAAGAGAGTGCATTCATATATACTATTCGTTTTAACAGTCCTAACGGTACAAATCAAACCAAACACGAAAAGTATGAGCATACTACTTCAAATTACACAATTTCGCAGCGTAACTATAAGGCATATATTAGTCCTTACAGAATTGCAACTTGGGCATATATTAGTCCTTACAGAATTGCAACTTGGGGATATATTAGTCCTTACAGAATTGCAACTTGGGGATATGTTAGTCCTTACACAATTGTAACTTGGGGATATATTAGTCCTTACAGAATTGCAACTTGGGGATATATTAGTCCTTACACAATTGCAACTTGGGGATATATTAGTCCTTACACAATTGCAACTTGGGGATATATTAGTCCTTACACAATTGCAACTTGGGGTGGTAGCTCAGATGGCAAGGCAACGGCCTAGGGTCGAAAGTTGCGCGAGCTCAATCCTGATCAACTGCGGAGCTTTATTCACTTTTTTAAATTACGATTAATTGCACAATTTGAACAGTAAACTATCGTAAATATGTTAATTTAACGTAATTATTTGGCTACATTCAATAAAAGCAATATTTGATTTGCCACTGCAGTCGGCCGTCACTTATTTAATCAGTAAAATAGTTTCACGGCACTAATTCAATCGGTGAAATTTTTCACTGAAACAATCAGTGGTTGTCCACTGATTCTAAGTGGAGCCATTTTCACTTATTAGAGTAGTTGAATTTCATTGCGAATCAGTGGTTTCCCAATGATTCGAATTTAGAGTGTGCAACTATATAATAACACAAACATTTAGTGTGATTAAGTATTATATTTAAAAAATAAAAACAGTTTTCTCTCTCTGTCAGCGGTTACACTGGAGTCCGATATGGTAGTTTACATGGATATTGCCACTGGCTTTCCTGCTCTATAAATCCGAATTAGTGTGATATCAGTCAGTGAACTGATGTTCACTGAATGCTATTTGATAAGGTACTGCTGAGCTGCGATTCAAACACATTAACTGGGAACAAGTGATCTATAGCAGTGACATTCTTGACTTTCAAGTGGGGAATCACAAATAAATCACTGCAATTGATCCACTATATTAATGAGCTAACTGGCACTGATTACCAGTTGCTCAATTCTCACTGTTTTCCCTGATTTGGCTCGATATTTACTGGTTCAATTTTAGAGGCTGTAGTTTCCCCAAATCACCATTTCAGCAGGAATCCCCCTCCAGATCCTTAAAGTATTTGATCTTACTCTTCTGCCCTCGATGGACATTTCGTGATTAAATTTGGCCAGATATACTTATTATATTCTGCGAAAGATGCCACCATTACAGACATCTGCGTCGGATGCGCTCTGTTACATTTTACGCAGTGGCTTGCCACAGCAGTTTTGCTGCTAATGGAGCACTTCTGGAACTCACATTCGAAGATAAATAGCTGCGAGAAACTGAATTTAGTTTAAAATGTACTACACACTGGCATCATTACTAAGCACTATGGTTAATATAAACATTTGTAAATATGCGTCATCTTGATCATATTAATTCATATCACCTTTCGTGAAAGCATGATTAAGACAATTTATTTATGGTTGGCAATGGCAAGCTTTGAAATAAGGTGGACAAGGGAGAGATTTTGGAGGCTCCTAACATCGAGGTCTTTAGAGCCGATGAGGTTGAAGTAAGACGAGTATGGTGCAGCTTCGGAATGCAAGGGACGGGGGGTGAAACGAGAAACCCCGAGAAAACCCACCGACCACTGGCACTGTTTGGTAGGAGTCCCACATGCGAAAATCCGGGAGCGACCCCGCCGGTAATTGAAGGCGTGGGATGCTAGTTGTCTGACCACTACATCACCGCGGACCCAATGCTAGGTTTAACAATGAGATGTACATTGTGGAATCATTGCTGGGAAATGAAGCCTGGGGATTACTGAATCCGCAGACTGTTGGCGTCTCTGAAAGTTGCGGGCAAAGGTGACATCCAGCGGCGCAAATCTGTTGGTTCCATGTCATCGACAAAGCACGGAGAAAGCAGCGTGCCTCGGTATACCTGAAAAGCAGTCGCTCACACGGCAGCACGGCAAGGAACATACACAACGTCTTCCAGCTGATTGAGCCACGCTTGTCACAACACGCTATAGGCTGTTCACGGTTAAATTAGCACTTTTGAAAGCCCTGATTGAGATCTGCTTGTACGCCCGTTGTGTATTCTTCCACCTTATGTAAAATTAACATTTGCAAGAGTCTCGTCACTTTATTCATGCGTCGGTCAAGAGAAAATGTACAATTATTACGAAAGTAAATATTTTACAAATACACTCAATTTTACACTTCGATGCATTAAAAAAGAGAGAAAGCTATAGAAATAATCTTAAGTTAGCACAAATGGTTACCTACCACTTTTTATTCGACGTTAAGATACAGAACTACGTTCCATCTATCTCTACCAACTTTGCTGGGTGTATGTCACTCCGTGCGCGCGTTAAAATATGTGCAGGCAGGGGCAGTGACTTTCTTCTGAGGTTGGTTTCCAAAATGCCCACTTTATCGTGAACAGACTTTACATAGGCACACACCGTGCCGTCACGGTTCCTTAGCGTGGCCAGTCGCTGGAGAGGACATGTGCGTCTGTCTGTTGCAAGAGGTTCCTTATAGGCAGGGCTACCGCCTGGTAAGTAGACTACCTGAACTACCAGGCGTGGTAAGTAGGCTACCTGGGCTACCAGGCGTGGTAAGTAGGCTACCTGAGCTACCAGGCGTGGTAAGTAGGCTACCTGAGCTACCAGGCGTGGTAAGTAGGCTACTGAGCTACCAGCCGTGGTAAGTAGGCTACCTGGGCTACCAGGCGTGGTAAGTAGGCTACCTGGGCTACCAGGCGTGGTAAGTAGGCTACCTGGGCTACCAGGCGTGGTAAGTAGGCTACCTGAGCTACCAGCCGTGGTAAGTAGGCTACTGAGCTACCAGCCGTGGTAAGTAGGCTACCTGGGCTACCAGGCGTGGTAAGTAGGCTACCTGAGCTACCAGGCGGCGTTGATAGGCGAACGTCGCCCCGATATCTTGCTGGCGAGCGACGCCGTCTTCCTGGCGCGTGCAGTTTCGAGCTTGTGTATTCGCAAGTAGTCTGTGACCCGTGTTTAAGGTTGAAGAAAATCAATAGCCAATGGAGCACAGCCCCTGGCTGCACAATGTGAAGAACTCGTTAAAAAAAAGTAGTAGAGACACCATGAAAATTGTCAGAAAAGTGCAATTTATGCTGTATATGAAAGAAGAATGTATACATTTTGCAACATTATAAAATATTTTACTAAAGTATACTTTTTGAATGTAAAAAATTAATCGATCTATAGAGTCCGCATTGTTTTAACACAATTTAAGAACATTTCCGTTTTGGATGTTTCGGAAAGCAGAATTTACAAAATAAAATCTCCTTCAAGAAAAATTTTCATAATATTTACTGTGATCGTATATATATATATTAAAATCATAGTAATAATGTGTCATATCAATTTTCTAATTAATTTTATTTACGTCAGTTTCAGCCATAAATATTTGTGACAAATGGACACACATAACATCAATTATGAGAAATATTTCCTACATTATTATTATAATTTTCTTACATACAATCATAGTAAATATTATGATAATATTCCATGAGTAATATTTGCTTGCAAATTCTGTTTTCTGAAGCATCCAGAATGTAAATGGCGTTTAAATTTTGTTAAAAAAAAAAAAAAAAATACAAACTCTTTTAATCGATTTATTTTTTTCATTTAAAAAGTATATTTTTGTAAAAATAATATTACAATGTTGCACAATGTATTCATTTCTCTTTCATATACAGCCTAAATCGCACTTTCCTGACAATTTTCATGGTGTTTGTACTACTTTTTAAAATGAGTTCTTCATGTTGTATAGTCGGGTGCAGTGCTCCATACGCAGTTACTTTACTTCAACCTTAATGGTGCTAAGGCTGTGTCCGAATTCGCCTGAAGTACATACTTGTGCGCACCTGTCGACGGAAGTGAAGTCGTCAGTGACGTCGGAACTGCAAGTGAAATATGCGAGTATACAAGTAACCGAAGTTGTATACAATTGATTTCCGACATAATTATTTTATTTAAAGTTTAATAGGGCAACATTCCTACTTCGTATACATAGAATTTCGAACTGAATAAATTTCACCTTAAAAAAAAAGGTCTAAGCAATAAATTCGTATTAGGCATATGTTCCTAACATACAGAAGCTAAGATAAGAAAAACAATCCAAACTGCACTTACATACAATAATGCAAGATAATAAATGTAAATGTAAATCAAATTTAAATATTTTTAAATACTTTATTAACCCCTAAAACCTTCGGCAATCATCAAATTCTTAGTCGGAATACACGAACAATTTAAAGTGGTTATTTGGCTAATAACTGGCACCGAAGCCAACTAGACTGCATGTCCGAATTCATCAAGCTTGGTGCCAAGGGTAAGTGAAATACGCAAGGATGCAAGTACACAAGTATATACCTGAGTTCGGACATTGCTTAAGTCACCTGCTTCACGCGCTCGTGCGTAGTATAGAAGCGAGGAATTAATACGGGCTACACCAACGCTGCTGGGCGCCAGATACTAGCAGCATTTCCGTCCTTACCGTGTACCTACTATGGTAATTGGATCCGTAAAAGTGGCGCTTTTCTGCATTTCCGTCCTTACCGTGTACCTACTATGGTAATTGGATCCGTAAAAGTGGCGCTTCACTGCATTTCCGTCCTTACCGTGTACCTACTATGGTAATTGGATCCGTAAAAGTGGCGCTTCACTGCATTTCCGTCCTTACCGTGTACCTACTATGGTAATTGGTCCGTAAAAGTGGCGCTTCACTGCATTTCCGTCCTTACCGTGTACCTACTATGGTAATTGAATCCGTAAAAGTGGCGCTTTTCTGCATTTCCGTCCTTACCGTGTACCTACTATGGTAATTGGTCCGTAAAAGTGGCGCTTCACTGCATTTCCGTCCTTACCGTGTACCTACTATGGTAATTGGATCCGTAAAAGTGGCGCTTCACTGCATTTCCGTCCTTACCGTGTACCTACTATGGTAATTGGATCCGTAAAAGTGGCGCTTCACTGCATGCCGTGCTAGTATTGTTAACTTTAGGCAAGCTCTAAAAATGCGATTTTTTTTTTAAATCTCGGGATATTTTTTACTACAATTATCACGAAAGAAACAAAACTTGCTAGCTATGTTTTTACCATTTCTTACAACAGTGGTATTACCGGAGCATTTATTTACCGAGATGTGTCTGTTTTCGCAAACGACGACTTGTCAGGAAATATTTGAGTGCGTAGACCAATAGGCTGTTCACGGTAAAATGAGCACTTTTGAAATACCTGCTTAAGATCTACTTGTATGCTCGCTGTGTATTCTTCCGCCTTATGTAAAATTAACACCGTCATGGGCCTTATCACATAATTCATGCGTCGGTCAAGTGAAACTGTAAAATTATTAGGAAAGTAAATATTTTACATTTCTGCTCATTTTTACACTTCGCTACATAAAAAAAAAAAACAGAAAGCGAGAGAAATAATTTAAGTTATTACAAGCGGTTGCCTAATACTTTTTATTCAACGTTAAGATATGGAACTACTTCCCCCCTCCCTCCCCCCTCTCGTTAGCAACTTTATTGGGCGCATGTGACACAGTGCACCGGTAAAAAAAATTGTGCAGGTAGGTGAAGTGACCTTTTTCTAAGGTTGATTTCAAAAGTGCTCACTTTATCGTGAACAAGCTATCTATACGTTTGTAGTCTGCCTCCTCATAGAGTACTTCAGAATACAAAGGCAAAACAGTAGTCCATACTGCAACTCACACGCTAGCAATATGGAGTCACTGGCCTCAAACATGTTGAGGTTGTTGTACGCCAAGCAGGGCAAGCAGTCGTTCTGTTTGCTTCCTCCAGTCCTACATTTTCCCTTGGAAAGTGGATGAAAGTGTTCGGGAAAACGGGAGTTTTCTTATCATTTGTAATATGCTCTCTAAATAATATCCAGTTATTTTACTACTACAATAATTAGGTTTTCGTTTATATAACTAATGTTAGGTATTATAAAACAATAAATACATGTGTAAATACATAAGCAAAGTTGGAAGTTGCGTTTGTTAGTAGAAATTGAAAATGGAACCACAGCCCGGCACTAGCAAATGTTATCTAAAAAATTTTAATATGTGGGGCTGTTATACTGCTTACCCTGTGAGAAAAAAAAATTCACTACACGCCAGTGATCACAAGTCTGTACCAAAGTCCAATACAGGCTCCTATAGTAGTTTGGCTTGTATCCTTCTAGTATGTTTTAAGATAAGGCGGACTGAAACAACAGTTTTTACCTGTATTGGTGGGCTCCAAAATAATACTTACAGGAAGCGTGGTAACATTAAAGTGGCATTCCGTCATCACCTGGGGTGTGGTGTATTTTCATAGCTATAGACTATTCACGGTAAAGTGAGCACTTTTTAAGGCCCTCCCAACAGGCATTATCCACAAATAAGTATATCTTATTGCAGCCTTAGGCTGTTAACTTTTCAAAGTGGTGAAATGTATACACTGTGTTTACTGGCCATATTGCAATATTCATATTAAAACGCAGCAGGAAGATAGAAATTGGGTGAAAGTAAAAATTCAGAAGGGCCTTAAAAAGTGTTCAATTTACAGTGAACAACCTATAAACACACTGTAGGGGGCACGTTTACTAGTTCCGTCAAAGAACCAGCTTTCCAAACACTCTGCTTCGTAGGTAATGCGCCAGGCAGGCGTAGTTCTTAAATGGGGATATTCCTTTACGCTGCAATCACAGCCAATTATAAAAAGTCGAAAGTTCAAAGTGCGTTCGAATTTAACAAGCTGACAAATTTTTTCGCTATCAATATGTCTTCACTCTTTGTGATGAATGATATGGCCTCTCAGGGTAGAATTATTCTACTAGTCTTGGATTACGTACATAAATAATCTGTTCGCGGTAAAGTGAGTACTTTTTAAAGCTCTGCTAAATTCTTTCTTTCAGCCAACTTCTATGTTTGCGCCGTTTGTAATATCAACATTGCAATGTGACTAATAAACAAAGTGTATACATTTCACCACTACCAAAATTTAACGTCTGAGGTTACAATAAAATATATTTATCGATGGTTAATGCCTGTTGGAAGAGCCTTAAAAAGTGCTCACTTTACCTTGAACAGCCTATATGTATACTGAGGGGCTCAAGCCTCGAAAGCCGCTGCCAGTAGATGTGACAGTCGTGTGGCTGAAGTGGAGACCTCGCGGCTCCGAACCACAAGACTATAATGTAATGCATGATAATTAACTCGGCCAGTATATGGACTCGTGTAAGCTTGGCTTATCTGATTCTGTCGCCTTCAGTCCTGGGCGGCTGTATGGTAGTCCCACTCTCCTCGTGTCCACCCGCTCCTTACCACGGGTATTCAGCTGCGCTCGGAGTAATTACTGTGATCAAACCTGCTAGAGAGCTAGACATCCCACAAGGGAATCAACTACATTAAAAACTTCAGACCCTTATTTACCCTATATGTTGTTTCAAGTGTTGGTAATACATTTTATTATTTGTACTTTAGTACACTTAAGTACACAGGTAAGGTAAAATTACCGCACTAAGGAGTAAAATTCACGTACATGGTAGTGGAAAATCCCATATATGGATGGGAAAATTACCTTACGACGCATGCATCTCTTCAGCATTCTCAACAACTAAGTTGGGGGGGGGGGGCGGTAGAAACAATGTTTTAACTCACTTATATTCAGTATTGTCACACTGTCGTCGTGGTGTAATGGGTAGCGTGTCGGCCTATCGTGGCCAAGGACCATGGTTCGCTCCCATCCATCAGCAAGTGCCGGGGATGTTTAGTGTTGAAGTTTCTGTTACTATTCGTCACAGGAATTAGATAATAAAAAAATGAACGTTAATAACACTCTGAGGTAATTTTATTAAACAATATAGTTACTTGTGTAGGATTTTTCGCCCACTTTTGTCAAGTACTTTTTCCGTACGATTAGGGAATAGTACTTTACATATAATGTAAATTTACTCTACATTTAAGAGGTATCTTTACCTTACACGTAGAGGTAATTAGCTTCCCTTAGATGTAGGGGAACTTTACCTCAATTTTTTTTTTACAGTGTAGGCTGACATGTCACTTGTTTTGTTGTCACTGCAAATAAGTGCTGCTTTAGTTTTCGGTGATAGTAATACATGTGAATCAGTTGCAATACAGTACAGCAGCAAGATTTACGAATAAGTG
Source organism: Dryococelus australis (assembly GCA_029891345.1). Taxonomy (NCBI): domain Eukaryota; kingdom Metazoa; phylum Arthropoda; class Insecta; order Phasmatodea; family Phasmatidae; genus Dryococelus; species Dryococelus australis. The sequence goes on along the minus strand of CM057007.1, from coordinate 72,493,229 downwards.
ATTGGAAACACAGTGGGAAATGTGCCTGGCATTGTACAGTGCCGACCAAACATAGTTTCCCCGTGTCACACGTACACGGTTGTAGATACTGGAAACGAGTTTAGTGCATGGTAATTAGGGAGTACTGGGGTGTGTCCTTATCACTGGTTGAATGCTGCATAAAGAGTCATTACTGCGAAGGTCTGATGTGACCACTGGCACGCTCCAAATAACACTCATTGTGACACTGTCAGCGAAAGAAAGTGATTCACTCGCCTATGTCCCGCCAGCAGAGATACTATTGAGTAGGGTGTCGATGAGAGCTGCTCAGTAACCAATATACCTGTCCTAATCACAAAGTACTTGAGAGTACAGATACAGTCATTGCACGAACTCCAGCCACACGCTGGACAACAACACGCCTGAGCGCAGTTCGCCAACAACACCTGATAAATCTCATTTCCACGCTATTTCGTCTACGTATCTACGCCAGATAACTAGCAAAAATATTTAAGTTACGTGTTTGTTCACTACTTACGACCACGATCATCCATTTCTACAGCTTTTGCGAGAATTGATTTTTTATACCCAAACGGGAGCCGATATTGTAAAATCCTCTTACTATTTTGTAATAAATTGTTTTTATTGTGAAGTCTAATTTGTCCAACACAAAAAATTGTATACTTTTATCCAATTAATTAATTAATGAAAATCTGATTTATTTAATAATTAGTTAAAGTTATACCGTTTTTTTTGTGTTGAAAAAATTAGACTACATAATAAAAACAATTTGTAACAAAATTTTGAGAGGATTTTTCAATATCGGCTCCCGTTTGGCAATTCTCGCTAAAGCTGTAGAAATGAAGGATCGTGGCCTTAATTATCTGCACTGTTCTGAAGCGAAGAAGAATCTCCACGTGTCATGGTGGTGACTTGTCGCATAGGAAATATACCTCGACCCTCCCCTTCCCGAGGCAGACCTTGGGAGCCAGAGAATGATTGACTGCGGCGAGACCTGGCTGGCGTCACAGCCCCCCCCCCCCTTGCTGGAGAAGCCTACGAGTGTAGAGGTTTCGCTAGAACATTCTGGGGAGTAGGGCCTCCGGCATAATACCTCATTTAGAGAAATTTCTGGTCGATAGCCACAGCTAGACTGTCAGCAATCTTTCTGTGTAAGCCAATTAGCTGGGTGCGTTAATAGCGCGATCTGTACAGGATGGACGACGACGGGAGATCGCGGGGCGGCAGTGGACGAGGTGTTTGTGTTGTGACTGTACGAGAGGGCGTGAAACCAGACGAGTGAGAGATACTGAGCATGAGGGCACTCGGAGAACTCTGGAACTTTGTGGACTTATGGGACCTGGACTAAACTGAGATGGGCTGGAATAACACGTGATACGGACTTCATTTTAAATACATATTGGAGCTGTCAAATATGGACATATAGTTTGTAAAATAATTCAATAGGCTTTCATGCACTGTCTATTGGGACTGATTTATAATTATTTAGTTAGTTTAATTCCTTTGAGATAATTGTACATTGTATTGATTGAAGTCATTAATTAAAAACAGCATTTGATATCAATTTATTGAGAGATGTTGAGTCGAGATAATTTTCTTTGTTGGTATTGTAAATAGAATTAGGAAATTGTAATTAACTCTTTTATTTGATTAAGACCTCCGTCCAGTAACGAACCTGGTTCAGTCCACTGACTTTGAGAGAAATTGTAACACTTGTGTCAGAAATGGGATGGAGACATTTTACTTATTTAAAAAATAGTTAAGATAAGAGTAGGATATAAACTGGTAGGGTAAAATTTGTAAATATAATAGTAATTGGTAGTTAGTATAATTTTATAATAATAGATCCAGGAATTATTTAGACATTTATTTGTGATTGCTAACTCGGAAAATACCGGCTGATGAAGAAGCCCTCCGTGCTTTGACCAAAGGACTGGGTAACCATATTATTAGTGTTGTTGGTAATGTTAACTAGAATGTACATGGTAACATACATAGTGTTGTATTAGTGTAAATGATAATGTAAATACCCAAAATATTAGTGTCAGTGAACTGGTAGATAAGAAAATAGACAGTGTTAGAGATAGTGTGAACGGGAATGTAGACCGAAAGATAATAAGGTGTATGCGAGTTATTGAACAATAAAATTGATTGTGTGGACTAGACAATTGACAATGTGAGCGAGAGAGTGGAATGTGTGAATGAGAAAATGGACAGCGTTAGCGAAAGGTTCGACAGTGTCGAGTGTAAAGTGGAACAGGGGGTGAGCGTCCTTAAGAAAGAAGGAATTTCAGGAATTCCTGCAGCAGCAGGGGAGACGGTATGCAACGGCTGAGTATGAGCTGAGATCCACCTACGTACCTTACACAGTTTCGGTTAACGTAGACAAACTGTAAGTCCGATCGAGATGACAACCTAGGTCAACTGCAGCACCAATGCTACCGCACTTAAACTGACTAAAGACAAAACTTGAGTGTTGTTATGTACATAGAGTTCAAATACTGAACAATTGTGCAAATAAATATGTCAAGTTTTACGGCTTCGAATTTTAGTTTCCTGTTCAACTTGCTTTGATATAATGCTTATGTCACTATTAAGCATCGATAAATAAACCAACAAACACGGTTACTATCCTGTCACAAAAATGTAAACAAAACTCTCGAGCTGTATTTTACAACGAAGGCAATATAATGATTGGCCAAACAAATGTGTGTATATATTTGATTCAACAAAATTTTGGCCTAACACAGAGGTCTTGTTTATTCAAACATGATTTTTGTTAGCTGAACAAAAAAAAATGTTGTTACTTTTCAGTATTGTTTACCAGCAAAAAATTTTTTTGGGGGAAACTGAATATATTTTTGATCCTATACGAACAAATACTTTGTTGGGTTTTCTCTTCGTGCTTGCTGTAGTTACGTATTGTTGGACACGTTGACCCGTGTAGATACGTGTTTGTAATGCGAAAGACACGATGATCAGCATCTTCACTGCACCTCCTTGCATCTTCACTGCACCTCCTTGCATCTTCACTGCGCCTCCTTGCATGTATCGCGGGGCGCTTTCGCCAGCCAGACCAGAGACATGGCTCCTTGGGCGGTACACTCGCCTGTGGGCACTCGTCTCCACCGCCGCTGGTATCACGTTTTGAGAGATATCACGCACACTTACAAGAGCTAGATAGTGTAGCATTATAAATTATAGTTCTGAAGCACACAAGCATTACCTGGCCTATGCATTGGACGCCGAAAATTAATTATGTAACACCTGTGACTGCTACACAATAATTAGAAAATTTGGGTACGCAAATATGTAAAATGAGTAGAAAAGGATATGTTTATGTATTCTAAAAGCGAACCACGAAATGATTTATGAACTTATCAGACAAACAGCTTAAAATTTAATATATCAATTAACACTCGAACAAGTTATTAATAGTCTCAGCATTCAATTTCCGTTACGTCAAATATATATTAAGTAAAATTCAGGATCAACGAACAAATCAGTTATCATCATCGTGAGACCAATTCTCCAAACAATATCATACAATGAAATCAATCTTTTCACTTCTAAAACATTGAAATAAATGAACTTATCCTAAGTTTCTATTGAAGGTTTGAACCATTACGACACCAGTCGGAAGGACTGGCGTTGAACATTTGCCAAAAAAAAAAAAAACACCAGAACTAATCATGCGTTCAACGAAAATGGTGTCAACAATTATTTAGCTGTTCGTGCATGCCAAAACTTACCTTATGATGACACTGTATGGGTAGCTCTGCCGTTCCGCTGCGTGCGGTCCTCCTGGAGTCGCAAATCTGCAGATGGTAGACGGCCCGATGCCGCTCTGCAACCAGGACCTCCTGGCGTCGAACCCCGGACTGGAAAGCTGGACGGCGATGAGGTAAGCGGATGCTCCCTCTAACTCTGGACGGCATACTATTCCCTGGTTTTGTGCTGGGGACGTCAGCTGGTTCTGGAACTGTCACCTCTCGAAGCCGTCGCCCAAGTTGCGTCGTCCTGTGGTATATCTTGGCCGGACTTCACTGACGGAACCGTATTCTTCGGGCTTGCTATTTCTCGTACGGTTATTTTCTCCCAAGGGCATCATATCAAATTTTATTTAACTTTTCTTCTTTTAATGCGTAGTGATTTCAAATTGTTCCAATTTGACAAGTTTGTAGACATAATCCCAGAGCCCTTGGTGTTCCACATCGTCGTGTTGAGGTCACTTTTAGAATGACTTTGTAAGGCTCTATTTTACTGATTGTTCCTAATAAACAAAGTTTTGTTTTTCCCGAGTGGTGTAGCGTAATTTAACTAGAACACTATAAGTACTATTCAATTAACAAAAACATTTCCCTGCCATAGACAAAAACTCATGAATAAATGTAACAATATTACACCCTACAAAACAGTACAACTGTCAAAATAAACCCTCTTACATGCAAAATCTATGCAAAAACAGTTCACACATCAAACCTTTGTGAAATATACATTCAGTGAAGGACATTAATAGTATTATCATAACATTTGCAAAATTTGAGTGTTACAATATAAATAAGCATTTTCGGCAAAACCCAGTTTTTTTGGGGGGGGGGGGAGAGAGGAGACGTACGTGGCAGGCTAAAGTTCTATATTCTGCTTGTACTCCTGCAATTTTAGTTTGGTTATTTGGCAAGTGTGTTTGTGAGAAGACATTTTAGTATTTGACCCCCAGCCAATCGAAATCAGGTTACTTCGTTACCGAACGTCTGTGATTTGCAGGCAGAGACTAAAATATGTCTAGAATTTAAAATGTTCACAGCAGCAATACGGCTCACAGTTTAAGTGTTATGAAGTACAGCTCAATGCAATCTCTTTTCCTGCTAATTTGGCATTTATAAGCGTCGCTTAAAAACCTTTGAAACCGACATTAAATTACAGTTTCAGGTGTTGCAAATAAAATAAACCATCAAGGGCGCTGTGCTTCAACTGACAAAGAGCTTGTTCCGGTATCACAACCAATCAATAGTGTGGACTAGTAAGTCTCATGTATTGAACGTTTCTTCACTTCACTGTAGTAATTTTTTAGAAAATGTTTATCTCTAGAATTTCCTGTACTTATCTGGTAAAAAGAACTGGTCAGGATATTGTTTCTATCAAGGAATGACATCAGGTATGTATGAGAGCTTCCTGTAGTTTATTCCTGGGTTATATCGGCGTGTACCCAGGCGAGATGTGAGTTTTCCATTTCAGTTTATCAATAACACACATTTACATTCCTGGCACGTCCACAGTCCCACATGATCGATGCATGTATACAGTATTCGGGTCCATAGCAAAGCCACATGTTACTTAAAGATACAAAGTAGGTAAACAAAGACGCAGGCCTGCCAAAAGCACTCATTTAACTGCAAACATCCTATATATTGTTTACAACGTCACCTAGTCGTTCACTCCTGTTTACCATGTCCAGGGTTCGACTCACGATTATAGCGATAGGAATGTATGTCCTTAAAAAATTATGTTAACACATTATACATAATTTAATTAATTGCAATGATGTTACAGTGGGGGAGGGATGTAAAGGTTAAAAATTGCCCGAAATCTTTGCAAATTACGACCATACTTTCTCAGTAACAGAATTTTTTTTAGATTTCACAGAAATTTCTAATTTTAGAGTCCTTCCCCCCCCCCTCCCCCCATTTCAGGTGGGAAGCAATATCCGGAGGTGACTAAAGCTCGCGAGGACAGATTGCTGGTGGGGACGAATATCCGGAAATGACTGGAGCTCGTGAGGGTAGATGACATGTGTGAACCATTATCCGGAGGTGACAACAGCTCATGAGGATAGATGGCTGGTGGGAATCAATATCCCAAGGTGACTGGAGCTCGCGAGGATAGATGACAGGTGGGAACCAATATATTTAGGTGACTGGAGCTCGCAAGATTAGATGGCTGGTGGAAACCAATACTCGGAGGTGACTGGAGCTCGTGAGAATATGTGACATGTGGGAAACATTATCCGGAGGTGACTGAAGCTCGCGAGGATAAATGGCAGGTGGGAACCAATATCCAGAGGTGACTGAAACTCGCTAGATTAGATCGCTGGTGGGGACCATTATTCCGGAGGTGACTGGATCTTGTTGTGACAATAAATGGCAGGCGGGAGTCATCATCCGGAGGTGATTGAAGCCTGCGAGGATCGATGGCAAGTGGGAACAGATATCCAGAGGTGATTGGAAATGCTAGGACAGATGGCTGGTGGGAATCATCCGGGGGTGACTGAAGCTCGCGAGGATACATGGCAGGATGGAAACAATATCCGGAGGTGACTGAAACTTGCGAGGTTTAGATTGCAGGTGGGAACCAATATCTGTAAGTGACTGGAGCTCGCGAGATTAGATGACTGGTGGGAAGTAATATCCGGAGGTGACTGGAGCTCGTGAGGATATGTGGCACGTGGGAACCATTATCCATATGTGAACGAAGCTCGAGTGGGTAGGTGGTGGTCGACAGTGATAGGGGCATGGCGATGTATATTTCGATTGGGGCACGCCACCCGGACATCGTAAACTGATCTGCTTTATCGGCAGCCTGGGTGGCGACAGAGCTCCAGCGCCAATTACCCCAGGAGTCATCCGGTGTCTACACGATCCTCTTCCTCCACAGAACGCCTTGCGTAACGCCCGCCAGGGGCCGCTGCCCCCTTCATCGTAGCCACCCAAGGTCACAACGCAGTTCCTGTCTGTGACGATCTACCGCCCTTGCAACACACCTGTATATATCCCGTTATTTCCGTATATAACGTGCAACATCGCCTCACACACTAAGCTGAGAGCATTCCGATGGAACCCAGAATATCTGATACGTTCATAACTGTCATGCAATAACTCCGGTGTTATTTATTCCGAAATGAATACTTGACGCCATCTTCTCTGTGACATACAAACAAAAAAAATCTAAATTCTCGGAGATTACGCGGATTTATTCAGCAACAAGCTAATCTCCACAGTCATTTGAGAATTCTAGTTTATTTCAGGTACTGATTAGCTGCTGATCCACTTTATCCCCCGAACCAGTCAGCAAGGTTATAGAACATTACTGTTCCTGCAGGTTCATTATTGATGGACATTCGCTACAGTCGTGTCCAATAAACTGTAGTCCAATAGAATCAGAAACGGACATGTACGTGTGGTTGAGATTTAACTTGTCCTCAAATGAATTTGCGCAATTTTCGGATCTCTAGTAGTTTGTCGAAGTTCAGCCACGGGGTTGTGGTTAGACTACTCTCTTCTCACTAGGGCGAGTCGGATTCGATTTCAAACGGGGTCGCCCCCGGATTTTCGCATATGGGAGTATTGCCGGACGATGGCGCTGGTTGGCGGGTTTTCTCGGTTTCCTCGCCCTTGCATTCCGACGCTGCTCCGTACTCACCTCGCTTCACACTCATCGGCTCTCAACGCCTGATGTTTAGAGCCGCCCAAGTATCTTCACTCATTCACTCTAGTAATTTGTCAATAAAAGATTGACTTACAAATTCCTTTGGGACTCGTCACGACATAGACAGGTGTGTCTGAGTTATCTACACATTTACAGTGACACCAAACATATCAGAGGAAGGTCACTTGTATACTCGAGAGACACCTATTCTTGACCTCTGAACTCTTAATCTGAATTATTGTGAATTTTACTGTTTTAATCAGTTAACAGTATTTGATTCAACAGTCCCTTCAGTGAATTATCTTACGAATTAGTGAATAATGCCAGTTTTCCTTCACTTATTGATTCAGTGACATTTTACACTGATTCATCGGTCATTTTTATCACTGTTTTTAAGTGATATGTTTTTTGCCTGATGATTCAATTAAACAGATAGTAAAAATGGCCCTCAAAAAACGTACAAAAATGGCCGTTGAACAACGCGTATTTAGTGGAATGACAACGCATACACTGATAAAACCAATACAAAAAACATTATAAAATGTTTTTTGTCTTTCAAAACACCATTTTATGAGGTAACATGTACATTCAGTCTTTCATTCCGTTTTTACGTCTTTAATTTAGTTTTCATATATTGGTCACAGCGCTCTGTTTGCAGGTTTAAACTTCATACAATGATGTGAGGAGAGTGCACTCATAAGTACTTTTCGTTTTAATAGTCTTAACGGTACTAATTAGGCCTAAACCAAAAACGAAAAGTAGGGGCATGCAATTTAAAACCACAAACTTTCGTTGCAGAAATATAAGACATATATTTTCCTCTTTTTTTTTTATCAGCTCGACTTGGTAGCTCATATGGTAAAGTTTGCACAATATATATAGTCAACTATCGTAAATATGTTTATTTCACGTAATTATTTGGCTACATTCAATAAAACCAAATATTTAATTCGCCGATGCAGTTGACCGTCACTTATTCAATCAGTGAAACTGTTTCACGTCCCTAATTCAATCAGTGAAAGCTTTTCACTGGAACAATCAGTGGTTTTCCGCTCATTCTAAGTGGAGCCATTTTCACTGATTCGAGTTGTTGAATTTCACTGCGAATCAGTGGTTTTCCACTGATTCGAATTTAGGGTGTGTGTGTGTGTGTGTGTTTCCATTTACATTCTTCCAATGTATACTCTCTACAATGGACACGCTATTTATAATTTACGACGAGCACTATTGGTCGGCTACCAGCGAGTTGACTACGCTCTAATCGAATGGCTTTTCGTAAACGCATTCTGACATTCATCTAGAGGTCTAAGCTCGAGCTATACTCGTATACGAATAGCTCAATCACGTGACCCCAGCCTGAATAGTTAGCGAAAACGGCAATCTTGACAAGTACGAGAGCTCTCGTATACGTCTATGCCATTGATTTTCAAAGTCCCCCCCCCCCCCAAGGAGACGTGACGACATGCTAAGGGGGGGCGGGGGCGGGGGCCAAGCTGTTCACTTGTACAGTTAGTAAATGGAATTTAGACTTGCTTAATCGGACTGTAGTGATATTATCATTTATAGATTAGCGACGTATCCTTTCTATGTTGACATAGACTCGCTGCCAGTAACCCTTCAAGAGCAGGCGTTTGAAATAAAAAAATGATTCTGCTGCGAAATACGATTTAATTGCCAAACATTGTTTTGTGTCAAGTACTTCAAAGTTCATCCCGACATAGAATAGCAAGCACTGCAATTCTATTTATCTGTTTCAAGCACCTATTCGTGTGATAGGGCGTTTTCAGCAGTAGTAGCAATAAAAAAACGAAGTATAGAAGCAAACTAGATATTGCCAGTGATTTACGTTGCGTAATTTCTTCTATTCAACCAAGAATTGGGAATCTTGTTAAAAATATGCAAGCCCATCCGTCTCACTGATCGATTTGTTCGCCACCATTACTGGTCAATAATAATTAAAATTTAATGAATAAATAAACCTTTGAGACTTTTAATCGTGTTTGTTTTACCCTTATAGCAATGAAGTTTTGCCCCGGGGGTTGTTATTTTTTCTAGAAGGGAGGCATGAAATTTTAAAGTTTGGGAACCCCTGGTCTAGGCCAAGTAAGGGGACAGCCTCTCGGGGTATGTAACGTGAGACAAGGTCAATCTTACACGATAAGTGTGCTGATATGGGGGTAATTGAACCTGCGCTTCCGAGAAAACAGACTAATCTACAGCGAAATGATAACAGGTAGAGTATACTTACTAGGTACCTGAGAAATTCTCGTAATTATTATGCAGTCACGTAGCTGTACGCTTGTTCGTCGCCTGAGATTGGCTATCAATTTGCCTGACGCACTTCCGAAAGACACCTGAACCAATAAATAACACTTTGAGTGCCTCTGGCACAATATTACGTCAATTTAATTTAATGAGTAAACGGATTTACAGTCAATCGTGTCCTTTCGAGTAGTCAGAAACAAGATTGTGTTTTAGCAAGGATTTCATTTTTGCTGGGCTGTAGAGTAATTGTAGAATCAAGTTACATATTACATATAAAATGAATCTATATCCTTGTGGGTTTTTTTTTCAATAAAAATAAATGTTCAAAGTATCTTTCTTCAAACTAAACACCGGCACAGAATGCTTACGTAAAGGCTGTTCACGAAAGTTAGCACTTTAGAAATGAACCTTAGAAAAAAAGTCACTGGCCATGCATACATATATTTGAATGCCTGCACTAAGTGACATGCGCACAGTAAAGTTGGTAACGATGGATGCAAAGTAGTTCTATATTTTAACGTTGAATAAAAAGTGTTACATAACCATTTGTGATAACTTAAAATTATGTCTTTTGCTTTCCGTTTTTTTTTTTTTTTAATACGCAGAAGTGTAAAAACTATCAGATTTGTAAAGTATTTCCTTTTTCTAATAATTTTACAGCTTCACTTGACCGACGCACGAATAAAGTTATGAGGCTCATGGCAATGTAAATTTTACATATGGCGGATAAATACACGACGTGCATACAAGCAGATCTAAAGCAGGGCTTTCAATAGTGCCAATTTTACCGTGAACACCCTATATGGAGTTATGAAACAGTTGCAAAAGTCGCGAAATTCACTTACACCCGCTAGCAGAATAGCGAACGTAGCCTGTATAATATTGCAACACCGTTCGCCAATCGGGGACTGGCAACCTAAGAGCTGGTCGGCAGCGCTGCCAGTAGCGAACCTTCCACAATACGTAGTAACCAATCAGTCACAAGGCTCGTTTCCAGAGCCGCGCGCAGCCAATCAGAGAATGCGTACGCCCACAAGGCGAGCCGGGTTTCCATTCCCGGAGGTGGCACTCGGATGTTCCCTTGTAGGAAACTTGGCGGAGAGAGGTATGAGCTCTTTAAAAAACGAGATCTTAAGCCGTACTTGTGCAAAATATCGGCTCTTACGTTGAAGGTCGCGATAACATACAATAATGTTCCGAGAGTTGTCATTATATTTTGCTTCGTTATCGATGTTTTGCGCAAATATGGTTTAAAACCTCGTTTTTTCAAGGGCTAATACCTCCCTTAATACCTATTCGGTGTAGGTATAAAGTGTCACATATGTTGTCATTTTACTTTTACATGAAGAATAACCTCCCGAAGTTTGTCGGTCTAATTGTGAATCGCACTGTATATAGTGAACTATCGTAAATATGCTTATTTCTCATCATTATTTGGCCAACTTCAATAAAACCAATATTTAATTCGCCGCTGCAGTTGGCCGTCACGTTTCTCCCCACTCTTAATATATATATATATATATATATATATATAATATATATATATATATATATATAATCCTTTCACTTGCTTATTTATTTCTTAATGATCTTTCTCCCAAATGAATTTTTCCAGACTATAATTTCATATCACAATATGAAAAATAATGTAATAAATGAGAATGTAATATATAGTAATATAAAGTTGTTGAAGGGTCGAAAGTAAACTGAAGTTAGAGAGAGAAGAGTACCTGAAGCTCGTAGTATTGTGAGGGACGTAGAAGCTCCGCTTCTGTACAGCTGTGCGGTCTGTGTTGTGCGGCCAGCCCGGGCGGGCTGGGGCTGCTTATCTGCTATCTGACAGCAGCGGCTTCCAGCGGCGCGAGCTGCTATATAGCTCTCTCAGATGCCGAGCTGTGATACTGCGGGACACGTGTCCGCCACGCCAGGCCGGCGCAGAACAGCTCGCGATACAGAGGCCAACGCTAGCAGCCCCTCAACTACAGCCGCACGCCCCGCCAATCTTGACTCGCTATGTCAAATGTTAGTCCGATATGTGATTGTTATTGCGGGTACACGTTTATCGAAACTATCACCATCCTGTATATGCATGCCGTGAAGGAAAAAAAAAACTTCAAAGAAACTGGCGTAGTTTAAGCTTTTCAGCCACGCATTCATTTCTGAATTAAAGCGTTGCGATCATGACATTGTTTGTATGCGTTGACTTGTGTACAGCAATTTTCTTACTACCAGTGAACAACAAGGTTCTACATTCTCGATGTTATAGGCTGTTCACGGTGAAGTGAGCACTTTTCAACACCCTTCTAAATTTTTTTTTTTAATTTAAACATTGCAGTGTGACCAATAAACGCAGTGTATACATTTCACAATCCACACAATTTAATACCTTAAGCTGCAATAAGATATATTTATTAGTGGCTAATGTCTTTTGAGAAGGCCTTAAAAAGTGCTCACTTTACCGTGAACGGCCTGTACTGACATTAACCATTAATGTCGAAGAGGTGTAATAAATTCCACAAATCCGATTAGCCACAAGGAATATTTGCTATGTACAGCGCCGGGCAAAAGTATCCCACGATCGAGGACGTAATGACTGAACGGAAAATTTTTATATAAACTAAAATAGCCTGCCACAGTACGATTTCTTCACTAAATTCGAAATAAATCGGTTGAATGTTTATTGTGATACGGTATAAAAATGGCATTAATCCATGTGGGGCTACCTTAAATAATGGATGAGAAATGAAACTTTCATTGAAAAAGTTGATGGATATAACTAATACTGTCAGCATACAAATTAAAGTTGAATTTTGTTTGCAGTTTCGTTGATTAAAAAAATGTTGAGCTTGACACGAGCTCCCATATATCTTAATATCTCCTTAGTTCGATTGACTTATGGAGGATCTGATTGGTCGCGGCAGAGCAGGCTCCTCCATTCGGCATGCATTACTGAGAATCCTGATTACCCTCCTGAGTCCTAATTACAACCCTTCGGTGACATATTCTCTTCTCGTAGTATTTCTTTCTGCCTGGCGGGCCGTGGTTTGCCCATGTTGGGATAGTTTGGTAGATCTCGCCTAGTGGAAGGGTTGTATCGGAGTGGAGGTGAATCAAACCCCAAGGTGAATCCGATTGCAAACGTCTCCCGCCCAGGGACTGCAACTTTACTCACCGAGAAGGCTGCCAATAAACGGGATGCCAGCTAACCCAAGTCACTTAGGAGTTATTAGGGACCATGGATGGTAGCTAAGTTATAATGGAGGGGGATAGTGATCCGACCAGTCGTTCTAACTCGGATCTACGTTCACCACAGTTGTCCCCAAGAATTTGGTCTCATTGGTTTCCGGCATCGAATAAAGTTAAGTGGAGTGGAAACTATTCGGGTTTTAGGGGTGGTTTTGGGGGGAAAAATAATCTTTATCACCTTCCCTGCTGCCGTATAGGTCGTGCACATATTACGTGGTTAAGTGTCCTTTACTAGGTTAGGGGTTTGCAAGGTTACTATGGGTGTGAGCGTAGCTGTTTGGCAATAACTCACATGCTCATAGTTAGGCCACAGCCAACAGATACCCAGGTATGAATCTAGTCTCGCTTCATGGTCTCGCAAAATTATCGGCGAGATGGGATGCAGGGTCACCTCAGGTACTGGGGATGGAGGTGTGACGTCGCGAGTGGAGTCCACAAGCGGGGCAATATTTGATTTCAATAATTCTCGCTGCATAGCTCGTCGCTCTTTAAAACTATTTCGGCTGGGTAATCCGCCTCCGTTCCTATTCATCTGAAGCTAAAAAAAAAATATTACGGTAGTGTTTTAAAAGATTTACAGCCTCTCAACACAAGGTTCTATATTATAGGTAGTATTCTTTCTCTTCCCTGCCAGAGTTCAGTCGTATTAGGGAATGTCTTTTCATACACGCCCAAGGCACTGATGGAAGAATTGGCAGGTGAGAGTTGGAGTGTCTCTGTGGACAGGCGAGGGCGTGCTGGATGCTCCCAGGTGTTTCGGTATGTTCTTCCGGACTAAAGCCTTCTTCAAGCTCCGTCTCCTGAGGGTTCAGCCCACTTCCAACTTTTTCACAGGGAGAAAGTTAAATACTCAATTGAAAACACTTTCAGTTAAAAATGAGAGGGTTAAATAAATGTTGGAGTCAACCAACAACAAAATAAACTATGACATTATATTTATTTACATCTAGGAAGACACTGGGGAATACTGGTTCAATCATACAATCTAAGTGCTTAAATTAAGTTACTTGGTTATGTTAACTCAGATGAAGGTGAACCTGGACGAACTTTAACAACATTATCTACTCTTTGAAAGATCGCAATTTACAGCGACTGACTTCTCGAGGGGTGGTTGTCCAGAGGGACGTCGTGACGACCTGCTACCGCGGAGTCAAGGAAATAGACTTGGGTAATTAGGCGCCGGGTAAGAACGTCGAAGTTATCTCTGGAGAGCTGCTGGACGTGCTGGTGTAGGTAGTTGGAGCTGGTAGAGCTTATGCAAGCTGTGAGAGGAGGAGGTCTTACCTAGACCAAGGAGAGCTAGCTGACTAGTGCTGTTGGCGAGTTGACGACCTCTGGATAGAGGCGATTCTGAGACTCCTTATATAGTCCACAGATCTTTGCTTTAGGGCTCTCCTGGGGGTTCGGGGGATGCTAGCCTTTCCCCGCTGGGGTTGATCATCTAAGGTTAGCGGGGGGGGGGGGGGGGGGGGCAAGGTATTCCTTATCACCCTGAGTTGAGGCTGACGACAGGTTTATTACCTCCGCTCGAGGCTCTGCTGCTGTGACGTCACTGGGTGCAGGGGTGCTGCGATCCTATGGTGTCCCTTATAACTTACTTCTCTTCTATCGGTGGGTCCGTGGCTCGTAGGGTAAAATTATTTCTGTCGAGGGGGGTGGCGACCACATGTCGAAGTTTGGGCAGGCAGTTCAATATAAATAATTAAGCACGTTAATTATCTTCTGTGTCTGTAATTGTCCATCCCCTGGATCAATCCTGTAGTCACTTGGAGTTGTGTATGCGGCTTATGACTTACCTCGAGGCTCTCAGCACTTGCTAATGGGTGAAGTCGACCCATAGTGTGCGCAGTCGCGCTGTGCAGCAGTGTGGCATGCATCAAGCTAAAATGTTTATATGGCCGCCATTTTTAAAATAGGCGTGTTTAACCCTCTCAAGGTTTATCAGTTTACATGGCATGCAATAGAGTTACTTGTTTGCTAGATTTTGTTTAATAGTTTTTTTCCTAGATATTACATCACTTTAATTTTCCATGTAATACTATTTTACAAAATGGCGGACAAATTAAAGATTTTGTGTGGACACATGTGATGGTTGTAATAAATACAGCCAGTGCACAATGTTTACTTGGAATCAATGAATGATTTCGACGATTTAACATATAAAACTAAATTAGTTGTGTGTCCACCATTTTTAAAATATGTGTCTAACATATATATCAGTGAACTACATACCGCAGTACAACTTGTTCCCTTATTTGCTAGGAATCTGTTAATTTCTTCCTGAGATATAACCAATAAAATTATACTTATTCATGTGGCACTATCTTACAGAATGGAGGACAAAAGAGGCTTGAGTAAACACATTTGATCTTTGTTATATATACTCCTAGCATACAAAAATAAGTTTTAATTGATTAAATTGTTTTGAAGTTACAGCTGACTATGCTAAAATAGCTAGACGGCCTCCATTTTGAAAATAAGTGACCAATATACTTGAAACATATATGTATGTATCAACTGCCACAGTACTACTTGTTTGCTAAATTTGGTACAAAGATGTAAATTGTTTCCCGAGATATTACACAAATACTTCATTAATTCATGCAGTACTATCTTATTAAATGGCGGACAATAGTGGTTGTTTTGCTTACATGATGTTTATAACAGATACCGTATGTGTACAAAATTTGGCTCAAATTAGTCAAATGATGTGGTAATTATAACAAGTAAACCTAAAATATTTGTATGACCACCATTTTGAAAATATGTACCTAATAAAGTTATATTTCTTATATTTACCTAAACTATCATAGT
The DNA here is from genome assembly GCA_029891345.1 of Dryococelus australis. NCBI lineage: Eukaryota > Metazoa > Arthropoda > Insecta > Phasmatodea > Phasmatidae > Dryococelus > Dryococelus australis. The sequence goes on along the minus strand of CM057007.1, from coordinate 72,477,479 downwards.
ATTACTTACATGCCAAATTGGGCGTAAACTGGTTCAGTAGTTTTCGAGTTATAATGTAATGTAAGCTTTCATAATGTGATTGCCTCTACAAGCACTCAATGAGTGACTCGCAATGAAGAAGCTTTCAACTCACTGCGTGAAGGCTTCATTTCATTTAAGCAAGTGTCTTGTCACAGTGGCTTGGTGACAAGGTGTTTAATTTCGAATAGGAAGGTTGTGGGTTCGAACCCCAGTCTGAGCATAAAATTGAATAATTCAATATGAGGTGCCCATATTTACACTAATAGATTATCATGAAAGCATTCGAAATTTGGGCCAAAATCCTTGCTCATGCTCATAAAAAATACTAGCAATATATGCTATTAATTGCAATCACCTCATGTTCAGCAATAAATACTCTCTATAATATAAAAAGCTCTGTGCAAAATGAATGCAATCATAGTGTTTGAGGACCACCGCAACACATTGAACATCAGTGGTGAGACAACACGTGTCTACCCACAAATGCGTGTTATACGGTCCTTGATGTCCTTACAGGCCATTGGTACTTCTGCATAAACCTGTTGTTTTAGCTTTCACAAGAGATAGAAATTCAGTGGTGTAAGGTCCAGTGAATGTGCAGGCCATGTTATGTTGCTGGCCTGGCCGATCCTACGGTCCAGAAATGTACACACACAGTAGTCTACTCACTACTATAGCACAGCATAGACTAAAGGTATCCATGCAAACATGTGTGAAATGTTCTATTGAAAGGTGAACATTAAACCACATTGTCCCATTTAACATACCAAAGTTGACCCCCATATTTCCATCACCCCTCGACGTAAAACCAAACTATTAGCATCACATTATGGCCCCTTTCACCCCAAAAAAAGTTTGAAACATTTTCTTCTATATTTACAAGTGGGCGAGTTATTAAGGTGACCTGTTTTAAATGCATCACAAGCATTAATTAAAAATACTTATTTACTACATATTTACTTATTGTTTACAAGACTGTCGAATCTCTAGACAAACCATTAGAGAACTTAAAACTAGAAGATGGCAAGATTGATAATACTATATTAGTTACCAAGTGATGTTAAATATTTTTTAATTTATTAAGAATAATAATAATTACAATATAAGCTTAGAAAATTGGTTTAAAGATATTTGGTTTCCTTTGTTTGAAAAAGAACATGTATTGATCACTAATGATGTTTTAGCTGTTTTATATGGTATTCCAGGTGACTATTATGTGACGCCTGAAAATGTGTCATTAAATAAGAGACATTATGTGAAATTTCTTAAAACTAATGAAATTCTACATACAGAAATAAAATATAACCATCTTGCTTTAAAAAATGAATACATTCAAAATGAAACCAAAACTTTAAAACCTAACAATCTCGTTCAAAATAAGTGGTTTTTATTAACATTAGATGATTTTAGATAATCTGTAATGACATTTAATACAAAACAATGTAGGGAAATAAGACAATATTATTTGGTTTTAGAAAAAATATTAATCGATTACCTAAAACTATACTGCAACTATAGAAAAAAACTAAATATATTCAAGTTCAACAAGAAAAAGAAAAACATGCTTTAGAACTTCAAGAACAATTATGTACAGAACAAAAAGAAAAATTGAAACTACAAGAAGAAAATGAAAAACTAGAACAATTTATTATGAATATGAAAAATTTTATACACAAAGTCAAGCATAAGACAAAAAATGGTTACATTTACAATGCAACACTTAAATGATATGCTTTAATTAATAATTTTAAAATTAATAAAACAGATAATTTAACTTTCAGAGATTCAAATTTCAAATCTTCACATAATGAACAAGAAAAATTTTATATTTGTTTCCAAGAGGAAGTTTACATTGCACACAAAACATAAAGATTAATTCACTAAATATTTCATGATTTTTGCGATAAAAAGAATAAAGAAATATTTATTTTGCATTACACACCTTTACTTGAAATTGTAAAATTAATAATTATAAACATAAATGAGCCTATTGATTACATAAATAATTTAACTAAAAATCATTTAGTAGAAATATATTCTTTGAAGCCAATTATTCCAGAAAAAGTGCATTAAAGTAATGATAACAACTTATCATGTAAGCTGCAAACAAAACTATTCGCTATTAGATGACTTTATTGTTGATAACAAATAAACATATCATGTAAATATTTATTAGACAGATAGAATTAGGCAATACCAGCAGTATAAAATCTTGGAAAGAAACCAAACAAATTTTAAATTGGAAGGATAGTAAAATACTTGTTACTAATAACATTAAAAAAATTATATTTAAATATAATTAATTTAGCTTTTGTTAAATATATTATGTAAAATTCATAAAACAACTGTTTTATTAATCCAAGAGTTATGTGAGTTATATAAACCCAACCATCTTACATAAATTTTATCACATTTAGTTTTTAAAACTTTTTCAACCAAATATTGATTTGGATAGTTGGTTTTCATAATTTCATATTCATAAAAACTACCCTTTATTTCTTCTCCTCTGGTATCTTTCAGTTTGTAAGTTGCACATCACAATTTAAAACCTCACAAATTTCTTTAATTCTGATGTCCAATTTGCTGTATAACACTTTCCAAAGATTTGTTTACTCTAGCTTACGTGAACAATATCGCCAAATTTATATTTTGTTTTAGTAAAAACATTCGCAAAATACGCTTGTGCAAAATCTTGTCATAATTTTTTTTCATTTTGCTGATTGACTTCAATCGATTTCATACCAATAGTACTATGTTTTGTATTGTTATATTCTTTCACTTAATCATCTAATATATTTATCCATTTGTAATTGCCATTTAAAGCAAATTCTTCCACATTTTGTTCTTCGTTGTACGATCATATCTCTCTACAACACTGGCTTTAATTTCACTGAATGTAGAATAATGATTGATGTTATATTTTTGCATAAATTCTTTAAATATTTTATTATAAAATTCTGACCCATTATCGCTTTGAATACTACGCACATTACTTTCAACAATTTACATTCTAAAGCATTTGCTACATTCTTGGCGGTTTTATCTTTAATTGGTATTAAAATACATATTTTGAAAAACATTGAAAACCTAACATCGCAAACCTAACACTTCTACCCTTCTAATAGTGTCACTGACAAACTGCTGCATTGACTCATTGGGATTTTGAAATCTTTCCAGTATTTTCATACGTTGGTGCGCGATAGCTACTGATGAACCAGTCTGTCTCAACAATGCCTAACTAAACTCACTAAATGGCATAAATTCACTTTTCGCCTGTCCCACTACAGTTTGCAAAGGCTCTGGCACTTTGAACATTATAGCGGCATACAAAAGCGTGATTTCACAAATATTTAAAGATGCGATTCTAGCCATTTGCACCAAGAGATTTGCTACTAACTTTAAATTCAGGCTGCGTATTACCTCAATACTATAAACCGAATGAGGTGGCAAATATTTGTATTTTTAAAGATGCCAACTGCATCGTACTCACCCGCATATCTTGTCGGAGGGTATCTATCCCATCGTCCAGATTGAAGGACACCCCTATGTCTGTCAGACTTCTAGAGGGACTCTTTCATGAGGCGCTGGATCCACGATGTATGGATACCTGTAGAAGTCATTTTGTAAATGAGTTGATGCACCACTACTAATAAAAGTCACTCTCACGACCACTGGAACAAACCCAAGGGAGTTTGTACAATTTCATAACTTTACAAAATTCCTAACTTTACATTTCCTTTTAATCGCTCTGCATTGAGGAAGCAGAGTTGCGCAGATTTCTCTATCCTGTATGTGACGGTGTTTGCCAACACATGCAGGACGAGGTCCTCGTCTCAACTGCTTCCTGAATGTAGGTGTTTTAAGGTTGAAAACAGCTGAGAGCCCCCCCCCCCCCCCAATGATGTCAAAAAAGGGATATGGGTTGGTACAGTGAAAAGGTTTGAAGATGTTCGTTGCTTTACATTTATATATCAACTTCAAATCATTTGCAATATTTTCCCCTAAGATCACATTGAAAAAACTTTATATAAAATATACTTTTCCCACTGATTACATTTGGTATAACAAGGTAGTATCAAAAATAATTCTGTTTAAAACTTCCCCCAAAATTCACATTTTTACAAAATTACATTTTATTCCAGCTATACATAGGTTACATATAATTATCTTGCTTCAACCTATACTTAACTAAATTGACAGCTGCCCCCCCCCTTTAAAATGTTGTCGAAACAGCAGTTCCTGCCCAAGTGAAAACCCTGTGTTGTCTCCCCGAATCTGGACGAGACACCTGTATTTATATTTTGTTTGAAATCATCTAGAACATTACGAAACTATCTTCACTCCGTCGATATCCAGAAGTCCTGGAAGGGCACCCTGGTGGTATGTGACTGGCTGGCTGGCGTCACGTGGTCAAGGTGACGTACAAGGGAGGGGAACCAGTCTTAGTTTTCGCGGGCGGCACAGACCCGTGGCGCCCACACTTGCAAACCAGCAGACCCGCCCAGCGGACGTGAGGCGTGGAGCTCGTCAAACACACCCCCGTCGAACCGAAGGTAAGCCGTCCCAAACGGCCAACATATTCTCAATTTCTTATGTGTTATGTAACACCCTCGTGTAGTTGATTCCGGCACCGATAGGTATTCTCACCACGACACAAGGATGATGCATGTGGAAGGGTGGATACAGATTCCTGTTATAATAGTGTTTGCAGAACTTAAGTTAAAGACGTGCTCCGGTCTTTACAAAAAATTTATTTGTAGAAATATATTATTTTATCAATAAATAGGTTTGTTGGTTGTCGTTTTCATTTGTTATCCACATAGAACAACTGTAGAATACATATTAACCACACCAGTGTACTTATATTTTAAGAGGAGAAATTTCAGAAAAAAGTACAATGACAAAATCTCAGTATATATATATATATATATATATATATATATAATATCGTCTGGCATACAACATAAGCATATATACTTGAGCATTTTATATGAGTAAAATAAATATTTTAATAATTTATTTGTATATCAAAGGATCTTGAGTATTCAATATCTTTCACAACTAAGGCCTTCTCTTTTCAAATTAAGATACTTTAAAACAAAACATGCTATTTTCAGAAAGACAGCAAGTGAAATCACCTTCGGGTACCTGTTTGCACGTTTAAGCCATAAGGGGACATAAACTTTTCTTAATTTTGTGGGTTACATGTTTTATCGTCCCAAAAAAAAAACACAATCATGTTAATTAGTTGCCAATGTTAAGAAAACTTCGTTCAACCAGACTATGAACAATTCATGTTAATGCGAGCTGTAAGCTCGGAGCACATGGCATGCGAACAAAACTTTTAGATTTTACTTGGTGCTGGGGAGAATCAAAATTTCGTCTGCTGCGTAGGCCAAGAAGCAGCACTCAAGAAGAAACCAAGAAAGGCTGTGGAGAAATCATCCCAGGAGGGATGTTGGTCCACGATCTACTGCATCGTAGAACGAAACTCCAACACGCGCTCCGCTACAAGATATATCAAAGAAAAACAAATAATGTGGCTCGGCACACACAGAAATAACACGAAACGGCAAAAAAAAAATCATTAATTGTTCAACGTACCCTTATCGGTGGGTGAAATTACCAATTACATGGAAAGAAGACTGTAGACAAGTAGACACATATTGGTAGAACAACTACATGCTGCATGGTTAAGTTCAACAAGGAGGCAATACCCCGCGAGCAGGAATAAATATGAAATCGATCGTGCTCAGAACTCCAGTCTGGTGTGACTAATCGACATGTAATACGATATTTAGCAAGATGTATAAAACGGAGGTAACTAACAATTATTCCATTAGGTTACTTTAAATTATATTTGCATCTTGCAAATACTAAATGCTCATTAAATTATTAAGTATAATAAAATTTTGGACACAACATAGACATATATCACATAGTAAAATTATTTAAATTTTCATCAAATAATTTGCCTCTTCAAGTTAACAAGACCAGGGCAACAGTAAAATAATTTAAATAGATTCTCAATGTTTTACATTTTGAATAGCATAAACAAATCAAATAAATATAACCGGAGCACGTTTTAACTAAACCAATCATTTTTGGTGAAGAAGTAATCAGTGAGGAACTTATTAAATTAATAGTAAGGAAAAAAATTTAAGCTGTGCCAATACAACTGGCACATATGGCACTGTCGGATTTAACCTTCGTTCGATGTACAAGGATAGCCATCCCGAGATTCATATTGCATTGTTTTATTAATGTGTTTACACGATTTGCTAATCATCAATAGATGCACTAACAAACACGGCTGCTATCCTTATTGTAACAAAAATACAAACAAACTCTCGAGCTGTATTTTCGAACGAGGGCCGTCAAATGAGTGGCCAAACAAATATATACAGTTGAGTCAACAAAATATTTAATTGACAGTCTAAATTTTTTTTTTTTTGGCCCAACACACAGATTTTGTTCATTCAAATATACATTTTGTAAGACGAACAAAAGTAATTTTGTAGTTTTTCTAATTTTGTTTGCTCAACAATATATTTTGTTTGGGCAACCAAATGTATATTCGGCCCTATACAAAAGAATATTTTCTTCGATTTTCTCTCAGTGTTGATGATACAATCCGCTACTGTATGCTGTAGCCGGGATATTCGCAGCTTCCCTACACGCCCTCGGCTACAAGAACGGATAAAAGCAAACATACTAGTTAGGGTTGATGGATGGCACAAAAAACAGCGCCGGGGAAATTTACGACGTCGAAGGGGCGTTTCAGAATTCATTGATTTTAAAAAAACCAAATTGGTCAGTGGGGGTTGGGGGGGGGGGTGTGGGACAACCCGTGTCGCTTCTTTGTAGAGAAACAGGCAAGACAGCTCGGAACACATACATCGTGACCGAGACGAGCAAAACGATCTAAAACAACGGAACCACGAATTAACTCCGCTAATTAAATTCCACACACTGGGGCGTGTCCAAGAGCAGGGCTCGGGGGTTAAAACCACCCCCACTCCCCCCCTAACCCATGCAAAGATATTAGTCTATTATAAAGTTTTATTTTCAAGCTACGGTTGCCCCTTTTAAAACCCACTTTAATTTGCGGTTTAAGGCGTTGCAAACAAGACAATTTTATGTCTGCTGTTCTTAAGAGTACATGGCCACTGACACTTTTTTACGAGTTCAGGGCACAGAAACAAAGGAAGTGATAAGGACGGCTACACTAAACAAACGCCTCATCGCTGCTGCGAGATAGGCGGGCAGTGGTTTTGTTGCTGCTCTGTATTGCGCGATCAAAGCCCACAGATTAAACTGTACACTCACTGTTGTAAATTTTCTCCTTCCTCTCACAAAAACTGCTCAAGCAAGCTCTAAAAAATTTCATTTTGTAATATACTGGTTTAGATAACTACACTGTAAAAAAATTCAGGTGAAATTCCTTTAAATGTGAGGGAAGCAAATTGCCTCCATATGTGCGGTAAATTTTCCTCTTAACCATAGAGTAAATTTACATAGCAAGTAAAGTACTATTAAAGGCCGTTCACGATAAAGTGAGCACTTTTGAAGCCCTAGTTACTTTTTTCTTTCAACCAATTTATATTGTTCCTCCACTTGTTGATATAAACCCTGCCACGTGTGAGTAATAAACACAGTGTATACATTCATCATGCCCAAAACCAAATGTCAGAGGCCACAATGAAATGTATTTATTGGTAATTATGTCTGATGAAACGGCTTCAAAAAGTGCTCACTTTACCGTGAACGGCCTATATCTAATTGTACGGTAATAGTACCTGCCAAAAAGGGGGAGGAGGAAGATCCCATACAATTAACGGAAAAAATAACTATAATGTATAATAAAATTGTATTTAAAATTATCCCGGAGTATTAGAACTGTTTATATTATTATCTACATCCTCTAACGAACCGAAACCTTAACACTAAAATCCTTGACACTTGCTGGTGAATGGGCGCCTCCCATGGTCTTCTACCACGATAGTCCGATGCGCGATCCATTACACCACCACGACAGTGTGACAGTATCCGTGAATATAGGCGTGTTACATGATTGTCTCTTCCTCCCGTCTCCCCACTTAGCTGTTGAGACAATGCTGAAGAGATACACGTGTCGTAGGGTAATTTTCCCATCCATGTATGGAATTTTCCACTACCATGTACGCGAATTTTACTCCATTGTGCGGTAATTTTACCTTACCCCTAAGGAAAACTATGTTTCCCCCACTAGTTTGCGAATATAGACCTACACTTGTAAGGTAATTATCCCATTATTTTTTGCAGTGTGATTTTTACTCGTTCTGTCATAAAGAAGTCTTATCCAGAATATTTATCTTCCGAGACACCCAGAAACGCGCAATTAAATAATGAAAAGCTATTTCAGAACTTGTAACTCATTTACTGTCAGTCAGCATAACACTTGTGTCGCTGTGACGGGCTGAAGTTCTCGTGTTCACCTGTAGTGATGTGAAACATTCGTAATCTGGGCCAGTGGCACTAATTAAGAAACATTTACCCACAGTGAATGCCATTGGGTTCCGACGTCACGCTAGAGCCAATAATAACCATTGCGTGTGCTGTGTAAGCATTTGTGTACACTGGATCCGAATGTGTTGGAATGGTATGTTATATACAGACACAACAACTGTTTCCGTCAGCAATTGACGCATGTTCTCAGGTGTTGCAATCGCTCAGTATTATGCCGTGTGCTGTACTCAAGAAGCGCATGCTTCTTTTAACCAGAGAACGTGTTGCGTACTCGATAACATTCATACACACACTGTTAAAATTGTCCGTATGTTTACGGTATGTTTTACGGAAATGTGCAGTAAAAACAAGGAAACGCAATATGCAATGACGCAAAACGGAGATGAGTCCGTAAACACAAAATACGGAAAGTTTCCATATTTCCTATAGCTTCGGGTTTCTGGGACGAAAAATGCCGAATCTGCACGAAGGTTTCTTTGCCACTGTAGCCTGTAAATTATCGTTTCTACGATAGTTAAGGTTATTCACGCCACTAAGGCCTATTTTTTCAAACATTAAAAATTAGCATCAGATGTTTGTAACATTTAGAAACACTTAAAAAAATGCACTAACTTTAGTAGAAACTGAAACTTATGTCACTCTATTATGCATACAAAAGTTATACCAAGTTATTCCAATGTCACAAAAACGTGAAATGAAAAAAAAGGGAGGGGGGGGGGTGCTTAGAGTCATGGAGTCGCAAGTTTAGACGCAGCAACGACAACACAATACATAAGGAAACCCACATAACAATATTTTTATTGCCCCTTTTTATTGTACACTTGAAGTACAGAAAACAAACTAAGAAATTAACTGAGAAGTTCCGCAAAATTTACGGAAAGTCCATTGTTTGGAAATCAGTGCGTCCGTTACTTTTCGGAGAGCTTACGGACACCTCTGGATAACATTTTACCAGCATTTCTCCGTAAAATAGACAAGAGCTACAGAAATGTCCACACACGAGTTCAGCCATAAAGAAGAGAGACATTTGGCTCCCTTCGTGCGCGGCGACTGAGCAGCGGATGTTGCAAATAAGACATTCCTTGACGTGTGTTGTACTTTAAAACTAACACAGCAGATGTTTATGTCATCGCAACCAATAAGCTGTATACTCACTCTTCGTTTATAAAAAAAATAAGAACTCTCCAAAACCTAGAACAATAACACGGTTTACGAATCATTTACGCACAATGAAGATCATTGCGCATTTGACATACAAAGTGTTCAGTGCTCACCAAAATAATCTGCAATATGTCCACTTGTGTACACCGAGGTCGTGTCCGAATGGGCAGCTTTGGTTGGCTAAATGATCACGTGACCCGATTTTGTATACGAAAATGGTGACGTATTTGGTAATTTGGTATTTCGTACTTTGTATCTAGCGGATGTTAGCGAAAATACAAAATGACCAAATCAGCTCCATGTTTGTTTTTACTTTGAAAGCACATACACGAATGCGTAAATAAAATTACTTTTAAATCAAATAACTACACATAAAAATACACTTGGCATGTTTTAAAAAGCAAGCAAGTGTTGTGACTTGTCCTACCTATACGGCAGAAATTTTTTTTTTAAAGTCGTTATTGCATAATTTAGCATTTTATTATTTATTTTACGTATTCGTAGTATGTATATTAGTGATGATTGCAGAAATATTACGTCTGTTTTAAGCATAAAATATAGATAAAGATATTTTGCACTGTTATTGTAATAACGTGTTGCCGCGAGTGCTAAAACAAGTGACTGTCGACAACGTCCGAACTGATAGCTACCAAATCACGAATTTACAAAATAACGAAGTTGGTCAATTCGGACACGGTATGACTATAAATAGGTTTGAAAAACCCGTAAAATGAAATTTCGTGAACAATAAACCGGTTGTGCAGTGAAATGATCTTGAATGTAGTTATTTCTGATACGGAGTGTTCGTAGAGTCCAGGACAAATCGGGGGGGGGGGGGGGGGCGGAGGTCAGAAAACAAACACTTAGAAAGGAAGTTATAATAAGTCGCTTGTCAGGTCTGCCGGCGTTTAGAATTTCGAGAAACAAAATAACGACGACAGTTATGTCACATCCGCAGCGCCTGAAGAGGAGAATGAAATCCTCTGTGGCTCGGTCCAAAACTTCCCTCCTGCGGTGAGAATACGGCTGGGAGGTGTTGCTGCACGGCGCTCTTGTGCTGTGAAGTGATCGCATGTTGTGGCATGGCGATGGCTTCATCCCTCGCCGCTAGAAGTGTTCATAAACACGCGACTGTGTGCACTGACAACGCCTCGTGCACCGCCATACATTGTTCGTACTTTCGCAGAAACAAAAACTTGCGAGGTTAGCAGCCGGATCGCTGAGCTGAGAGGTCTTGAGAGCCGATGACGGCGAAGCGAGGAGACGTGATTGGAAATTCGTAGGAAAGTTCAAGGCAGTGCGTCATACCATTGAGTAAAGATATTCCTGGAGCGGACTTCCCCGGGTTAAATTTTCTGACCACTCCATCTGTAGTTCGAGGGATGAACACCACGTCGCGCTAGTGCATATTCATGGCGTGTGCGTGGGGAATTTCGGCGGTGTTGCCACATTGACATCTACCCCCTCTCTCTCTCTCTCTCACACACTCATTCTCCATCTCTGCCCCCTCCCCCCTTCTCGCGACGCCCCAACTGTAGAACGTGTTCTGAATGTCTGCTGTACCCACAAGCTGGGACAGACAAAATGGCGGACACCGAAGTGCCTATCTCAATTCGAATATATCCCTTTACGAAAATAATACAAGTTCTATATGCATGAACAAAATGGAACATAATGTACGCATAAGTAACGGGAAACGTTGCATATTACTCACACGGTCATAATAAAGGAACAAACACCACTTTATAAAATACGAGATAACTGTGGATTTATGTTCTTTATATATATATGTATATATACCGTATCACACGTACACACAGTAAATAGTTTGCGCAGCTCAGTGAGTTAGTGCGTAGGTCTGTGCCACGTAATTGTAGCTTTTAGAGTTCAAATCCCCCAACGTGTAAACGAATGTTTTATGTGGCACATTATGGATGTTTATAACTTATTTTATTGTTAGAAAATGTTTATTTCCAGAATGTCTTTGTCTACGAGTAATAATACTCAAGTATCAGCACTGTACAATCGACTAGCAGAGGTTGTTTGCTAATCACATCGACTGGTTTCTAAAGTACAGAATCTGAGCTGTATAGTGTGAGTAATGTTAACAGGCACACGCGAAAGCCTCGAGTTTAATATTGTAACAGTTCTGCCTTCTTTTGGCAGTAAAAGCGTGTTTAATTACGGAGAGCACATGATTGATTATTATGCTCATTAAAGATATACATTTAAAAACAGGTGCTTAGCTGGGATGGGAAATGATGTATTGAGACATATCCCTCCACCGAAATGAAAATAAACTTTGAAAACAAAATTACAAGTTTTATTTAATTTTAATTAAAAATTATGTTATCGTCCTTGAACACGAAGAATGTTTATAGCATTTTGTGGTTCCATATATGTACATGAACCCATTGATTATAAATAATTATGTAATTATAAATTTGTAATATTACAGGTTTTGTATTTTGTTCTGTAACATCTGGTTTTTCTTTGATATGTGTTAAGGTATGATTTAATTTTAATACGAATATTTTCTTTATTTTTGCACTGTGTTAATTTATGATATGCAGATAGGTTTTAAAATTATTGTATTATTCCTTGGAGATGATTTAATGTTTTGTTATTGTATTTGTCTGTGACTGAGCATACACCTTGCTCGCAGGATTGATAAACACTGGTTGATAAGGGGCGAATAGCGTGACTGCTAAAAAAGGAAGTTTGTTTGGAATAAAATATAGAGCAGAAATAAAAAGGTTCGTTAAAGGAAAGTTCAGCAAGAATATTGAAGTGATGTTTCGTTGTATAATAGTTGAATTATTTTGAAAAGGAAAATTATAATTAACCACTGTCACGTATAAACAAACATTTTATTTCCACAAGAAGAAGTTGATTACAAATACGTGAAATTTGCAAGATGATTTAGCTTGCAGATATATTAGGAAGAAGATTCTGCATAATATTGAACGATATGCATGATTGTAAAGAAGATATTCCTGACGGCGGGAAGTCCCATCTCATCGAGGATTCCAGAGTCAACTGGTGAGCTGCTGTACAACCGGGATCATTCTGCGGCGGGTCGACGACGAAGCTCGACGCCCGGACACCCGAGAGAAGAGACGACGTGCTTCGCGAGGTTCCATCAGGTCGGAGAGAGAGATAGATAGAGAGAGAGAGAGAGAGAGAGAGAGAGACAGAGAGAGAGAGACAGAGAGTCTACAAACTGTTTGCCATTCCTGAAGTTTCCGCGTCAGATAAGTCCCATGCAACCTTATTAACACTAAAACTGGATCACTGACGAAGTTGAGCTAGTTTTATTCAAGCAATCCTTACAATAATGTTGTTCGTTCCAATATTAATAATTTATGGATGAAAGCTAGAATTATTTTATGCAGAATATTTCATCATTAACATTGACAATGTATTTTGTTGTAATTTGACATTTTGATTTTTTTTATTTTCATCAAAGGAGCATTTAATTTATAAACCATTAATATAATTTGAAGTTAATAATTAAAAAAAAAAAACAGATATTATAAGACTATTTAATATTAACTGTGTGACAGCTGATGATAGAAACAAGAAGCTAGCTCGAGCTAATGTTTAAATTAGCATATTTGTAAACAGTTTTAAAGTTTATTTCTTTAAATTAAAACTAGCCGTTATAGTTCAAAAATATAAATATAAAATATCCCCCGCCCCCTCATTACTCCACCGGAGTACATTTCTAGCTACGCCCTGGTTTAAATAAACGAATCGAATCTACACTTGCTGTATGAATTAACACTCCTTGTTATGAAGATGATCGTACATGTTATCAAATATATTTCGTCAGTATAGTATAATCGTGCAAACAAAATGAATGGTCGTTAACGAAAAAAGTATTTATTCATTCAACAAAACATGGGGCACACAGAACATAATTACTTTAGGAAAAGTACATTATAATTATGTAAATATGCCTCTAAGTTAACACACAAGAATGCCCTACTGTCACAAATCATTCAGATTTTTACATAGTGTTCGTAAATTGCTGTCATTATCCATTTTTATACTAGGAGACGACAAATATTCCAGAATACACGAAAAACTTTTGACACTGTCAAGGTATTAAAAAATATTTCTGATATTTTTAGTGACAACTCTACACTATGAACGTAGAAATGTATTGTTTCGACTGCGTTTATACACACCTGCACACCGTAATGCAGCGTAAGCTGCGACGCCTGAAGTAAAGCTGAGTTTACAATAGAAATATTAAAGCATTATATTATGCGTTAAGATGTGAGCAGAAGAAACGAATGTGTGTTCTCTTATGTTTTGATTCTTAGTGGAACTTATCAGGTCGTGTACGTTGGTGGGATTTCCTTAAGCATTGAAATAAATAGATGTATTTTATATCTTTAGAAATAATTGCTAGGCTACGACCAAGCAGTCGGGGTTGTTGGCGGGAAACTGTTATTTTTAGAGTAATGTAAGTATAAAACAATTTGACAAAGGCGTGTGTGTGTCCACATGTTGACGATTATATTCGTTCACAAATAATAAGCTTCTCTGATCGCAAATGTCGGTTTTGAAGTATGATCGGCTTCATTATGGTTATTTTATACGAGGTTACGTTAGGAACAAAAGTAAACATGACAGGCTTGCTACTTGTTCCCATTCGCTGGAATTAAGGATAATAATACTAATTAATCAAGCACGGAAGTTTTTGCACAAAAAAACCGCTGTTTTTGAAGGGCCGCTGTGGGCAACGGAAGTGAGCCGGGGGGGGGGGGGAGGAAGCCGACCCCCCTTACTCTCTCATCATTGCCGAAGCTCAGAGCGGGGGGTGTGCTCGGGCCCTTGCGAGGGCCCTTATACCACCCATACGGTTGCAGCAGTTGTATCTCTCTGCGGGCTGAGGAAGTTTCCCTCTCCAGACCGCAAAGAACACACAGCCCAGAGGTCAGGACGCCCTGCACGTCCCGGCGCAACTCAGACAGCCCGCCTGTCAGACCAGCAAAGCCGCGGTTCCCTAACCCTGTCCTTTCCTGCCTGCGGGGGGTAGGTGGGTGGCAAACATTTAACTGAGTGCCCAAGTTTGTATTTCAGTAACGGTATCAATTTTGAAAATACAGGTCTTGTGAAATTAAATATTAACAAAGCTGGCATATGGTTTCGAAGAATCCATATGCCTGCAGTAGATTTATAATTTTTTTTTCTCTCTCTTTTCCTTCCCTTTTTTTTTTTTTTTTTTAGCCAAGATTCCCGTGAAGTTAATTTCAAGGTTCGTGAGTTCTGCTTGCCATGAATTGCGAAATGGTAGGGTGAAGCGTGAGATGGTAATTAGTGATTTTAAATTTATATATTTCCATTGTGGAGAAAATTAATAAGTTAATTATAATACTCGGCGCGAAAAAATAGGCTCAATTGCAGTTGAATGAGAAGGAGCAAATGCTGGAGGCGTGTTGTTATGTTTTTTTGGTGGGGTGGGGAGATGTGCGCAGCTCCGATGAGGATTGAGAAGTTCACTGGAAACAGCCACAGGGAAGTAGTTTTATTAACGGTTTGCGAATTTCCGTCCCGGACTGATCAGAGAATTTCCTCGCTCTGCCGAGGTTTTAATGTGTTATTTGCAGTTTCGTTTACTGTGTTAATTTCGGCATTTTAGGTCTTTTTAAGTGGTTACGCGTGTCTGGTTGATACTGCCCTATCCTTTTGAGTACGGGGTTTGGGTGTGTTAATAATTTATCATAGAATTTATTGTTTTGAGAATGGAATTTATTGCCTATATAAGGTACTTTAAGTGCATCGTGAATGTCGGAAATGCGTGTACGCGGCGGTGCATTTGTGATTATTTTTAAATATTTATTCTGGACGACTTGAAGTGATTTAATTAATGTTTTAGACGCGGTTCCCCATGCTTCATTTCCATACATCATGGCTGAGCGGATTTGAGAAGTATATATTAAAAGTTTTAGCTGTTTAGGAAGCCGAGGCGATTTTAGTAGAGGGTAAATTAAGGGGATTTTTCCTAGAGCTTTTTTCCTTGTTTCGTTTATGTGTGCGGACCATTTAAATTTATTATCTATTGTTAAGCCTAAATATTTAGCTGTGTCTGAGTAGGGAATGTCTACATTATTGTATTTTAATGGTTTAATTACTGGCTGTTTCCTGCGCGTGATAATGACTGCTTGACTTTTTTCTGCATTAATTTTAATTTTCCAATGGTTATACCACTGACTCAACTCGTCTAGTTGACACTGTGCAAACAAATGTGCATATTTTATATGTTTATCTTTTGAATAGAAGAGGGTGTCGTCAGCATACATCTGTAGAGTGCAGTAAGTGCTGGGGATATCGGCAGTGTAAATATTATATAGAAATGGAGATATTGCGGAGCCTTGAGGTACTCCTGCAGTTAGGGGACGGTGGGAGGAGTTTGCGCCTTCTAAATTTACGAAGAATTTTCTGTTGGAGAAGTAGTTATTTATGAGGTGGATGTAGCTCGGGAAATTTAAAATTTATGAGTTTTTGAATGAGGCCAGGTATCCAAACCTTGTCGAAAGCTTTAGCCACATCCAGGAATACAGCTATTGAATATTGTTTATTTATGCGTGAAGTTTTTATAACTTCTGTAACAAAAGTGGTTAGAGCGTGAGTTGTGGAGTGGCCTGCCCTAAAACCGAACTGCCTTTGCGGAATAATGCGTTTTTTAATTGCATGTGAGTTTAATCTAGCTAAGAGAATTCTTTCAAAAACTTTGCTTAGAGAGCTGAGTAGCGATATGGGCCTCCGGTTTACAGATAATTGTGGGTCCTTGCCTGGTTTAGGGATAGTGATCACTTTTGCCAATTTCCATGCAGGTGGGAAGTAGTTGAATTTTAGTATGGCGTTTAGGATATCCAGTAAAAGACAGAGGGCTTCGTATGGGAGGTTTTTAATAGTTTGGTTGTTTATTTTGTCTGGGCCTGGCGCTTTTTTAGGGTGTAGGTTTTTAATGGTAGCTATTAATTCTGGCATGGTTATTAATTCCGGTTATTTTTTGGTTTTCTATTTAGAAATTTCTGTATGTTTGTTATTACATCTCTGGTAAAATTTATGTCTCCGAGGTCCTCATTCGGAGTGAATTGATTTTCCAAAGAATTTGCTATAGTTTCTGCTTTAGTTTGGGGGTCGTAAGCTAGTCCTGTTGGGGAAAGGATAGGTGTAGATTGAGTTTTATTGCTAGAACCTCGGAGCACTCTGGATATCCGCCAGAATTGGTTTATGTTGTCTGAAAGTTCGGTAACAAAATTTTCCCATTTTGTTATTTTTTGTGTTTCTAATTTGATTTTTAATTGTTTTTTCAGCTTGTTGTATTTAGCTTTGTTTGATTCTGTCCTGTTGCGTTGGAATACATGTCTAGCTTGTCGTTTTTCGCCAAGTAGCATGTCTTATGTCTGGGAAATTTTGGGAAATTTTGCTTTAAAAATTCTCGCCTGTTTAAAAATTGTGTGTGTTTTGCTAGTTGGGTTTTTAAAGTATTTTCCAGGATTTCTATGGCTGGATCGATATCATTTTTGTCGCGAATCGTTAAGTGTTGTTCTGTAAAGATTTCCGCCAGTTCACTTTTAAAACCTTCCCAGTTAGTTACCGGGATTTTTGCTAAGATGGTTTCTGGGTGTTGAAGTGATTTTGTGCTGATTTTGCATAGAACTGGCATGTGATCTGAGTCTAGTTCGGTTAGGGTTGTAAGTTCTGTAAATAAATTTGGTAGGTTAGTAATAACTATGTCAAGCACATCCGGATTATGTCTGCGATTTGCAGGAAAGAAGGTAGGTGAGTCGGGGGCCTGAATAATATAGCTGTGGAGCTGCGCGTGGTTTTGTAATATGTTACCACTAGCATTATTAATTCTACTGTGCCAATCGGTATGTTTTGCGTTTAAGTCGCCTGCAATTATGAAGGGGTAGGGCTGGTTTATTAATTTATCGAGATCCGTGGTTTTTAATTTCGCTCGGGGCGCTAGGTAGGCTGAGATGACGGTTATATGGCCGGAGTTTGTGTTTATATTGATTGTAGTGGTTTCTATGTTTTCACAGTCGGGGTCCTTATTTACGTGATGTTGAATTTTGTTATGAACTAGTATTAAGGTACCTCCGCCTGCTCGTACTCTGTCCGTACGGTATGTAGTGTAGTTTTTAATGGCAAAACGACGACGTGGTTTCAGTCTAGTTTCTTGTATTAACGCGATTTCTATCCCGTACGTCTCCAGCACTCGCTCCAACTCATAAAGCTGTGAGAAAATACCGTTACTGTTCCAGTACAACAGGGATAGGGATCTGGAAGCTTGCAGGGATTGTGGGTCCATTTAGGGCATCTGCTCCGCAAAAGTCATGAGCGCCTCCATGAGGAGCATGGACTTGGTTTGTGGGTCTGGGTGGGTGTTTGCTACTATCATGTAGCCGCGGAAATGGCTCATGATGGCCCGGAAATTAGCCACTTTTAGGAACCTCCTGAGGGCCATGAGGTCCTTCATGGTGCTTCCCAGGTCGCCAGGAGCCGATGGGGCGGAGTTGTGGACAGGTGCGGGGGTTTGCCGGCGGGGTGGGGCGGTTGGCATCTGTAAGGTTTCGTGGTCTAGGGGCACCTGCGTGGCGTGTGTTGGGATTGAAACGTGGCGGACGGGGCCTCTGGCTGCCTGTGCGTAGGAGGCTTGCGGGAGAAGAGATTTTGCGTCAAGGAGTTTAGGATATTGCGAGATATCCCTAGCTGGAACTTGTGGGGCAGACGTCGTTGCCATTTGTGGATTCATTCTAGATTGCATTTTTTTGAGGGCCGTTTGCTGTCGCTGGTGCACGATTGCTATTAATTTGGGACAATCTTTTGAGTTGGCAAGGTGGTCGCCATTGCAGTTTACACATTTCGGTGCAGCAGCTATCTGGGGACAGGCATCCAGAGTGTGTGACCCGGTGCAGTGTGGGCAGACTACGTTCAGTTTGCAGTAATTCTTTGTGTGGTCCAGGGCCTGGCAGCGCTTGCATTGAGCAACGTCACTGAGCTTCCTCTGGTACTGGCGGGGATGAACAATTGTCATGTTAAGCCGGGTTACAGAGATAAGAGGGTCGAGAGAGTCATTCTTTGCTGCAGTGACGCAGAAGCGGTTCTGTGGTACGAGCTGGTATTGGGAAGGGTCTAGATCGTTTTGTTTTCTGTACTTAAACTGGTACACTTCAGTCACCTGGTACCCGCGCAGTGTGAGCTCCTCTGCGATGGTATGGTCCGTGTCTGCCGGCAGATCAAACACGACCTTCTGGGGTGGATCGATATTTGTACTGTAAGTGAAGTATGGAATGCCAGTGTTTTTCATCATGTTTGTCGCTGCCTCATATTTTTGCAGGTCGGTTGCAACGATGTGCAGACCGTTCCTGGCCATGCTGATGGTAAAGCCTGAGGGATGGATGGTTCGGAGCTGTCGAACGAGGAAAGAGTACCTGCCTGTGTCACGCACCACGAGGCGGAAAGTAGGCTTTCTGTGTTTCGCATTGTTGCGCAGGTTCAGGTTCACGTTTGGTGGTTGGCTTGAAGAGCCGGGGATCGAGGTGGAAGCCACTTGCTCCCTCAAAATTGCGTACCGGTTTCGAACCGGAATGTTCGTCTGCACGTCCAGTGCCGTGCCAGGGGCACATTGTGCCTGTTGCCTGGACTCACCCAGGGTTTGCTGTTCGTGCTCAATGTTTTCTTTTGCTTGTCGTTTGTTCAGTTGGGTATGAAGAGCGGCTCTGGCATCCTCCGAGTTCTCATTGGAGTTGCGCCTTTTCATGTTGCTACCCTGAAGCTCGAATTCAAATTCCATGTCTGAGGGAGAGATGGGAAAACTAGATTTAACTTCCCGGCTCGAAAAAACAGAAGACCTATTGTTAAGGTTGGGTTCATAAAATTCTGCATCGGGTGCTGTGTTTTTTACATGACGATGATTATCGTCGGATTCATTGGGGGGCCCAACCCCCTCCACAGAGCTACGCCCGTCCAGGACCCGGAAAAAAAAGGGGGGAAGTGCACTAGGAAAGCAACGGTAAGAAGAAAGAATTAAGTATGCCTATTCGCTGCAAGAGAGTCTGTCGCCGCTGACCCCCAAGGGGCTAGGCTCGAGATGACTGTTAGGTTTTTAGACCCAACAGCCGACGAGCAGGCACTCAAAAGTCGCGAAAGCTATACAAACCTACAGTGGCAGGCCCAACTCCTTACTCCTTGAAGACACGTCCTCACTCGTCGATACCAGGATCTCGAGTGTCTGCGACCCCCCTTACTGATCCCCATCCATCGTCTTTGAACCACCCTAACCCCCCCCCCCCCAAGTGACCCCCTCGGCACCTGGGAAAAGTTAGAGGAACAAGGGAGGGGGGAGTATGTTTTCCATTTTGTGAGATTGTGGTGCTTCCCATATTTCACCTTTTTGAGCCTCTTTATGGTGAAGCCAGTATTTGTCAAGCCCTCCTTGGGGGGGAGGGATAATATTGCCCATTCCTGTATTTTTCCTATCCCATGGCCACTCTAACGTATATCAATACTCAATGGTCGTACTAGTTCCGTAGTAATCTACCCAGAATATTTCAAAGTATAAATGACTGAAAACGTGGTTTTTGGCCATGTTGGAGAGTTTCAATATATTGATTGCAATAAGAGCAGTGTGTTGAAAGTTGTATCTGCCCTTGTCTGAGGTGTTTTGTTTATTTTACAAAAGCATACAGACTGTGCCCATGTGAATGAATTAATTCTAAAAATGCGTATTGCGAACATGCTGCAGCCCAGTGTGCGTGCCAAGCAGACAGGCGCCTTGATTATAATACACTGAGAAAAAGGCTTTGTTGAATCAAACAAGATTTGTTTGGTGCAACCAAATTATCTATTTGCATAGGGGCAATGAAACATTTTGTTGTTGAAACCAAATTATTATGTTGTGGTCGTTTGGTTGCCGCAAACTGTGAGGTTTGGTTGGTGAATCCAAAGATTCGTTTGGCTACACGTGCATTAAACAATTTGGGGCGATATAAAAGAAGCGTATAAATTCGACCTAGTTTCGAACCTACATCACCTACTTCTGAGCGCTACGCCTTAGCAATCCCAGCTAACGTGACAACTGATAACGTGAGAAAGCTTTTCAATAGATAAACTACAAATGTTGGGCAACGTGTGCAAATAAATATTTCAAGTTTTGCAGCTTTACTTGTCAGTTTCTTATTGAATTGCTTTATAAATTTGTTTATACAATTTGTTAAACATCAGTAGATGCACTTACACACATAATTACTATCCGAATTGTCACAAAAAAATACAAACAAACTCTCGAGCTGTTTTTTTTTTTTTCGAACGAAGGCAGTCAAATGAGTGGCCAAACAAATGCATACCGTTTAATTCCACAAAATATTAGTTGGCAGCCTAATTTGTTTTTTTTTTTTTGGCACAGCACAGAGATTTTATTTCTTCAAAAATATATTTTGCTAGGCGAACAAAAGTAATTTTGTTGTTTTTCAAATTTTGTTTGCTCAACAATATATTTTGGCTACTAAATATATATATATATATATATATATATATCTGGCCCTATTCAAACAAACATTTTCTTCGATTTTCCCTCAGTGTACGCAGTGACAGGCGGCGTCCATGCGTTTACTTTCAAGAAGAGGAAATACTCGCAGAAAACAGGACAACATAAACAACACTTTTATAAACAAAGCACGCATCAGATGTGGAAAGTCTCCACCTCTGAGCTGCGGAATGTTTATGGCGGCGGGCGGGATGGGGCCGTGGAGAGGTGGCAACATTACCCCGCTGGGCTACCAGCAGGTCTATACGACCCTCGACGGGCGTGCCAACCCCTGAGTTGTGAACAAGTTGTTTTCCTCCACTCAGAGTGTTGGCAACAAAACTCCTGCACGGGGGAAGACGGGAGAGTCGTGTGTAGCAACCCTCTTAGGCTCGAGCATGTACAGGATATGCATGTGTCCTTAGCTGCAGGGGGCGTGGTCACTTGCCGAGAGGGATGAAGCCACTCGTCTGGCGGGCTTCGTGATTTTGTCACCACACACGAGTGTCGTACGAGCCCTAGGGTGGTATTAACCCTTTTATGATGGCAGAAATTTACTAGCACTGAGGACAAGTTTGAAGTGAGCTGCCTATATTCTAAACTACAGCAATATAATTTTAGTTGGTCTCTGTATTTCCATTTGCCATTGTCATATTGATCCTGGCTACGCCTACTGTACTCTGCAACGTTTATTATTGGCCGGTCGTCGACGTTGGATGTGTACCAATGAATGTATTGCGTTAGAAGTAACACGTTTTACAATCCACCGTGTTCGTTTGAAAAATTACTAAATAGGACAGTTTTACTAACACGAACTGAAATGTTGACTAGTTGTCATTTTTTAACTTAGATTCCGAAAATGTCTGGCGAAATAGTAAAACAATAAAAGTGCGAGCTTTGTCTTCAAGAGTAAATAAATTTCCATGTAAACGTAGCCCCGAGTATATACCTGCACGCTCATCAAAGTGTTACCAGTAACATCGCAAGTCTGAGTTTAATATGGTGTTGGTCACTGCCATATTATTTAAAACACAATGTTATGTCCATTCCACGTTTCATAGTCTACAAGTAAGACGATCTTCGTAAAGACGGCGCGCTACAAAGTCCCCCCCCCCCCCCTTCTTGGTAAAGTACGACCTTCAGGCATAGTACAAAATCTCGTATCTCGTGTATAATATATTCGTGGTTTCGTCACACGCCTGAAATCAAACCTTTGAAAAATCTCCCCATGTATGGTCGTGTTTGATTGTTTCCACAAGTGTTTTATATACTTGTATTAATATAAAAAATCTTTATTTTAGGTTAAATTAAGCGTTTACTTATATTTTATTTATAAATATTATTATTTCAATTATAATTAACATGAATCAAAACAGAGAGAGCCTAGTAACAAATAATTCTTTTGCAAAATATTATTGAATTGAGTGAGTACGAAAGTGGCGCGTTGTCCCTCTGGTGCAATTCCTAGACTTGGTTAAGCATTCATTGCAAGAGATGGAGGAACATACTGAAAGTAGAACTTAAGCAAGCATTCAGAGAATCTCGAAGAAATTGTGAATGGAATACAATTTTTGTCAACCCGGTGTAATGTCTGCGTGGTATTATAGGCCAGTAAAATATCATCGTACGCCTGGAGTTTTTCAAATACATGAAAACGCAATATTAAACAAACAAAATGATTCTAATTCATATAAGTGTAACGAAATTATTATTTTTAGCTTAGGAAATGAGGAAGAGTTAAATACGGTACTGTAAAGAAACTATACCAATGACGTGATTTATTTACTTGAGCAGGCAATTAATAACACAACACATAATAATGAGCATTTATTTTTAACTATAATACCCAAATCCCAATACAAGACTAAGGATTTTATATAACTTTTCTATCTATAAATAAATATGTTTAATATATTTATTTTTACAAATATTTTACACGTATTTTTTATTTAGGTTAAAATGTGATTTTCTATATTTTGTTTATTGTAACAAATAAAAAAACGAAAATCAATTTTGAAAATATGTATTATTAAGAGTAGTGCTATCCAGTTTATGCAATGTTATCAGTAGTACTTCATTGAGTCTATAAGAATTACGTTAAAAAATTAACGGTATCTGTAGAATTCCTGTTCTGCAAATTCTTCCTCATAGCAGTGCAATGTAGATTTTCGCCCATATGACCAATTAATTCATTAATCTGAACCTAACGCTTGCGTTGCTATCTCCACTTCGCAGAAATCTTTGCCAGTTCGACATATGAAGCTATCCAATCAGCGTCCGCCGTTTAAAAAAGCAATGTTTGAAGGTCAAGTATACAGTGAACTTGGCTAAAACGGGCTTATTTACCGTCTTAAGCAAGGTCTCGGCGACTGTGAAACGTAGATTGAAATCGCGAGGATGTCGAGCACTGACTACGCTACAGTGATATTTAGTCTCAATGTACAAGAAATACGATAGCTTTCGCGAAGATCGCCTGGTTTGCATGCGCTTAAAACATGTTTAAGCAATGTTCATGAAATGTAAATAAGAACTTACTTACTTCCTCTTCATGGATAGGCTCTTAGCCTGTTCCGACCTCGGGTTTAAGCCCATCTCTTCATGGGTCGGCCAAATACATCTTCTTCCAGTAGGATGGTGTTCCAGGGCAAGCTTCGAAAATCTGTCGTTATCCAGCCTTAGAACGTGGTCTTTCCAATTTACCCTCTTCAAAGAAAATATTTTCAGTTGTCTAATTTCTTCATTCCTTCTTCTATAATTCAGGGAATATCCTATCACTGGTCTAAGGAACTTCATTTATGATGATTTTATTTATTTATCTGAATTGTACTTTATTTACCCAACGTTTCACTACCATACATCAGAGCCGGTACAGCCATCGTTTTGTAAAATTTTAGTTGGGTCTCCTCTCGGACTTTAAACTTTCAGTGTTCGTCGAATCGTTCCACACATATATTGAAATCGGCGAGGCTTCCACTTCACCACCGAGGTCAGTAAAACTGGAGACTTAAGGCAGTAAATAACATAGTCACGACTAAGCTAGTGCTCATGCTATGTTTATAAATACCGCTTCTAGAATACTCCGGCTTCAAAGAAATGTTCAGGGATTTCCTGAACTCCATGTGCAAACTTTGCGAGTTGATTCGCTATGGGAAATACAGAGTGTAAAACGCAGCACGACATGATTATTCAAGGGGAAATGCATAATTTAAATTTGGGAAGTAAAGTAAAGTTATCAGCGAAATGTGAGGAGCCGCTTGAAACGAAACTGCAAAATTGTGAATAGTGCTCACCATATTTGTGTCGCTGAGAACGTACACTTGATTATTACGTAATGAAACATTGATGAACACACTAAGGTAACACACTTTGGTTGGTTAATAATGTCGCATCCCGTAGTTTCCTAACTACAGGTGATGTTGTTGCCTCCGGACGGATGCTCACAGATATATCAGGCTAACACTATTCACGCATTCGTTTTTTTTTTTCATTTCACGTAATTTTTTTTAATTTTTCAGTTAACTGACTTTAATTGCCAATTTTCAGACGCGTGTCTCCCCGTTAATGATCATTTTTTTAACTTATCTTCCACGGTGCATAATTTCACAAAATTTGTACCTGCAGTTCACGATAACCCTGTTTAATTGATAAAGAAAATTCTAATGACATACGGCTGTAAGATACCGATAATCGAATAGTTTTAGCATTCAAAACTTTTATCCGACGTCCAGATCTACGCCTAAGCCAAGGTAGACAAATATTAAATATAAATTTAATATTATTTGGGCAGTGCTCATAAATTTGATGGACATATCATAGTTTTATACTTATTGTTGCGGGAATATTTTACGTATTAAAAGTTGTATCAATTGTACCATGCATTTTCGTACCAAAAAAAAAGCATAAAATGAGAACTCTGTCACTCAGAATATATAGCAAGCCCGAAAAACACGGCTCGGCCATGCTCGACTATGAATGGACTTGATAACTTACATATTTCTTATTATTCGGATCGCTGTTGTTGTAATCGAGGTGAACATGACAACGCCCTTCAACATAGTTGCCGCCAAACGCCCCTCACGTGGAGCTGTTTTGCGCGTCTAAGGCCGAGAAGAGCGGGAGCAATAAGAGTGGAATTGCCACGCTTGTCAAGTGTAGCATCGCCGCTATGCGCAAGACTCTAAAATGGTATGCAGTGTTCGTGTCGTGTTGCACGTATCTATGGGACTTTTGCGGCGACTCTAACATATTACTGGTGGAAAGACTGTAGCAAGTTTCAATGCAATACCCTTGGCGATTTTCGTATAACTATATGACGCGATTTTGAGGTACCGAGCGTTGAAAAGAAAAATAATTTTTTATCTATGTTGGAGTGTTATCGAATGGTGTTTCTAATGAGCATAATGTCTTAAAAGCAGTCAATACGCCTTGACTGAAGTGTGTTCTTTTCGTATATTAGCACATTGGACGCACGTTTAATATAGGTTGTTCACGGTAAAATGAGCACTTTTGAAAGCCCTGCTTAAGATCTACTTGTATGCACGCTGTGTGTTCTTCTACATTATGGAAAATTAACATTGCCATGGGCCTCGTCACTTTATTCATGCGTCAGTCAAGTGAAACTGCGAAATTATTAGAAAAGTAAGCATTTTATAAAATCTGCTAATTTTTACACACTGAGGCGTTAAAATAAACAGAAAGCGTAAGAAATAAATAATCAGAAATGGTTACCTAACATCCTTGTTATCCGATGTTAACATATGTAACTACTTTCAATCCATCGTTACCAACTTTACTGGGCGCGTGTCACACAGTGCGCCCGTTAAAGTATATGCAGTTAGGGATAGGGACATTTTTCTATGGTTGATTTCAAAAGTGCTCACTTTATCGTGAACAGACTTCAGTTTCCTGCAAGAACGTGTATTTCCAACACTTTGCAGCGCAGATTGAGCACTAGGGAGGTGCGTGTCACACAGTGCGCCCGTTAAAGTATATGCAGTTAGGGATAGGGACATTTTTCTATGGTTGATTTCAAAAGTGCTCTCTTTATCGTGGACAGACTTCAGTTTCCTGCAAGAACGTGTATTTCCAACACTTTGCAGCGCAGATCGAGCGCTAGGGAGGTGCGGCCTTTAACAACAGTTCATCAGCACACGTGACATGCTCTCAGTTGGCGGAAGCTATAGGGGAAGACATTTTTTACAGGGTAAGCAATATAATAGCCCCACATATTTGAGTGTTTTAGATAGCATTTGCTAGTGCCGGGCTGTGTGTGGTTCCATTTTCAGTTACTACTAACGAACGCAACTTCTAAATTTGCTTACACTCCAATGTACACTCTCTACCAAAAAGTAACTGGGCACCCGTGAAGATAGGTAGTTCAGTACGTCAGTTGACTTGTTTTTCACGGCCTTCGGCGTAGGACCGCTGGTGTTTGTCCGTGGTAGCATGAACACAGAGGCCTATTGTAACATTCTGGATAATGAAATGCTCCCAACATTGTGGCGTTTTTACGGAATGGACCCGTGTTACTTCCAGGATGACAATGCCAGGTGCCATGTTTCAAGGGCTACTATGCAGTGGTACGCCGACAACAATGTTCGCCGATTGGACTGGCCCACCCAGAGCCCCGACCTCAACCCTATAGAACATCTTTGGGACGAATTGGATCGCCGGGTGAGAGCTCGTCAGACGCGGCCAAAATACATTGCTCAACTCATGGAATGGTTGCAAGAGGAATGGCGACGAATCCCCGTGGATGTCCTACAAACACTCGTAGAGAGCATGCCAGACAGGGTGGCTGCTTTTATAGCCGCAAGAGGTCGCCCTACGAGATTCTAACGGGGTGACAGGTGCCCAATTCATTTCTGGTAGATAGTGTATTTACCGTCTTATAATACCTAACAGTTATAAAAACGGAAACGAAAGGAATGCAATAATAATTAAAATGAGTATTATTTAAAGAGCATATTACAAATGATAAGAAAACTCCCGTTTTCCTGAACACTTTTATCCACTTCCAAGGAAATGTAGGACTGGAGGACGCAAACAGAACTACTGCTTACCCTGCCGAAGGAACGTGGCAGGGTAACTCGCTTGTGAGTTCGATTCATCGCTAGTCGCTCCCGTTTGTGGAAATACATACTAGATAGCAGCACTATGCGTGTACAGTACGGTTTTATGTGTTTAAATTGAAACTTAAGGCGAAAACTATAAAGGGTCAAACATTTCCAATATGTATAGGGTAAGTATTGCTTACCTTGAGTCTATGGAATAAACTGACGATGTGCACAGCTCTTCACGGACAAAATAGATATTTCGCATTTAGCATGTTGCAAGCGAGAGTTGCGCCATGTCAAAAACTATAGAATACTCGCCAAACGTAGAGAATGTGGACAGATAATTCACGAACAGCGGAGAGAGTGAAAACAGGGTTTACAGGAGAGGATGACTAGGCATTCAGCCGACATCAAACCGTACGAGCTGCATCGCCATCCGAGACAGCATCTTTGTGAAAGGCAGTACTCGCTAGCTGACAGACCACCTGCTGTTTCCATGGTTGCTGGAGCGTGAAGGCGCCTCTGTAGTTGTGGTGGCCTGGGGGGAAAAAAATATGTGACTCAGAGACATGAAGGCTGGAATCCAACACGGGCTACGCTGTTAAAAGTTTCCCTTTTCTGAATAAAGTTCAACGGAAATGTACACACTGTAAAAAATTGAGGTAAAATTCCCTTACATGTAAGGGAAGCTTGTTATCTCTACATGCAAGCTAGAATCACCTCTAAAATGTTGAGTAAATTTACATAACAAGTAAAGTATTATTCCCTTATTGTACGGGAAAAGTAAACGGCAAAAGTTTTGCGGGGGGGGGGGGGTGGAATCCCATACAAGTAAGGGAAAATTAACTATAATGTACAATAACATTATATTTATTACTACCCCGGAGTATTATTACTGTTAGTTATTTTGTTATCTATATCATCTAACGAATACTAACAGAAACCTCCTCGACACTTGCTGGTGGCAGGGCGTGAATCTTGGTCCACTATCACGGTAGGCCGATGCGCTATCAATTACACCAAGACTACAGCATGACGTCATTAGTGAATACTAGCGTGTTAAGGGATTGTTTCTGCCGCCCGTCCCCCCCACTTAGCTGTTGAGACATGGAAGGGATGCACGCATCGTAAGGTAATTTTCCCATCCATATATGGGATTTCCCGCTACCATGTACGTGTATTTCACTCCAGAGTGCGGTAATTTTACTTGACCTGTAAGGAAAACTATGTTTCCCCCACAAGGTTGCGAATATTACCTTACACTTGTCAGGTAATTTTCCCATTACTTTTTACAGTACAGGTTTATATAAGTAAACACTTATAGTAACAACGGTAAACGTAAATAAGGAGTATGTAATGTATCCGTAATTCCAGTATATTTGAGTTTCGGGATGGAACGATTCCAGATCTACACAAAGTTCTCGTTCTTCCGCCAGTTAGGATATCCACGCAAATTAGTTATATTCCGTCAAAACATCGAAAACTCTAACCGTTACGAACAAGTGAAAAATTCAATTATTGCTACAATCTGAAACAATGTAGGTCTACACTCTAAATTCAATTATTTCTACAATCTGAAACAATGTAGGTCTACACTCTAAA
Organism: Dryococelus australis; assembly: GCA_029891345.1. Classification (NCBI taxonomy): domain Eukaryota; kingdom Metazoa; phylum Arthropoda; class Insecta; order Phasmatodea; family Phasmatidae; genus Dryococelus; species Dryococelus australis. The sequence continues at coordinate 72,448,580 of CM057007.1, read as the reverse complement.
TTCAATTATTGCTACAATCTGAAACAATGTAGGTCTACACTCTAAATTCAATTATTTCTACAATCTGAAACAATGTAGGTCTACACTCTAAATTCAATTATTGCTACAATCTGAAACAATGTAGGTCTACACTCTAAATTCAATTATTTCTACAATCTGAAACAATGTAGGTCTACACTCTAAATTCAATTATTGCTACAATCTGAAACAATGTAGGTCTACACTCTAAATTCAATTATTGCTACAATATGAAACAATGTAGGTCTACACTCTAAATTCGAATCATAGGGTGGATGGGGGGGGGGGGAACTGATTCGCAGTGAAATTAAACTACTCGAGTCAGTGAAAATCGTTCCATTTAGAATCACTGAAAAACGACTGGTTGTTTTAGTGAAAAAATTTCACTGATTATATTAGTGACGTGAAATTATTTCACTTATGGAATAAGTGACGGCCGACTGCATTTGCGAATTAAATATGGTTTTTATTGAATGTAGCCAAATAATAGCGCGAAAAAAAAACATATTTACGATAGTTGACTATTTATATTGCCCAATTTACCGCATTTTTGAAAAGTAAAAAAATTTCATATGTGGTCGGGATTGAACCCATACATTCCTTCCCCTATGCTTTTCATCTGCACTACCAATACAAGTTGAAGTATAAGAGGAAAATATCTATTTTATAACTTTACCGAAATCGTGTAAATTTAAATTCTATGCCCTTACTTTTCGTTTTTGATTCAATTGTTACCGTTAGAGTTTTTAAAACGAATATTATATATTAGATAACTCTCTTCGCCACATTATATGCAGTTTAAACCTTTAAACAGAGCGCTGTGATGATTACATGAAAACGAAATGAAAGACGTAAACACGGAATGAAAGGCTGAGGCCGTGTCCGAATTGGCAGATTTTGTTAACAAAATGATCACGTGACGTATTTGGCTATTTCGTATTTCGAATTATGCATCTGGCGGATGTTGGCAAAAATAAAAAATGACAACGCCATCGTCATGCGCGAATGCGTAAATAAAATGTTTTTTTAATAACTGTTCATAAAATACCCAAGGCATGTTTTAAAAAGTACGTCATTGTTGTGCTTTGCTTATATATTTCGCGAAAATTTATTTTAAAATTCGTTATTGCATAATTAATTGTTTTCTTATTTATTAACTTATTCCCAATATTCCAGTGATATTTGTAGATATATTTCGTCCATTGTAAGCATTAAATTTTAGTAAAAATTTTTCACTGTTAATGTAAAAATGCATTGTCGCGAGTACTAAACAAGTGACTGTTGACAACGTCCGAATTGAAAGTTACGAAATTACGAATTACAAAATAACGAATTTGTAAATTCGGACACGGCCTGAGTGTTCATATTGCCTCACAAAATGGTACTCCGAAAGACGAACCGCATTTTAGAAAGTATTTTGTATTGGTTTTATTAGTTTATTCGTTGTTATTTCACTTCAGACACGTTGTTTAACGGCCATTTTTAAACGTTGTTTGAAGGTCATTTTTACACGCTGCTTAACTAATCCATCAGTCAAAAATGAACCACTGAGTAAACAGAGAAAAAAAAAAAAGACTGATGAATCAGTGGAAAATGTCACTTCATCAAAAAGTGAAGTAAATCTGGCATTTTCCCACTGATTCATTAGTTAAATACACCGAGGTGACTGTAGAATCAGTCAGATACGTTTGACTGATTGGAACAGTGAAATTCCCACTGATTCAGATTCAAAGTGTAAAACTGTCGCATGTTTGGAAATACGGAATGGTCGGGAACACATCAGAGGACGCGACACCCCATTTCATTAGTGTGTAGTTATTTAATCTGTGGCGCCGAGCTGATTTCGCCTGCCGGGCGTCTTCTGCTAAGCGAAAGGATTTACAGTCAGTGGCATAATTTGTGGGGTTATAGCTAGAGAACCGAACATTTCACTAATTATACTGAGGATAAGGTAGACTTGAAACACGTTTACATCCGACTTCCTTCTTAAGCGGACCGCAGTTCAACAGACACGTTCCGCACGCATTTGAGACGACAACTTGCCTGCAAGAAAACCAGGACCGAATGCCACGCTGCCTGGTCTGAGGAGCAACAGTCATTCAACAACTAAATAAGACTTTAGTAACACAGAGGCTTGTAGACGCTTACTTTCCGCCAGGCAAATATGCACAATTTTCGGGTTTCTGGTTATAAAAACATAACATTTTACACAGGAAAATTATCGCAGCTGAGTTACAGTGTTATTGTAACAATTTACTCAAAACTACCAAAACGATTGATTTATACTCGTGCGAGTTTTGTTTTGAGGAACGCAGGAATTTCCAAAATAGCGGGAGCCGCTTTGGTGTAGTGGTTAGACTACTTGCCTCCCATCAAGGCGAACCGGGTTTGATTCCCGACTGGGCCGCTCCAGGATTCTCGCATATGGAAATCGCGCCGGACGATGCCCCTGGTCGGTGGGTTTTCTCGGGGATCTCCCGTTTCCCCTACCCTTGCATTCCGGCGCTGCTCCATAGTCACCTCTTTTCACCCTCATCAGCTCTCAATATCAGACACAGTAAAAATGATGGGAAAATTACCTGACAAGTGTTGGGTAATATTCGCAAACTTGTGGGAGAAACACTGTTTTGCTTATAGGTAAGGTAAAATCACCGCACTCTGGAGTAAAATTCACGTACATGGTAGTGGAAAATCCCATACATGGATGGAAAAATTACCTAAGGACGCGTGCATCTCTTTATCATTCTCAACAGCTTAGAAGGGGGGGGGGGGCGGAAGAAACTATCATTTAACACACAAATATTCACTGACCTTCCTCGCGCTGCCGTCGTGTTGTAATAAACAACGCATCGGCCTATCGTGACAGAGGACCGTGGTTTGCGTCCAACCACCAGCAAGATTCGAGTGTTTTAGAATTGAGGTTTTGGTTACTATTCATCAGAGGATGTAAGTGATGAAAATAATTAACAGCACTAAGGCTCCAGGATATTTTTTAATATATATTATATGACATATGGGATTCCCCTCCCCCTACATCCCCAATTTTGTCAGATACTTTTCCTGTATGGTAAAGGAATAGTACTTTACTTGGTATGTAAATTTACTCTACAATTACGAGGTAAATTAACCTTTCATGTGGGGGAAATTAGCTTCCCTTACATGTAAGGGAATTCACCTCAATTTTTTTACAATGCAGTGTTATAAGCAGCCCAAATCTCTCCACTCCCTAACCACCCAACGCCAGAATGTTTTTTTCACGGGTTGCAAGAAGCACGCTTGACGTAAGTAGATCGCCGGTCAAAATATTACACGATTGCACATTTGTAAGTTACAAATTAACATGTGAGAACGGGATACTTAAGAACACAGAGGTGAAAGAACAGCTTATTGCGGGAATCCAGCCAGATGAATATGCAAGCTAGATGGCGTCACTTGCTTGCAACATGCCGGAGCGTCGTGTGACCCACTCACCCGCCTGCAGCCCTGCCATTAGTGGCGCATTTAGTAGCCAATCAGACACACAGCTTGTTCCCGGAACGCCGCAGCCATTGAGGGGATGTGTACGCCTGTAGGCTAGTCACGGTAAAATGGGCACTTTTGAAACCCCCACTAAAGATCTACTTGTATGCACGTTGTATATTCTTCCGCCTTATGTATGATAAACATTAACAGGAGGCTCATCACTTTATTCATGCGCAGGTCAAGTGAAACTGTGAAATTATTTAAAAAAGTCACTACTTAACAAATATGCTCATCTTTAAACTTATATGCGTTAAAAAGTACAGAAAACGAAATAACTCATTTAAGTTATGAGATATGGTTGCCTAACACGTTCTGTTCGACTTTAAGATACGGAACTACTTCCCAGCCATCGTCACCAACTTTACTGGGTGCATGCCAGTCAGTGCGCCCGTTAAAACATACGCGAGTAGAGGCAGTGACTTTTTCCTAAGGTTGATTTCAAAAGTACGCACTTGATCGTTGACAGTCAGAGGATGTGCCCACGCTACTTCATCTTTGTGTACTCGGTGGACACAAAGTTCTCACACACCCCGTGGAGAATATCTGCGCAGTAGAGTTTCATACAACTCTCCGCTTGTGCGACCGCGAGATGCCATCGACGTCCTCCATTACGCAACCAAATTGCAGCCTGCAAGCACGGACAAAGTGCACACATCCTCCCCGCCGAGAGCGCGAGAGCGGCGGATATGCCAGCCGATAGCATCGCAGCCACGGACCAGGCGACGTCACGAGCAGAGCCGCGCCATCTGATTGGCCGGCGAGACAGCATGCACTTTATATCACCATCACCGAGCCTCCACTTCCCATAATTAGCATTGTTCTGTTCCCCGCGGGCGTTCGCGATATCCCGGCATCTTCCCGCGTGTATACTTTGCGAAGGGGGGGGGGGGGGGGGGAATTTTCACCTGCTAGCGTCTCTCTCCAGCTATTTATAGCGGCATTATTTATTTCTGCTCACTGAAGTGGTTTATACAGAAATTAAGTATCAAGAAAGTAAATAATACAGCACGTGTTTGGTTTACCACACTGTGAAAAAATTCGAAGTAAAATTACCTTACGTGTAAGGGAAGCTAATTACCTCTACATGTAAGGTAAAATTACCTCTTAAATGTAGCGTAAATTTGCATTACAAGTAAAGTACTATTCCCTAATCATACGAAAACAGTACCTGACGAAAGTAGGAGAAAAATCCCATACAAGTAAGGGGAAATTAACCATATTGCATAATAAAATTGTATTTAAAAATAGTCCACCGTGTTAGAATTGTTAATTTTGTATTAACTATATGCTCTGATGCATAGTTACTGAGGCCTCAACATTTGAGTCCTCGATACTTGCTGGTGGGTGGGCGCGAACCATTGTCCTCTACCATAATCGGTCGATGCACTATCCATCACACCACCACGACGACATCGCGACGATCTTAGTGAATAACAACATCTTAAGAGATTGTTTCTTCCACCCGTCCCCAATCCATTTATGGGATTTCCCACCGCTATTTATGAGAATTTTACTCCAGCGAGTGTGGTAATTATACCCTACATATAAAGAGCCATGTTGGACAGCTAGTATGACTAAATAATAACAATTAATTTTAAGGTAAAAATATATTAAAATGCGAGTATCAAATAGTTACAAATGGACTAGGAGATCCATACGTAGTAAGGTGATTTTCCCAACCATGTACGTGAATTTGGCTCCAGAGTGCGGTAATTTTACCTTAGCTGTAATGAGAACTGTGTTTTCCCCCACAAGTTTGCTAATATTGCCTTGCACTTGTCAGGTAACATTCCCATGTTACCCATGTTACAGTGCACATCGTCTTGACATCGACAACGAGTGGTTTCGTTCCGACGGAATATGCTTCTCCCATACCGCCTTCTTTATACGTCAACGGGAATATCTGCAGTTTTACGTAACATCTTCAAAGCAGAAGCAAATATTTCTTTGGAACTGCATAAGCTTCGAAACACAGCTTTTTCGCGGAGTGACGAAATAGTGTAGCATTTTTTTTTTCTCTGGTCGGCCGTGCGAAGCTAATAGAACGGGCCTTGTGTCTGATTGGTGGCTACTGCATGCTGAAAAATGATCACTAGTGGCTGGATTGCCCGCGGGCGAATAGGTTTCCAGGGTGTTATTGGCGAATAGCGTTCAAATATTTCGCTGGCCAGTGCCGCCATTTCACTAGAGTGTGCGGTATAAGCGTTTGTATTCGTATGTACTCGGTGATTATGGACTGGGAATACCCTATGGCTAGAGACCTGCAAAATACGCGTTATTATTTGGGGACAAGTTGAACTTGAAACATGCGTACCTTTGCAAAAGGTTTCACATTGGACAAAATGTTGTCTGACACACCCGGGGTAACTCTGCGCCAATAAATAAACACTGCACAATCGTGTACCCCAATCACATACAGGTCAGTAAGAAAGGGCGTGGCTTCACTTCTATGCAGCAGCCAATGGAGAAACGACCGCCGGCTGCGGTATATACAGTACTGTGAAGTTCAGCCTGATGCCGAATAATAACGCGAATTTTGCATGTGTCTACACGTGGCGCACGATCCTGCTCAAACTATTAAAATAGGGGTCGAAAGTTTATCCCTTACATAAAGGAAAAATGTGAACGTTTAAGGTAAAGTGAAGTGAAGAGATTTGGGCGGCCGATGAGGGTGGTTGAAGTGAATATGGAGCGGCGCCGGAATGAAGGGGCGGGGGAAACGGGAGATCCCCGAGAAGACCCGCCGACCAACGGCATCGCCCGGCACGATTCCCACTTGCGAAAATCCGGGGACCCGGCCGGGGATTGAGCCCGGTTCGCCTTGGTGGGAGGCGAGCGTGCTAACCGCTCAGCCACCGCGGCCTCCTAATTTAAGGTATCTGTGCTCTACTTACTTATTCGCCATATCCACATGTTTATTTTTGCAACTGTAAAAGCGCGGAGGCATCTGGGTTGCTGTGTCATATAACAGCAAACACTTTACTTGCGATAGTTCCTTGCCACGAGAGCAATATAATTCAATAAAGACAACCGATAACCACACAGGAGATGCGCCATGCCGGACTCGCTTTGAGATACAAAGAAAGCGGCGTTCGCCTTTATGTGCTGGTGGCACGCTGATGTGCGGCAAGAAAGGTTGGTGTGTGTAGGTTTCCAGCCACCCCGCTCCTTGCTACGTACAATCAAGATAGCAGACCAAAAGCCAGGCCGGGAAGTCTGGCATACACACAGCTGCACTGTAAAAAAAAATTGAGGTAAAATTCCGTTACATGTAATGGAAGCAAATTACCTCTTCGTGTAAGGTAAAATTACCTCTTAAATGTACAGTAAATTTACATAACAAGTAAAGTGCTATTCCCTAATTGTACGGGAAAAGAACCTGATAAAAGTGAGGGAAAAATCCCATACAAGTAAGGGAAAATGAACTAAAAGATATAATAAATTTATATTTAAAATTATTCCACAGTATTAGTACTGTTATTTTTTTTATTATCAATAGTCTCTGACGAATACTAACCGAAACATCAACACTAAAATCCTCGACACTTGGTGCGTGAGCGCGAACCATGGTCCTCTGTCCCGATAGGTCGATGCGCTATCCACTACACCACGACGACAGCGTGACAGCAATAGCCCCCCCTCCCCCACCCCCCGTCAAAAGGCCTCTACTTAGCTGTTGAGAATGCTGAAGACATGCACGCGTCGTAAGGTAATTTTCCCATCCATGTATGGGTTTTTGCACTACCATGTACGTGAATTTTACTTCAGGGCGCGGTAATTTTTCTCACCTGTAAGGAAAACTGTGTTTCCCACAACAGGTTTCCGAATATTACCTTACACTTGTTAGTTAATTTTCCCATTATTTTTTACAGTGTACAGAGAACAGAGACATAATCTCGGCACTTGGCGCCGCGCGCGTGGGTGCGTCAAGTCAACATGGATTAGCAGTAACAATATAGACTTATACAGTTTTTATTTATTATTTGCGATGGAATGCCAGGCGTTTGGGTGTGTTATGGCGCCTCGCCACTGATGACACCCAGAAGGACGAGTTTTAATCGCCACCGGCTACGAACTTCCAATCCTGACTTCCTTATGGCCGGTGGTAAAACATCGTCTCCGAATTAGCAGGAGTCACGCCTTTGGGAGTGTCTTTAAAATTTAATTTTGCTGCAACTAAAACCTGATCTACATGCTGCGCGAAAGAGACAAAAGTTAATAACCCTCGAGCGAAGATGTACGTAGGCCATACGTTTCAGAAATACATAACAGCATTCATTATATATTGTATGAAATATATCAACGCAAGTATGAGAACAAAAACAATTTGAGCTCTCGGTTACACTTATTCTGACACCATTTACGAAACTTACCTGCCTCTACTGGTTGTCACGCCACTGCTTATATCCCTGCCATATACGTTACAGACGTACACCTCAGCAGTTTGGTTAAGCCCTTCAGTCGCAGATAGATATACATGTTAGACGTCGCAACTGTGCAAGGAATATGGAGTAGAGTGCTCGTGCGAGCTGCACAGTAGCCACTCTCCGTGTTGCAACCCAGGGCAGTTTTTCTGTCAGAACCACTATCAACAACAATGTAGGTAGGATTTGATTTTCGAGCATTGTTTATGTACGTTAGTACTTTCAGGGGATTGTACGCTTCCTCTGACCTAATTTAAATGCAGCTAGCGTATATTAGAGATAACCAAATTGTTTAAGCCCATAACCAACACATTAATTATTTTATTTCACGTGTTGCAAAAGGGGAAATTGATAATATGGAAAGTACCTACGAATTTCATGTATCAACTGACACTTTATAACCTATGGAAAGCGTTTCAGTAGATGCATGTCCCAATAAGAAACCAATTATAACGTAGTTGGTGTGTCAGGTGCATTGTCCAGGGAAAGGCGCTGTTTGTATTGTATCTAGCTTCTAAACTTGCACAGCAAAGACCATGATTTCTGAAACGCGTGTCTTGTGAACGTGTATACTCGAGATAATATGATGTTGCGGGTTTAATTAATGCAAAATAATTGCTCTGTTGAAAATCCAAATACGAACACGATCGTCATAATTTGACTTATACAGTTTTACTGCCGTCGCGGTTAAAGCTGGCCACTCACGCACAAGATGATTATTGGTTTTCCTCATCTTTAGTAACTGATTGCAACGAAGAAACTTTGTTAGTGACTGTATTTCAATTGGGCCGGGGGGGGGGGGCCTCTGGGAAGGGAACGTGTGTCGGATTGACTACTGACTTTTGCAAAACGTCCCCTATTGGCTGGGCAAGTATGCCACCAGGCACTGATTGAATAAGGGCGTTCCAAAACACGTCGCTGACGAGCGACGACATGTTTCTGACGAGCGACATGTTGCTGACGAGCGACGACATGTTGCTGACGTATGTGGCTTGAATTAGGGTAATATGTTGTAGTTTCGCCAATCATACTCTGTGACTTTATCGCGATAGCTACGTTTCAAAATTTTCAAATAAAATTCCTAATTCAGTCACTGGTTCAAATATTTTAGAAGAGTAATTGCCTCCCATATTTTTAATTGCAATCATCGTTCATTATACAAAAATTGCCCCTACAGCCAAATTGCAATCTATATTACTAGCCACACATTGGCTGCAAGTTTTATCCATTTAATTTACTCATGGATTAGACAATAAACGTGTGCCATCTTTAAAAATTCCCTGCAATCTCTTTTCTGGCGCACCTTTATACCAACCTCTGTGTTCCTTTTACCTTTAAATCCAAATACGAAATAGTCCAAATAATTCCCAACCAACTAAATATGTGAGAAGTGTTCTATTTTAAATCAGTGGCGGCTAGCTATTATCGTGATGGCGGAACGTCACTGCCACACTTGTTAATTCCTCTGCATTCAAGTGAAGTGAATTACAATAATCTGAGGCCCTGACGGCGTGAGGTTACAAGGATTATTGGATCCTCCTAATTCGTTTAAAACCAGTGTACACGGTTCTGTACATTACCCACTAGTAAGAATTTTTTTTTGTCTGCACTGCACAATGCGAAGCTCAATGGCCAATGATCTTACCTGTGGGTAAACTATTCGCAAATCGTCTTTCTGGTCTAGGTCATAATTGGTTCATGTAACCGTAGCCTAACATATAGCCTACAGTTAATTTGACGTGACAACGAAACAAGAGCTGTGTCGACCTAAAGTAAAGCACGCATCATAACATTTCTTGTTTGCAAACACCAACAACCGAAATTTAAATTGGGTTTGAAAAAGGTACTTGGGACGGAAATAAACTGTTTGTTTGCGGTATTTATTCAAGAGATCTTGCTGAATAGGTACGGGTAAATTATTGTTTTCAAATTTAATAGCAATTTCGTTAAGTGTCTAATATAGTAACAACATAAGAACGTGCTATTTAATGCAGTATCTCAAAATTGTAATTAAAACAGATTTATTGTGATTGTCCATCCGTCTAACGAATACAGGTGCAGAGAAAGTTAACCGAATTTGCATTAATATTTTTGCCAAAAGAAAATATTCCGAATTAAGCGTAAGACAAACCACCTTACCAGATGAAATGCTACGAAAACGGTTGAAAATACATAGGCTATGTCGAATTAAGTTTTCTATTACAGTTTAAACAATCAACTACCTGGCGATCTGTTGACAGAGGCTGGCTTCCAGAATAAGTACTCATTCTACAGCGTATAAATGAAGTGACTGAATAAATGTTGCGGGGCTGTAGTGATAAAGGCTGTTCACGTTAAAGTGGGCACTTTTGAAATAAACATTAGAAAAAAGTCACTGCCCCTGCTTGCATATATTTTATCAGGCACACTGAGTGACATGCGTCCAGTAAAGCTGGTAACGATGGAGGAAAAGTTGTTCCATATCTTGACGTCGGGAAAAAAAAGTGTAAGATAAATGTTTGTGATATCTTAAATTATTTCTTTCGCTTCCTGTGTTTTTTAAAGCACTGAAGTGTACAAATCAGTAGATTTTAAAATATTTACTTTTCTAATCATTTCACAGTTTCACTTGACCGACGCATGAATAAAGTGATGAGGCCCACCACGGTGTTAATTTTACATAAGGCGGCAGGGTATGCAACTTTCATACAAGCAGATCTTAAGCAGGGCTTTCAAAAGTGCTCATTTTACCATGAACAGCATATACCAATATTATACAGTGTTCCTGCAGTGGTTGGTATGGATGACTACACGATGTTATACTAGCATACAACCTCTGGTTTAATTCGGTTAAATGGTTCCTGAGATATGACATATCATCCTAAAATATTTTCATGCCTGCCATTTTGAAAGTAAGTACTCGGCGTGATCGAAGATAAATTATCAAATGCACGTGTCCTTTCTAAGTAATATATTTGTACCCAGTTTATTGAAATTCGGTTGAAGCGTTCGAAAATTGTAAGAGGGGACACACACTTACACACAGACACACACACACATCCAAGAAACGGATCTCATAAGCCTTCCTTTGCTTTGGAAAGTAGGCGAAAATTCAACTCACCGAAATGAGATAAGTTACTTTAAAATAAGCCGTAACTTCAGGAAATCTCAAATTTACGCTATGGCACTTTTTGGCATAATGTAACAATTCGAGTGCAGTAATACAGAAAGAGCGTAGTTAGGAGTGTGGAGGTGAAACTGCCTTTTGTGCCCACAACTGCAGCCGCACGCGTCACCAAAGTGACGTCACTGACTGGCAAAATATCGGCCAGGTGACATAAGATCGGAGGAACCGCTGCATCTGCCTCCTCCCAACAAGATGAATGCGAAACTGCTGCACGTGCTTATGAAGGGTAGTGCAGTGCTGTACTTTCCTTTCATGTTGCAATTTGTTTCTGTCCCATACATTTGACATGTCTACCCACGATTTTATTCGTGGCACGTCGTACTAGTGGATAGTATTTTACGACGGTTTAATTGTTCTCGGACGTACAATAATTTCCAAGCAAGTATGCGTCGTGTCTTATCAGCCTAATGAGTAAACTTATATAGATCGTGATAAAAGATTTTACTTACAGGTAAATGGTAATATTTATTGTTTATTATTATTTATTTTTCATGTATTATTTATTATTATGTATTATATAAATATTTATTACTATTTGTTGTTAATATTAACAAATACAAGTACTCACGGCTTCCGGGCACGGTGTTAAAAACCTTCGTACGTTGAATGTTGTACAGAAATGTATAATTAATATAAGAAAACGTGCTTCGTAATGGAAGAAAAAAAACGGACTTGAGTTTTCTTCTTATAAATGACGGAACCACTCGGCGTCTCTTACGACTTCGAGTTTCGCGGAGAAACAATACCAAGTCTAGGATACAAGTTAGCCTCTGTAAGCACAACGTCATCGTTTCTGAGGCTGTTAACGATTATTCTCGCCACTTACTCGTGTCACGCCGGCGTGTGATCGCGCCTATAATTTACGTCGTCACCTGAACACGGCCGCTCACTCACGTTCTGTAAGTCAGGACGCCAGGAATTGCGACAAGTTATTGAAGCAACCATCGGGCGAGGCCGCTTGCTAAAACCCCTCCACTAGCCGGCGATTGGGGAGGTGGACGCCTAAACGACGCACCGATATGAGCCATTGTAAGGGAGGGCCCGGCGTCTGTCCACATCCGACCAGCAGCCAGGGGAGATCGCAACTTGGGTGTGTCCGTCAGCCGCCATCCAACCAGCTAGATACAGCCTCCGGCATAAACACTCAGGTGGGAACTGTCCGTAATAGATAACTAACCAGGCGTGCCAACATAGTTGTGACTTCAATTAATATCAGTTATTATAGCTCTCCCAAGTGTAATTCAAACTGTAAACGCTTTGTTGTTATACTTGTTTCTCAAGCCATAATAAACCCCCTCAGTTACCATAGAAGCTCTACCATTACCTATCATTTCAGTTACGCCCCTAAACCCTTTTGTGCGGATATGACCGTAACACACTAACACTTCAAACATTACATCGTACCAACTTATAAAAATGTCTCAAAACACTCCAAAATGATAAGAAACTCTAAAGGTGCCTTCATTGCTTGGGAGTTTGCTGCATTTTGTTCGGCCTCCGTCATTGAGGGGACTACGTAGCTGCGCGTACGTGAGCGATACGGGCGACAGTTACACGTACTCCTAGTGCCTCATCGCTCCTACGCGCAAGGAGTGCAGCGTTTCCAGCGTAACGCTTTACTGTGCAAATTAGATCCGTAACAAAGGGGTTTTATTACACGCGATGAAAGCCCACAGATTAAACTACGTCCGTATTTTTCTGCTTTTCTTTTGCCTCTTAAGAAAACTGCATAGGCAAGCTTTAAAAATGTGATATTTGATCATATTCACGACTTTTTTTTTCTCCAAGAATACACTTAATATGACAAAAGTAAAAAAGTAGGGCCATAGATAATTGTTTTTTATCTTTTCTGATAAAAAGTCACATTTCAAGAACTTTTATTTACCCAGATACGTGTTTACGCGCAAACAACGATTTCACAGAAAACGTTTCAGTACACAAGACTCTTAACAGAGTTGGCCACATAAAAAAAATTGTTGCTCTAGATCTGTATCACACACTGTTCAAGCTGTATACATTATCCGTCATTATTATTCACTCAGATAATCTCTTTATATCGCATGTTTTTTGTTAAACGACATGTCGAAGTCGAAATTTGACTGGTTTTTTGTGATGCAAAAATCAAGTAAGACAAATACTTGCAGAAAATTAAACAAGGGAAACTGAAAGGTCCAGTTTTAATTCATTTCAAGTTACGCCAACTAAAGTTATTTTTCAAAAAATCCAGGGGTAGCCACAAATTAAAAATGTGTAAGAATTTTCTTATAGCCAGCAATTTTTGAAATAGTAAAAAACATTTCCCGGTATGTTTTTGTAGACGTCTTAAGATGCTCTTTGTAATTCCTTTCAGAGCGACTAGTCTCATTTCTACACGTAAGTTAAATTTCATTATTTGCCCATTTCCGAAATCTTAATATTTTGATTTCGATACGTATTTATGAGAAAACTATATTTAAAAAAAAATAATAATTTACGAGGTAAGAGTATTCACAGACAATGTCCAAACGTTTGGACAGTATTATATGTTACAAATATAAAATAAAATGTTTTTCGTTGCCAACGGGAGCCACGGTGGCTGAGTGGTTAGCCTGCTCGCCTCCCACCAAGGTGATCCGGGTTCAATCCCCGGCCGGGCCACTCCGAATCTTCGCATGTGAGAATCGTACCGGGTGATGACGTTAGTCGTCGGGTTTTCTCAGGGATCTCCCGTTCCCCCCGCAGTTTCATTCCGGCGTTGCTCCATACTCGCCTCAGTATCCCTCATCGGCTCTCAAGACATCGATGTTAAGAGTGAGATGGACCCCGCATTTTCTGTGAAATAGTTGTTTGCGCGAATACGCGTATCTCGGTAAATAAATGTTCTGCAAATACGACTTCTTGTCATAAAAGAAAAAAAACTGTCATATGAAGTGTATTCTTGGAGAAAAAAATTCGTAAAAAAATTGTCAAATATCGCATATTTAAAGCTCGCCCATGCAGTTTCCATAATTAGTAAGAGAAAAGTACAAATATAAGGGCGTAGTTTAACCTGTGGTCTTGCATCACGTGTAATAAAACCCCACAGTTACAGATCTAATTTGCACAGTACAGCGTTACGACGGAAACACTGCACGCCTTGCGCTTAGGAGCGATGAGGCACTAGGCGTGCGTGTTAGTGTCGCCCGTATCGCTCCCTCGCTTATTGACCTTGGACGCGTATCTCCATCGCACTCTTAAGAGACTCTTAAGAGCCGTACGAACCTTTTTCACACTTCACTCACTCGTTGGCAAAGCGCTGAAGGTGTTTCGTTTGGTAACAATCGTGGCGTCGTTCCCATAGACTAAAGATGAGGCAGACCGATCTCGCTGGCTGCGCACAACCAATCTCCGTGTCCCAACATTGAGCTGCTTTCTGCCTACACATCTAGCGAAAATGGCGTGGATTGGGTTTGAGGTTAAAACACTGTTTGGTACACAAGTGATTTTGAGATGTTTTTATACTTCCTCTAACTAATTTATAATGCGTTTTGATTACATTAAAACCTGTAAAAGTATTTTATTGGTATAATATTGCTTGTCATTTAAAAATTAAGATGTAAACAAACACGTTCACCACTGTTGACCACGTGACTTTGACAGGTGTGTAGGATAGGGATAGGTCAATTTCGGGTACACGCGCAGAAAACGAATAAGCGGTCAACCTCATCTTTAGTCTGTGGCTTAGACAACATCGCTCCAGTTGAACTAGCTACCCGCCAGCTGTTATGATTAATTTTCTATGTAAAATGGCACTTTCAGACAGATCGTTGAACTAAGTTCTGCTAAAGCCAACAATTAGGTCCTAACCACGAGGTAGGCCGCCAGGCACACTAGACACAGTCCGCACACCCCAAATTTGTTCCTGCATTTATATATTTTTTTCTGATTTGTTTATTTGGAGAACTGTTTGTCGCATTTGACCTGGTTGTTCACGATCAAGTGAGCACTTCTGAAATCAACCTTAGAAAATGTCACTGCCCCCGCCTACACATATTTTAACGGGCGAAGTGAGTGATATGCTCCCAGTAAAGTTGGTAGCGATAAATGGAAAGTAGTTCCATATCTTAACGTCGAACAAAATATGTTAGGTAATCATTTGTGGTGACTTAAATTATTTCTTTCGCTTTCTGTTTTTATTAATGCACGGAAGTGTAAAAATGACCAGATTTTAAAGTATTTATTTTTCTAATATTTTTACAGCTTCACGTGACCGACGCATGAATAAAGTGATGAGGCTCATGGCAAAGTTAATTTGACATAAGGGGGAAGAATACACAACGTGCATACTAGTAGATTTTAAGCAGGGCTTTCGAAAGTGCTCGTTTAACCGCAAACAGCCTATATGCATGTGAACTGTACCACGTACATCGACAGCAAAGACTTACGGTTAAAGGAGCGAAGACTAGACTCCAGATTATTCTGTATACTTGGATATAATGTGTTTGTTCACTGAATACTGACCCAGTGAGTAGCATATTTTACTCAGACCAGTTAGCATAGGGCTCCATACACGCATTAGTGCTAATACGCTAGCTTCTATGAACGGATATCGCTTTACTGTTCCACTAGTGTTTATCGAGATTTATATGGGAAAAATTCAGTACTTAAGCAAAAAATGTAGTGGGAAAATTATATTTGAATCGGTACTTAAATGAACACCTGTCCCTACTTACAACACGCAAAGGGAGACACTGAATAAATATTTTCATGAAAACGATATGCGGATTCTGGGTCAGCTGGTTTGACGTAAAACAGGCTACTAAACAATGGCAACAGTTGTGAATGGATAGTCACATAAAGTGCGGAATCTAGCAAGGAGGTTGCTGAACACACGAAATGTCCGTTCTTATGGGCCGTATCCACAGACTCGCCTAGGAGTGAAGCACCGCCGCTGCTTCCTGTAGTGAAGTTTCCAAGTGTCACTAGATCTCGTGTGCTCAGTGCGGTTTAGTTGAAAACCTCGTGCGGCTTCACGAAGTTTAGTTTGGATGATTACTAAATACGAAGATGCTCGAGCTTGCCCGAACTTAATGGAGACAGTTGATTTCAGATAATAGGAAAAACCTGAAAGTGTGACGTAAGTTTTTTTATCGTGTGAAATAAGATGGAGTAGTCAGCTCCTCGAATTATTCATATGTATGGATAGGAAAATTGCGTGAGTTCAATGAGCTGTAGGCTAGACTCCACAGTCATGTGTATTAACAAGCCTCAGGTGTTTGTTATTTGGCTGCGGTCCCACAGGGTAGCCAGTGTTACCTCACACCTGGCAGTTTAGGGTTCGCTGTTTGTTTCCTTGTAAGTCTACTATTGGCTCAGAGTCGTCCAGGGCGTGTCTAATAAACTGTGATCCAATTGCAGAGGTGACTTCAGTGTACACGTGTTTGACAGCTATCTTGTCCTAAAATTAATTCGCGAAATTTCCCTATCCCTAACCACATGCCTGTACTCCTAAATTTGTGATTTATTTGCCTGACTCGGGATAGAACACATGTAGAACTTAAAATATTGCCAGTTTACAAATAAAATGTTCGGAATGGCCATGCCTAGGACATTGTTAAACTTTAAAACTTCATGAAATGTTTTATTTACGAGGACGGGCGAGAAGAAATAATTTAGCAATTCTCATTCAGAGTAACTTAGTGCTTTAAAAGCAACGCTTTTTTTTATTAACTCTGTAATTATAAACGTCTCCGTGTTTCATTTACGTGTAGTTAAATGGGTGCATATAAAGTTTTTGATTTCGACATATAGTAAGATTTGCTATATATTGTGAAACAATTACTATAAATTTAGGTGCGACGACAATTGAAGTCTAGTTCAGAGAATAAATTATATTACATGTTTCATGATATAGTTAATGACTACAATGTAACGAGTAGTGCTGTTTTACAAATTAACAGTTTCGGTGGAAAAACAAAACTATCTGAAAATTTCAAGATTGATATTATATGTATAATTCTTGCTTCGCAAATACATTCTCAGGGCAGTGGTGTTTATTTTTAAGCTCATGTGCGTGATAAACTCTTAAAATAATAATCCAGCACAAGCCTTCCTAAAGCCATTTTTCAGAAATCTCTACTAGTAAACAATTCAGGGCGGTCACCCGGCAACTAGATTTGTACCTTTTATAAGTAAGGGAGTCCAACCTTTACCCTCTTAGTCGCCGTTTCATCCACAGTGGATATGTTTCAGAGGAAGGAAGTACATGGCCTGAGCTGTACACGGCTGGGATCATTGCTCAATGTATTTTATCTCTACCCTGTGGGTAATGTGAGTTTGGCAAACTCTAAATCTGAATCGGAGAGAATTTCACTGTTTCAGTCAGTCAGACATATCTGACTGATTCGACAGTCACTTCAGTGCATTTAACAGATGAATCTGTGAAAATAAATGCCAGACATCCTTCACTTATTGATTCAGTGACATTTTCCACTGATTCGCTGTTTACTCAGTGGTTTATTTTTGACTGATGGATCAGTTAAACAGTGTGCGAAAATGGCCGTGAAACAACATTGAAAAGTGGCTAGTAAACAACGTGTATCAAGTAAAATAACAACGAATAAACTAATCAAACTAATACAAAATACGTTCAAAAATGTGTTTCGTCTTTCAAAACGCCATTTTATAAGGTTATAGGAACTCACAGCCTTTCATTCTGTTTTCACGTCTTCATTTCGTTTTCATGTAATCGTCACAGAGCTCTGTTTGAAGATTTAAACAGCATATGATGTGATGAAGAGAGTGCAATCATACCTACTATTCGTTTTAACAATCCTAACGGTACCAATTAAACCAAAAACGAAAACTAAGAGCATAAAATTTATATCTTCACGATTTCACGTCGAAACTACATCACATCAATCTGGCGTGGTAGCGCGGTAACTGATTAGAGTTGAAGGGTGTTTAAGTTCAATCCCGGCCACCTCCGAAAACATTTTACATTTTTAAATTTCCGTAAATTACGCAATACAAATAGTAAACTATAGCAGATATGTTTATTTCACGTAATTATTTGGCAACATTCAACATAAACAATATTTAATTCGTCACGAGTATATCACTTATTCAATCAGTGAAATAATTTCACGTTACTGATTCAATCAGTAAATTTTTTTCACTGAAACAGTCAGTGGTTTTCCACTGATTCTAAGTGGAGCCATTTTCACTGATTAGAGTAGTTGAATTTCACTGTGAGTCAATGGTTTCCCACTGATTCGAGTTTAGAGTGTAGCTCTACTTTGAGAACCGTATTTTCAATGGCTTCTAAATACCTATCACGTATTTAATTGGTTGTATGAGTTAAGCAAGTCTCGAATCAGCGCGAGTACAATGCAAATCGAAATATTTCTTGACTGCAACACATACATCAATGTGGGACTGAACGAGATAATGCGACTGAGTATAGGAAGCGACCAATCTAGTGCCGATATCCTTCTGTTCCCGGTGTAAGTGGCTACCACGTTCCTCTCTGCAGATGGCACTATCAGTGTATGGCGGCACGGCACCATGACACTAACGGCTGGCTAGCAGTGCTGGCAGGTACAGCAGGTGGGTGAGTTTGTTTAGAAAAGTGGGGGGGGAGGGGGGGTTGGTACTGGAAATAGCCCTCTGTGGACGTAACTTCCAGCTGGGGATGACGCGCCTTGCTGCTGCCAGCTATAATTATCGCTCTGGCCAGCCTGCTCTACCACATCGTCCCCGCAACTGCCTTTAAGCAGGTTTCACACGATGCAAGATGCATTTCGCGCAAGATTTCGTACGAGAATGCCAACTAAATTGCATGCGACTCGAGTTCACACGCAGATAATTAAGATGAATACTTTCTCGCATCAAAATTAGTTAATAACCCTGTTGAGTACCAAACAGCCATTATATTATAATACAAATACCAAGTTGCTTACTTCAACAAGATATTTGTTTCAAAGCTATCCCTCCAAAATATAATTGTTTTTATTTTATTCTCAGCGAACTGTCTAAACTTCAATCCACGCTTTAAAGTTATTTCCCAGCGATGATTTATTTCCCTGTATTCCTCTTCGCACACCTCAGATTATGATTTTCTTTTACTCTATGGTTGAGTTTAAAACAGGCCACATTACCAGCATACAAGAACCAATATAATCGCAACTTGCATCGACTTGCACGAAAAAAAATATTAGGATCGGCTCTATCTCCTCGTTTCGTGCAAGATGTGCCTTGCACACAAACTTGTGCAAGAAATTCTCGTGCAAGGTCGGCATCTGGCGCAAGTTTGGCACTTATCTTGCATCGTGTGAAACCTGCTTTACATACCCCCTCCCTTTGTCATTCTTATATTCCGAACCTCCAACACTTCCGCCAAAAACAGTATGACTGACTGCCAACGCCCTGATAGCGTGCTCATCTCGCAGAGTCTACTTCCAGATGATTACAGGCTCAGTATAAATTATTAACATCGAGCAAATTGGCGTAGTAATAAACTTTTGAACTCGCATTCGAGAAGACCTGGGTTCGAATCCCGGTCCGGCCATCCTGAATTCGGTTTTCCGTGGTTTTTTGAAACCACTCCAAGCGAATTCTGGGATGGTTCTTTACTATTAGGGCATCGACCATCCCCTCCTCATTCCTCCTTTCCTGAGCCACTTTTTCCATCTCTAATGACATCGATGTCAACTATATGTTACGCACTACACCTATAGGCCTTTCACGGTACAGTGAGCACTTTTTAAGGCACTCCCACCAGCCATTAACCAATAATAAATATATCTAATTGGAGACACGAGCATTAAATTTTGAGGGTGGATAAATATATGCACTGTGTTTAGTGGTCACATTGCAATGTTTATATTAGAAAGCAGCAGGAATATGAAAATTGGATGAAAGGAAAAAATTAGAAGGGCCTTAAAAAGTGCTCGCTTTACCGTGAACGGTCTATACTTACCAGATAACTTAAATTCAAGTCTCAGGGAAATATTGATTGTTAACTTTTCCACAAATCATTAAAAAATTTTCTCCGAGTACACGCTCCTTAAAGTAGTTTCGTTTTGACTATAAAGAATTTCGCCTGCAAGAGTTTTGCTCAACGGTAATTTTGCCTACCATGCTGTTACAATCTTAGGACTCACGTGCCTCAGACTGCACTATGAGATTAATGAACGATTATATGCTATGTTCACGGTAAAATGAGCACTTTCGAAACCCCTGCGTAAGATCTACTTGTATGCACATTGTGTCTTCTTCCGCCTCATGTAAAATTAACATTGCCACGGGCCTCACCGCCTTATTCATGCGCCGGTCAAGTGAAACTGTAAAATAATTTGGAAAGTAAATATTTTAAAATTTACACTTCGATGCATTAAAAAATCAGAATAGGGAAATAAATAATTTAAGTTATCACAAATGGTTACCTAACACGTTTCGTTCAACGCTAAGATATGGGACTAATTTCCATCCCTCGTTACCAACTTTACTGGGCGCATGGCACTAAGTGCACTCGTTGAATATATATGCAGGCAGTGCTGGTGACTTTTTTATAAGGTTGTTTTCAAAAGTGCTCACTTTATCGTGAACAGGCTTTAACGAAGTTCACTCTGAGGGAGTTAAGGAAAGTGACAATAATGATTACTGGTGTGTTACTCTTTGATGATTCAACCTTGAGAAATAGACTTAGTTACTGAAATCCCTGTACTATAAGTAGGTATAAGTAGGGGAAGATAGCTACTGAAGCGTGTACAGCCCGAGGTGAATATGCGGGACGTGGCTGCACTCGTGGAAGAGCGCAGTAGGATGGCTTGCTCGTGACTGCCTGACGCGACTGCCCTCTGGAGCCAAGTCAGTGCAGATGCCCTCCAGGTAACAACATAACACGTCGTAACATGAGGTGTTTTTCAAAGGGTTAATTTAAAAAAGTTCGAAGAAACCTAAAAAAAAAAAATCTAAATGAAGGTGAATGTAAACTGAGAAAATCCAACAAATCAGAACGTAAATAGAAATAACTAATTTTCGTTACTAAATGAACAGTTGCCCAAAGCCTACGCTAAAGAAGTGTACTATACCATGCCAAAACGCGAGACATATCAAAGCAATTGCAAATAAAGATTTTGCAAAGAAACATACTCAGAAATACTGTATCAAAGCGTTAAGTGCACAATAATAATAAAACAAAATTGGTGACTACCTCAGCTTTGAAGAAAAGAAAACCTGTGTGCTATGTGGACTCTAATAATTATAGTGTATTTATTGGCTTCTGCGTGTGTATGCTCCGATTACAACAGTGTTATTAATTTTAATATTGTACTTAGATTCCTGCTGTTTGAATACACAAACAAAAACATTTATAGGGGTATTACTTATTTCTGTGTACCTTGCATTATCATTGATATCTATGGAATTTCTTTGGTGAACTTTTTTCTGTTTAATCAGTGGCGGATGTCCTAGCAGATTTCCCCAAAATTACGTTTGTTCTTATTATTATCTATAAGTGTTGTATATATATATATAATACTTTTCCAGTTTGTTTGGAATAGCCATAGTTGTTAGGGGGCGCATTGTTTGTCTTTATAGGTTTTCTTTTTTACTAGTGTGTGTGTGAAGACCTCATAAATGAATCGGCCCCTACAGAAAGGGCCTAAGTTAACCGGACATAGTTTTGAGATAACTAAAGAAAAAAATTATTTACTCTTAAAAAACTATCATGTCACAAAATGTGGGAAAAACCATACAAAATAAAGGAATATATGTGTGTGATTCTGCATAGGTAAAATCATTTCAATAATGTTACTTTGACTTCTATGATTTTTCAAAATATCCTGACTGAGGACCTTTCAGCATGATTAGGCAATTTTGGTTTATCAAATGACTTGAAATGCTTCAATTACTGGAATTCATGACAAAAACATTAATATTATTTACAAAAATCGCACTTCACACTGTATACATATTACGGAACAAACATGAAAGTCAGTAAGGTTTAAAATATTCTACTGTGAGTCATTCTCATTTCCATCTTGTCATGTTATTTCTTACTCGTCTTCAACATGTGATTTAGTAGCACAAGGCCACTGAACGACGCTATTGTAAAAATCTTGGTGTTCGTCAGGCACAAAGCGAAGAAGTTTATGTAAATCGTTTATTTTTGCCATTTTCAAAGGAACCTTTCCTGATAGGTAGGCTTTTTCCGTAGGAAAGTATGGTACTGGTTTCCCGGGTTGTGCAAGACGGAATGTATGGCTCACTAATCCATTTATAAACTCTTGTGCTACAATGATACCTCTTACCTCAGTATTATAGGACAAATGCATCATGTTGCTAATGCCATAGTGATTTTTTTTGTCTCATTGCACACTTTTGCAAGACGTTTCTTCTGAGATACAATTCTTCTTATAGTACGGCCGCCACCATTTCTTGAAATCTAGAATGTCTTTAGCAGTTTACGTGTTGCGCCTCCAGAAGTGCCGGGATGTGTTCGTGTCCTGCCTGGGAGCAGGTGGAGAACAGGAGCTGGTGGTGGGCTCGGCGCCACGTTCGGTAGAGTGAACGATGTTGGATGGGATCGTACGGACGACGGCCTACGGCGACTCTGGATGCAAGGGCAATATGGAGAGATAATTTAATTGTCAGTTAAATTACGTTGAATTTAAAATATTTCCTTTGGGGCGAAGCTGTCGGCCACTTCGCACCCCTATATTATCACTGAATTTACTCTGATCTAGGGAGGCAGGCCCCTTAAATACAAAACATACACTGAAAAACACTTTAAAGCTGATGCTGCTGTGAGGGCGCAGTACCCGATGAACTCTGGAAAGTTAATACAATAAAGCACGTCTAATTATGGTATGACTGTTTTATTACCGCATAGGTACAATGAAATTTTGCTGCACATGAAAATGCGCACCCTTGGTTAAGCGGACCCGGCACTCTGGATCTACCAGTGGTCATTACTGAGGAAAGTAAGGCGTAGGCCTTAAGTTAGAGTTACATAGAAACACGTCTCGCGCGTGAAATCCTGGTATGCTACTTCAGGATGCAGGAAGACCTCCCTTCGGCTAACTAAAAGAACTTAAATGTTCCTGAGTTACGTTAACTATTGCGATGGAAGAAAATGCAGCCTGGAGAGTACGAGGAGATTACCGTCTGTCCTGCTGGTTGTCTGGAGTGCTGAAGTCTGACTAACGACATGGCGTCGGGTTCGCCGCACAAATGAAAACGTGGGAAAAACGGAACTTAATAATTAACATGATAAATGAAACTGACGATGCACATAATTATGATTACTAAACTAAAACACATTGGTGACATACCCCGAACGCTGGAGCCCCAGATACGGCTAAGAATGTGACGTCACGAGTATTGTCACCGCACTTGAAAGGTGATATTAAATGAAATGTTGCCTCAGGTGGCTGATTCTTGATAGATGATTACATTCACACTCTTATCATTAACACATTAAAATCGGCGTGTGGTCGTAATGGTTATAATTACAGGAATGCGTGTGGGCATGACGGCACACGAATTTCTTCACTAGGGGCGGAGCTATGGTATGTTATCTACTCTCTATGCTAGAGCGTGTGGTTTCCCTAGTTAATTGTGGTGCAGTCTACTCTAAAAATGCCTAAAAATGCTCTTATTAACTAATGCGGTTAGGGAGCCGCTCGCCACTTTACACTTTCTGCGGGAATGTGATTCCCCATCTTTTGACACTCCTTGGAGCTACGTCGTACTCCGGATTTGGCCACGGGACCCCTCGACATCGCGCACATCAGAAAACTATGGGGATAAGCGGCGCAACTTATCCCAGTGTTCCCTCCAATGGCTGTTGTGTCTAACTGTCGTGACTTCATGGGACACACTCATTTAGGCCACGTATCCATTCATTACGAGAGTTACCTCTTGTGATGAATGTTAAATATTATGATCCGTGACCACGAGTTACAGGATGGCAAGAAAAGTGTTCTTGTCGCCGTTCTTGTCGGCCTGCACTGATCGAGAACGCGACCTAATGTCGATCGGTCGAGTGTTGCTGTGTGGTTAATGCGTCTGTGATGGAACAAACAGGCACAAGGGATGCATGGACGTCAGGAACACGTCAAAGTAATTTCTTTGACAATAAATTTGTGTGTATTGCTAGATGCGATTATTAATTTGAGTTCATGCACACTGAAAAATCTGTCATGGCGTTTGATGTATCTCTTAATAATACCAAAATCTCGGTCGCTTGGCATGAAGGAATGGCCTCTTATGGGGAAGAAGTGTTCAATTTTGTTGAACTGCCGGGTGTCAATCATTGCCAAAAGTAGTCTGGATAATGAATGGTTCTTATTTTGCCCACTGCAGTTACCTGAGTACAAATTTATTTCAGTAATCTTTGGAGGGAAATCCTTCAAATAGTCACACAAAAAAGAACAAACTTCATTTGGTCCCTTTTTAGCGATGCCTTCATGGTAGATATATATTTTGGCAGTGTTGTTAGATATATTATGAGTGCCAAATACATTGACAGTTAATTTCCACAGGTAGAATGTCTGCTGAACAGGAACGTGTGGCAACTGTATGTTTTACATATAGTCAAAACATATTGCTAGTACATGAGGCTGGTTTGTCGATTCAGCGTCTGCTTTCATTTGGTTATAAAATTTCTTGGATCGCCTGTTGTGAACCAAACGCTCTGCTGCTGCTGCACACCTTTTAGCAG
Source organism: Dryococelus australis (assembly GCA_029891345.1). Classification (NCBI taxonomy): domain Eukaryota; kingdom Metazoa; phylum Arthropoda; class Insecta; order Phasmatodea; family Phasmatidae; genus Dryococelus; species Dryococelus australis. Next base: position 72,423,763 of record CM057007.1, on the reverse strand, counting down.
CATCGTTGAGATGAGGACTTCGTAATTTCACCTTTAATTCCTCACATACAAAGCAACAATCTACTTGGGGGCGTCCAAACGATAAACTGAAATTATCTTTCAAGAATTTGGCATAGAACTGATAGCTAACCTTTGTGCTTGGATGCTTGTCCTTGTATAACTGATAAATTACTGTCAAATTTAGCCTGGCATTATTGTCTTTGTCTCCCAGAGTAATGACTTTCTTTTACAGGGGAACTTTCAATGTGCTCCTTAATAAGAACCCTTGTCTGTGCTGGAATAACATCTGCACAGGAATTCTTTCCACGCATATCTTTGGGACTTTTCCCCAGGACACTTAGACTCTTTAATCGTTTTACTAGCTTAATTGTTATGGAATGTAGAGATAGAAAATCTTGAAGATATACCTCAATCCTTTGCTGACCCACAACTGTGTGGTACTTAAATGATTTTACATTTTTTCGTGCATCTTCTCCTTTACGAGGACGGCATTACTTGACACCGTGAACATTTATGAGCGACTGAATAAATATATCCTGCTCATATTTTGTTGACAGATCATGGAACCGGGTCAGGGTGTCGTGCTGATCCTCTTCACTATTTCCCTTGAAACAGTCCTTCCTCTTACATGTAAAAAAACTCAAAACTCAAAACATTTTGATTACGTAGACTGTGTAAATTTAACAGTAAAATACTCAACTGTATAATAATATAATACATCAAGGCATTACGTATTTACTACTTTAAATCATACTAAGCAATTATTATCTGCAAGGTACTCCAGTTTGTTTGGCTGGCACGAGTTTCCCCTTGTTATCCACATATTCTTCGCCCTTGACTTTCACTAACTTAGTTATATTTCTTGCCCATGAAAAAGGATTACTCTTCCTTTTTTTTCCCCAACTGTAGGGCTTTCTTCCATTTCTATACTAATAAGATACCAAAGAAGCTAATAATACAATCGTAACAAACTGAATGAAGTACACTCCTACAGCCTATTGGCAAAACATAACCTCGCTTAACTCTCAGCTGTTAATTTGGCGCAAAACAGTAGCGGCAACATTCATGAGAGTGACCAACACTTCCCTGCAGAAAGGTCTTCAGTCATTGACTGAGGACTATTATGCATGGAACTGTCTAGTTCTGTAGTCGATTATTCGGCTTTCTAGTCACTTGACTACTGAGTTCCTTTTATTGTAAAAAGACGTAAACAATATATGAAACCATGAATTTGGGGTTAACTCAATTTCGATGATTTCATGACTGAGGCCCTTTCTTCAGGGACCGATTCTTAGCGCGAGACTTTATATTGTGCTGCACATGATTAAATCGTGCTTTTAATTTCTGAGTCACAGTTGCACAAGAAGTGCCTGATGGCAGTAAAACGAAACAGCAAGTACTTGACGTCTATCCTACCACCGAATGAATTCGGGAAAAACTCAGTTTTCACCCGCTTCTCTGGCTGTAATACAGTATTTGCCCAGGTCTCGGTCTTGTGTGCTACATCACTCGGCCTAGATTATTTATTTACTCGCGCTCATAAACTGGCTGTGAAGAAAAGTGTTTTCATGGTCTTCGTTTTACGTTTCGAGTGGAGAACACGCGACACGGAACCAGTTCGAGGTGACTCATCATAATTCTCGTCAGCCTTGTGCGTGATCGTACCGTATTGTCCACTGCGATATATTACCTCCCCGTCAAATAGATGTTTTTCCCTTCCTTACAGCATGGCGAACTGGACTTTATGGGCGAGAGGCCTGGGCCAGCAGAATGTATTCGGGACTGGAGTTCACTTAAACTGAAGCCAACGGCCGTTAGTGTGGCGATCGCGTGTCTTGCTCACACGCGCCCTTGGTTGTTTGTTGTACATCTCGCGGTCCAGTTGGGGACCCCGTTCTTTGCGTTCTAGTATTTACCCTGCCAGGAGTGAACTGAAGCGATAGGAAACCATACTGATCGTGGTACACACAATCAATCGTGACACGCATCTCATCAGAAAATCAGCAAGTTACGACTATTTGTCCACTCTATGACACTGTCGATGGAGGTGTTTACCAGGTGGCTGAAGTACACAAGTTGTTGCGGGCTGTACGACAACTTTCCTGAACTCTGAAAATGAGTCGATAGTTGAGATATTTGTACGGTTCTTAACAACGATGTCTTGAGAGCGAAAGAGAGGGAAATGAGGTGAGAATGGAGTAGCACCAGAACGCAAGTGCGGGAGAAACCGAAGATCCCCGAGGAAACCCTCACCGACCCGCGGCATCGCTCGGCAAGGTTCCCTAATGTGAAAAGCTGGGAGTGACCTTCCCGAGAATCGAACCCGGTTCGCTTAGGCTGGGAGCGAGTTGTCTAACCACTAACTTAATTCGGTGGCCTACCTGAACATGCCATCACATACGAAATGGTAACTAGGCCAGCGGACGGCTGATTGCAACAATCGAGATGCTGCAGTTTGCAAGAATCCTCTCCACCAGACTAAGAACCAGTACACGATTGTGGGATATTATTACAATAAAATACAACGCAATGCAGCGTTTGAGGACTTTCCTCTGCTTGATGCCGGCCGAGTGAGATGGACCAAGATACCGCCAAGAAGACTGGCGTGCCAACCGCCGTAATCGTATTATTCTTCATTTGTATCCAGCATCAAATTATAAGCTGCACTCTTCTAATTAGTATAACATTATAGAAGATTCCTCTAACTTTGACGTTTGCTAAAATATAACACAATATTCAGCCCTCTCACATTATAAGGGTTAATTTCATGCTCTTTGCAGATGACTAATATCCAGTTATAAATTCCTTCTCAGCAAACTCTCATATTCTAATCGTTATATCCTACCATTAACACATACGGAGCTGCCCCTATTGTAAATAAAACACATGGTTTGTGCTTAAGAATAAACGTTCAAAATAACATAAAACTGAAATGCATGAAATTCTCAAACCATAAAAGCATGCATGGTTAATCGCCCCCAGGTAGACTGAGGCTGGCATCTAATTAGCTGCCTCATGCTCTACGCGTTCCCCTATTGACTAATATTCTAGGGTCAATTTACAGAAATCGACCTCTTTCAGAGTGCGATTTTCGTATTCAGCATGGTTCAATTACTGCAAAAACACTTATTAGCAACTTGTTACATGATTTGCTTCTGACAATGACATTTAGAGATTTTGATCCTAGGCTATAAACTGCCGTACGCTAAGTTCGCCCCAGGCGATTATGGGCGAGTGACGTTACTCTATCACAGCAGAGTAAATAAGTATCCAGAGGTGATCATGTATAGCGGTTCATTTGAAGTGGCCGTACTCATTCACTGATTGGTTCAGTGAGGCTCTGGGTAATGTGTGCTGAAAGATTCTCCCTATGGCCGAGCTTCCTGCTGGCAAATCGGTTATCAGGCACTGACTAACAAATGGCTTTCAGGCCATCTTTTTGACAAGTGACGTCATTTTCTTGGCGCGTGCTAATGGTGTTAGGAGAATATGCGTCAGTTTTACCTCTCTATTATTAATGACTCTGTGACATGACGCTGATGCGTTCAGCTGTAGTTCGCTGTCTAAAGAACTGTATAAAGAATGGTGCCGCACATGAGCGCAGGGTGGACTACAGAGAATGTCTGGCATATCAGAAGGCTCTGTGGGTGGAACTCGCCTGGATCGATTATGGACTGTAATATCATAAGATGTGGGCAATTAAATATGCAAAGGTTGGCAGCAGTGACTGCTGAGCTGAACATGATTGTGGTGGAGGAGAAGCTGGAAATGGTCTTTATGGGGTCTTTATGGGTCATTATGGGTCATTGTGGGTCAGTATGAGGTCATCATGGTTGGCCATTATGAGGTCATCATGGGGTCTTTAGAGCCATTGTGGGGTCATTATAGGGTAAATGGAGTCATGGGGTCATTCTGGGGTCAATATAGGGTCAACAGGGTTAGAGGGTCATTATGGGTCAATGGGTCAAAGGTCAATCGGTCAGTATTGTGAGGGGTCGGTGTATGTTTGCTTTGTATGGCCTGTGTGTGGACGAATGGTTGAGGTATAGTAAGAGGTATGAACGATGAGTATAATTCGTTTGGTGTTGGTTAGTAGAGAATATGGCAGGCATGTTAATTTTTTGGCCTGTCTGAACACTATAGTTTCTATAAACTTGAGTTATGGCGGGGGGAAACAATGAATGTTCAGGTGTCTGCTTGCGAGTATATAACTAGCCAGGTTTCAGTTAGGAATCTTAGTTTGGCAGTGACAGTCATGAAATTTTGTCGTGAAGAAGAAGAATATATGGTCAAGGGTTCTGGATGGATGCTTGCTAGCATAGACTGTCTTGAGCTGTGTATAAGCGGATTATATTAGTTATGTGAAAAGTGAGTATTCTGTTGTAAAGACACTATGTGAATGGCGTGGAAAAATTTAAGATTTCTGTTTTTATGTTTGTGATCTGAAGTATGTAAATATATACGATATAAATAAAAAAAGTATTTAATTTATCGCTGGTGTTGTATCCTGCCTGATATATAAAGAAAGTGACGGTGCTTGGTTTATTTACATAGACATACAATGAATAAAATCCGAGTAAGATAGTTATGCCCGCGAAAAATAGTCGAGGGGATAGAAAAATTTATATTGTGTAGTATTTAGTCTTGAATATAGGAGACCTGCAAATGAAGCTGAGATTTTTTTTGCTGTACTCTACATACCATTTCAGTATAATTTAAAAATTAAATAAATTTTAAAATCTAATAATAAATACAATTTTTTTATTCTCTTATTTTAATCATGTATCACGCCCATGTATGTTATAAACAGATCTCATAAAAAAAATCAAAATGATTATTTTAAACTAATCACTATTATTGTTACATAGGGCTTAAAAACAAATAAATTCCCAGGGTTAGAAATAATTCTTGTAAATTGAATTTCACGAGCCTGGTCCTAAGATATCGCAATTTATATTAACCTATGACTAAAAATATTTCAATATTTTTCTAAGTCTTTACACATGGTTCAAGCTAGTATAAGTCCTACACCAGAGGAAAAATTAAAAAGATCTATATGAGTGGGGGATAATATTTAGAGTCGAGCAAGTGGAGGAGATGGAGCACATGGGGCAGATGGAGCAGACAGAGCAGATGGGGCAGATGGAGCAGATGGAGCTATGGAGCTATGGTGGATGGTATGAGAAGAAAAATTTGATTGTGTCACTGGTATGTGGTTGTATGTTTGCTTCATATGGTCTGCATGGACGAATGTTTGAGGTATGCTAATTTTATAGTGGTTGGTATGGTTGGTAGGCATAAGAGGTTTTGGTTGGTAGAACAAGTAAAATTGGTGGTGTCTGATGGCAATGGTGACATGACAGACATGCTGGAGTTATGATTTTTGGAATAATTTTTCTCAATTTTTTTTATTTCAGTTTGTTTTGTATTATTGGTATGTGGGTAGGTAAGGGTAGGGGATGATGTTTAACGTGCTGGGTTGAGTATGAGGTTAACATGATATGTTTTTAGATTTTAAATTTATGTTGTTTCATGTCTGAAGTGTGGTGGTCAGCATTTGTATTTGTATGGATGGTTGGTATACTCAGGTGGTTTGTTTGATGGGTGGTATGATATTTGGCTGGTGTCTGATGGTAATGTTAACATGTGAGACTTGCTGGAGTTACGATTTTTTAGGTATATATTTTCTCAATTTTTGTGATTTTTTTTGGTTTTGTAGTATTATATGGTGGGTTGGTAAGGGTGGGGGGTTAATGTTTCTGGTGGTGGTGTGAGTGTGAGGCTAACGTGACATGTTCTTAGATTTTTTGGTTCATTTTTTTGGAATTTTTTGGAATTTTTGGAATTCTGTTTTTCAGGTCAAAGGTTAAAGGTCAAGGTCACTGTCTTCCAAGATGGCGGACGTGTGACAGTAATGATAGAGCAGGAAGACCTGCATCCAATATGGCGGCCTTTGATCCCAGATCCCTTTCTCAAATCCTGGTGCTGTAAAAAGGCATGATTTCGAGGGTTTTTGGGCTAAGACATGCGATTTTAGGTTAATACTAGCGATTTTTGGAAGGAAAAATCCAACATGAAGGCCAGTCGGCACCTTGGCTCCGGGCTCCGAATCATGAATTCTGCACATGAACATGCATTGCCTTATTATTCCTATGGAAGTTCTGCTGCACACACTCCTCCGTGATGATGATGACTCCCAGGGAAGTCAGGGAGATGAGAACGTCAGGAAGATACAGCAGATGGGTGAATTTCCTGAATAAGCTGATGCACCAGTTTTTGATATCGAGGAATTAACATCAGTGGTGTACCAGTTGAAGCATCGAAAAACCCCAGGCTATGATGGTTTAGAAGCAGAAATAATTAAAAGAAGATTTTCGAGAGTAAAACAGGAATAATTGAACATCTACAATGACTGTATCGTTTCTGGCGCGTTTCGAATCCCGTTGAAGAAGACAAGTCTGCGGGTCCTATATAAGGAAGGCAACAAGAACCTTGAAGATACATGATCCTACCTACCTCTGACATTGCTTCCGGTACTGGGCAAAGTAGAAGGTTTAAAAGCAGAGGGAACCCTCAGTGAGAAACAATATGATTTTCTTCTGCATGATGTAATAAAGTATGTGAAAAATAGTCATACAAAGAATATACTTGCGGTGTTCCTGGAAATAACAGGAGCTTTTGACAATGCCTGGTGGCTCGAAGTAATGTACCACATGAAGAGGAAGAGATGTACAGCGAACATCTATAGGGTAATTTTGGACTTCTTTGCAGACGGAGAGATCACATATTCTGCCCAGAATGTGCAAGTAAATAAGAGGCTCGTGAAGGGATGTCCCCAGGGGTCGGTGCTTGGACCGATCGTATGGGATGTCCTCTTCGATGAATTCTTGGAGTTGGGTCTACTGCCGGAGTGTGTGGTTTTTAGCTATGTAGATGATGGCCTTATCCTAATATCTGGAAATGCAAGACGGAAGCTTGAGGAGAAGGCAGAAATAATAATGGAAAAAATTTGGATATGGTCCAAACAAGTGAAGTTGGAATTCTCTAGGCCTAAGATGAATACCATGCTGCTCAAGGGGAGACTACAGAGGTCGGAGACTGTATGCTTTGGTGGGAACTCGATGGAGTGTGTGTATGAGGCAAAATACCTGGAAGTTTTCATGGATGAAAACACGAGCTTCCTGAAGCACATACAATATGTAGAAAGAAAGGCTGTTGCAGTCTTTTACAAGTTAAAGACCACTGGAAATACAAGCTGGTACCTAATTTTTAGAGCAGTCGAAATTATACATAAGACAGAGTTCGAGGCCATTATATGGCATAACAGAGCTGAGTTTGTGAGGCATGAGTGAAGATATTTGGGCGACTCTTAACAGCGAGGTCTTGAGAGCCAATAAGGATGATTAAAGTGAGTATGGAGTGGCACCGGAATGAAGAGGCGGGGGAAACGGGAGATCCCCGAGAAAACCCGCCAACCAACGGCATCGTCAGGGACGATTCCCACTTGCGATATCCGGTGACCCAGCCGGAGTTGAACTCGGTTCGACTTGGTGGGAGGCGAGCGTGCTAACCGCTCAGTCACCGCGGACCAAGCTTGTGAGGCATAAAAGGAAGCCCATAAGTGCTCAAAGAGAAGCACTGCTGACTGTTACTAAGGCATACAGAGAAGTGTCTAACAAGTCACTCCCAGTCTTGGCTGGAGTGTTGCCATTTGATAAACTGGAAAGATATAGCGGTACAGTGGCGGAAAGATATCACGGACTGGCAGACTATCGAAGATAGAAAAACAAGAAGTAGTGGATGAAGTTCTCCAAAAGGGGAAAGAATAATGGGAAACATCTGAGAAAGGGAGAACTGCACACGAGCTGTTACCGAATGTGAAAAACAGACTCGAAATAGAATGGACCACTCTCAACAAACGTGCAGTTATACACAGGCCACGAAAACTTCAAGGCTAAACTTCATAGTCTGTGATTGGTGGAGTCAACGCTGTGTGATGTTTGTGGAGTGGATGACACAATACATCATGTCATCACAGAGTGTTTGAAAACAGAAGACATAAGGCAATGGTTGGAAGAAATCACAGAAAGTACATTCACTTAGATTTGGTAAATATACTAAAATATCAAGCTCTTCGTCAGATTTAGAACGAGTTCGTCACCGGAACTGGGAAAAGACTTGAAGAATACGATAAGTGGTGAGAAGATCTTTTCAAGGACGCATGAGGAGGCATTCGGGTAAAGGTTTCAATGTAAGAAGTCGGAATATCGCTGACTGGCGAGGTTTTTACCGAGAAAACCTGTAGAATACTGAGTACGGCACTATGGACAGAGAATGATCTGAAAACATAAGAGGAGAAAGTACTGTGCACCGTCTTTCGATTCTGTAGTGTGCACATTCTGTGTTTCTTCCTATATTCGTCTCCTGGATGCGCACGTATCTGTTACCTCGGGCTCAACTGGTAGAGAGAAATAGAGACAGTGGGACTCTGTATTTGTGGTGGTAAATCTCCTGGAAGGCCCAGACCGTATACCGTCGGGAATTGGGGAACTTCTGGGCGATGTATCGATTAAAAGAAGTCCCATTCTTTTTCGCAGCAGCTGCGGATAATATATTGAGAACTAAGAAATTCTCGTTATTTGTTAGAAGCACGCTACCCTTACAGCTTTCTACGTACTCCATTTCCATGCCTCTCTTTTATTTGCCATTCTGACTCGTGCGCTCGTAATTCAACCATCCCATGGTTAACGGTTTCCTCTTAGTTCAGACAACCTTAAGACATACCAAATAAATTTTGATCAGATGACAGCCACTAAATATGCTTAACCGTTTGAAGTATAACCAAGACATCTGATTTTCACAAAAATAGAATCACGCATACTACATACTTCAACATCCTATGTGTATGCTCGTTGTTTTCCTTTATCTATTGGCAAATATTTGACTGAGCCAATCAGAATTAAATTACATCGGAATTTAGCATCTATATTCTCGCGGGCTTGTGCTTATGACGCATAGAAATGGCAGTAATTCAATAGCGAAAATAGATCCAATCTGAAATTTTTTTTTAGATGCAACTACTGTATACAGGAACTCTTTTCACAAAAATCGGGCATCCCTGTGTATATAACGAAGTCAAACAGTAGCAGCGATATTTGCACACCTCCGCTTACAGACTGTAAAGACGTGTTCTGCCATGCACAAGTGTTGTTTCTTTCTCTGTGGCTACGAGGAGCGATGTTTCAATCTGTAGTGTGCTTGTGAACACTTCTCCAGCGCATGCACGAGCACTGGACGCATACAAACACTTTGAGTGCGGTAAATATTTACCTATAATTAGACAAACTAGAAGTGAGTCGCCTGTTTTTACGACTGCATGACCATAAGTTCTGTTGGTCTCCACAGTACACACAATACCGGACCATTCTTTATATTATTACCTACTTTTTAAACTAAACGAAAGCATCGTTTTATAAAAATTGTTGTTTTATCAAACACGATTAGTGCTCCAGCCAGGAAAATTTTAAAATATTATTAAAATTTAGTTTTCCAGGCTATTTAATAAAATGTTTAGGTTTACACCATCCTCGATACACCAAATACATAACTCCTATAACGACAATTCTGCTGTTTCGATGGTATTATATTTGTCTTATTTCATAACTGTTACTTTTCTTATGTATTTTTACCTCACTTTTATCAAATATATTCTGAATCTAAAATACTTTATTTATAAAAGTCATCGACTTTTAAGTCTTTGTTTACATTCTTCCAAACACATTTCAAACAGTAGAATCGCCCTTTAAAATTGCTAAAATGTAAATTTTTATACGGATTAAATAATTTTAAAACGTCCATTATTAATTTGAAACCACAGGGTCACCAAATTCTTGCTTTTTACACCACTTCAGATATCCCTGCATTGGTGTTATTATTCTATAATTTACATGTTAATTTTATTGCTGCTTTCTTGTTGTTTTCTTCTGAATTAATTTCCACTGCTTCACTAACCCTGGCACAGCACAATTTCGCATCATTTCACTTTCACAAAGATGTTATACTCATTTTTGGTGCGAGAAACCACCCCCCCAAAGAAAAACACTACCCTCCCACAGCAGTCATGGTCTTGACAGCGTATCTGTAGTTTTTCTCTGATCCGTTTTTATAGTGTGAGTGCGGTGACAGTCCGTGGCCTGTGCGCGGACTGTAATTTGTACGCTGAATGGCCGCTCTGGCAACGTCAGCCACGTCACGGGCAGGCAGTGGACGTGTCTCCAGCGGACCGGAACACGTGGTTTGTCCAGTCTGTAAGTGCTGCAGTCTGCACGCTGACGAGCAATGACAAGTAGCTTCTGGCTCGTATGTGTACACTGATTTTCGTCTTCTGCACGTGACTCTAACATTATCTCATGAATTGCTTTCGGGGCTGTTAATATCACGTGTCCAAACAGACATTTGCAGCTTTGTATAAGTTTTATTTTCCAAAAACACTGGGTTACTTAGATTTAAAACCCCAAGCACAGTGTAGATAACAACACAGAGACGAAATAGCGGTGTTTTTTTTTTCCGTGTAGGCGTACTCGTTCTTTGATTGGCTGCACGAGACTATGGAAACTGCCTTGTGCCTGATTGGATACTTTGTGTTGCTAAATGTTCTCTATTCTCGGGGTGGCCGGCTGGCGAGTGTGTTACAAGCGGCTGATTCGCGATCACAGTTCCGACATGTTTCTAGCCAGTAACGTAGTTTTGCTTTCGTGTGAGGCTGAAGTTTACGGATATAGGAGGCTGTTTCGCCTCTATCAGCTTAAGAATTCTATGGCTTGGCTTTCGTTTTGTAGACCAATAATTTCTATTTAATGAGGCCGCCGTGCTTGAGCGGTTAGGATGCTCGCCTCCCACCAAAGCGAACCAGGGTCAATTCCCGGCCGGGTCAGTCCCGGATTTTCACATGTAGGAACGATGCCGCTCATCAAGCGGGTTTTCCCGTTTCCCCCGCCCTTGCATTCTCATCGCTGCTCCATTCTCACCTCATTTCACCCTCATCGGCTCTCAAGACCTCGTTGTTAAGAGCCACTCAAAATCTCTCCCAGTTGATCTCATCTATGTGTGACTGACACTATTATATTTGCCAGATGGAACGGAGAAGCAGGTTCGTACAGTCGCGGCAGTAAGAAACAAAAGAAAAATTTCTGACGTGTACGGACTACGTTAAACCATTATCTCCAGCATGAGTTCTAAATGTATTCAGTTCGAAGGCCGTGTCGTGCAAGGCAGTCTAAATACCCCCGCTTGTCAGACTCTCACTTTCCTTTTTATTTTTCTTTGCAAGCCAGCGCAAACTTAAAAACCTTGTCAATCAAATAGTCGTTAATCTTCTTGACTACTATTCAACTTTCCTGTGCTCAATCATGATAAGTGTACATACTTTTATGTGCACCTACCTCATATGGTTTTCTAGACTTACCTCGTATTAAAGGCACATTGTTAAGTTATGTATAAAGTGGTAAGTATCTGCCTTGTAAGTAAGTACAATATGTTTCATTTTTGGTGAAACTATCTACGACAGTAAAGTATGTGAGTAGTATAAAACTGAGCATTCTGAGACAACAGGCTTCAGGTAGGGACATGGGGACACAATTCAGAAAGTCGTAGATCCTAGCCTGCAAGTCAGTAAACTCGTCACATTTCCCGGCACCTACTGTTCACATTAAAAACTATGTGCAACGGACTAATCCGCTCTACTTGTGGGTTTTCCGGTTGAGTTCGGTACATGCTTAATTACAATACAAGCTAGAAGTGATTCTCCTATATCCACCAATGCAGGAACACTTGCTAGCTTACTCCGCGAACTCGAGCTGCACACGCCACACATGGAGTCATCGTCCTGCAACACGTCGCAGCGCCGTTATACACTCCGAGCTCTGATCAGTAGTATCTATCGACGAAATAACATTCACTGAATGTCAGATGATGGGCTAGCTACTGCTGACATGTGAATCAAGCCAATAAACTGTGGACGTATGGCATTGCAGTTATCTACATTCAGTAACAATTACAAATAGGTCAGTGAAATTCAACCATCGTATTAATTGGTTATCTGGCACTGATTGCCAGTCGAAACACACTCGCTGTGTTTCACTAATTCGCCTCAACTCTTACTGTTTCAGGTTTCCAATGTACAGAAGAAGTGTAAAGAGATTTGGGCGGCTCTTAACAGCGAGGTCTCGAGAGCCGATGAGGATGAGATGAGGTGAGAATGGAGCAGCGATGAGAATACAAGGGCGAGGGGGAGACAGGAGATCCCGAGAAAACCCGCTTGACCAGCGGCATCGTCCAGCACGATTCCTACATGCGAAAATCTGGGAGTGACCCGGATGGGGATAGACGCTGGTTTGCTTTGGTGCGAGGTGAGCAGCCTTTCACCCGTCCGAAACATAAGCACAGCCGCACGGTAACCCACCTGGACCCAGTAAGCAGGGTCGGCAAGGAGCTTCCAGCCCTACGAAACAGACGTAGGGAAATGCACCACAATGCCAGCGAGTGAACTCTGTGCAAGTTGATTATTCTAAACAAGCAGTAGGACCGCTTTTTATGCAAGAAAGTGCAGAATTCGTAGCACAGCCGCGGGGAGGGACATTTCGAGACCCAAGTACCGGCAGAACCCCGCATTCCGCCATTTGTACCGACGTCGCCACAAATTGATTCGCATGACGAGAATGCGGCTGCCACCAGACGTCAGGAATACTGGAAGTTACAGTAGAACGAGTCAGCGAAGAAGCATCCCGTTCGTTGGCTTCTAACCCAGTTAATACAACCAGTGGTCCGATAGTGATAGCTGCAGGCAGAAAAGTTAAAGTGGAGCCGACGGAACTAACAGTGATCGATATAAGTACTGTTTTTTTTTTGGGAGAAACAGGCTGAGAATTCCTTCTGAATGACCCAGCTGACGAAATCGTCAATCATCACTTCGTCCAGAATTAGTACTTACAGTTTGAGGTATGAGAGAATCCTGTTTGTTAGACAGCGGAGCCAAGGTGAGCTGTGAGTCAGAGAACTTTGTGGACTTAATATTAGCTACTGGCTACAAGTTACATATAGTTGCAGTACCCAGATTAAACATTGTTGGGACACCTTCAAAATCCAACCCTGTGGTCAACCGGCAAGTTTTGCTTACAATTGAAGGTTTAGGTAAACATAAAGAGGTCTCAGCCTCGGTAATTAAAGGCCTCACTGAACAAGTGATACTTGGGGTAGAATTTTTGTCGCAGTGTAGAATAAAATTGTATTTCGGCAGATGGCTAGTGAGAACATCAGACAGCACTGTGAACACTGTGATGACACCAGATAGTTGGCGGTGGTCTGACAAGTTCGTCAACCAATTACAGAGAGACTTGCATCACATTGACAAGTCGCTGCGTATTAATGTTTCGGCCACACCAGAAGGTATTTTTCAAGCACTGGAAAGCATGGATGTTCTCGACCGCAACCAGAAGTACTTATAGGAACAGCTGTTATTCAATCATCAGCATATTTTCTCGGAAAGCCAAAATGGAACAGGCTGTACAAGGCGGATATTAAGGTAAACCAGAAGAACCATTTCACTTTAAATCCTTCCCTACACCGGCGAAGTGTGCCAAGAAGGCAGAAGAATACCTATGTTTAATGCTGTCCTGGAGCATTATTCGTTATGCCTCTAGCCACTACTGCCATTCGATGGCGTGTGTTAGGAAGACAGACAGGTCAGTACATTTGTGCTTGGATGCACACACGTTAAACGACATCGCTATCAAGTCAAGAGAGAGCCCAAGACCCACGGAAGAGTTGTTGCGAATGTATCAAGGTGTACGAATTATGTCTACAATAGGCTTGATGCACTGATATTTGCAGGTGCATTTGACAGAAGGATCCCAGCAGTATACAGGATCGCTGTTTCGCAACCAGCAATTTATTTTCCAGGTACTTCCATTTGTGTTGCGTAACGCCACGCCATCTCCCAGTTGACCCACTGCATGATTGTCACATTACGAGATGAGTGTGCCATTTTTGCGAGGTGCAATATTTGTGATATTTTGATTGTTTCGGCCACTTTAGAAGGCGACCTAGAACACCTCCAAATTGTACTGAAGAAATCGACTGAGTATGGCATGACTGTAAAACTGAAAAACACTATTTTACTGTAAGTACCATTTTTAGGCAAAATTTCAATGTCTACTGGGGCACGCACCTGAACAGAAGAGCGCCAGCGAGCTTACGAGGCAGTCAAAAATTTGTTTCTGACTGAGCATGTAATTCCTCATCCTATACAATGTACTACATATCATCTTTACACGGACACATACAACTACGCACTTGGCGCGAAGTTAGCCAATCTGAGTGAGCGTGGCAGCAAGGAAACAGTAGCTATGGCCAGTCGCACCTTAAATTAAACGGAGAATCATCACAGAGAAGAAAATGTTGAGTGTGGTGCGGTCACTGCAGCATTTTCGGAATTTGCTATTGGGAGAGAGAATTGTCCTACAGACTGACCACCAAGATCTCCTTAGCCTCAAACAGGCAAGATTTTCGGTAGTAGGATTACAACATGGTCACGTTTGGTGCAAGAATCTTTCCTGGGATTCTGGCAAATAAAGGTTATCGATAACATGGCCGCTGATTGTTTAAGTAGGATACCCGACTGCACACCTGAATATGTCAATAAGAAGCTGCATGAGTTTTCTGTCGCACCAGTAAAAAAGTAGGCAAGACCTATGGTGAACTGGCAGAAAAGTTCGGCAAATCTGAAAGAATATCAACACACCAATAAATTTTGCAGCATAGTACTAAGTCAGTCGCAAAAAGCACCCAGATAACACCTGCTGAGAAATGTTTTCTGTGTCAAATGATATGGTGTTTTATTTCAGCAGATCCTGAGCAAGCCAAATTTCGAATACGAGTGGAAGAGCGTCATGACTGAGATGTTGCAGCCAAATCTGATTTCAGGCACTCGTGAGATGATTGGTCTTGCGGGCATAAGATAAACCCACGAGGCTTTGAGAGATCAGTTCTTCTGGTGGAAGAATATACAGAAAAATGTGACTACTGCTGTACGAGCATGTGATTTGTGCCGCCGTTGTAAATGCCTGCAAGAGAATTTAGTAGGTGAGCAGCAGTCTATTATTTACCGAGAACCCGCTCGATTTTGTGTCAGTGGATTTATTCTTGCCATTACCCAAATCAAAGAGTGGGGTAACATATAGTTTCGTACTGATGGATAGGTTTTCTAAATTCACTAAATTGTACGCCATTGTCCAGGCAAATGCTAAGACAGTACTAGGTAAACTCGAATTATTTGTCAGAGAAGCCGGCAAGCCCATATGCATACTGTCAGATTAAAAAGGACACAGTTCACTGGACACATTTGGCAAGAAGGCTTAAGAGCCGAAGGTATTCTAGCCATTACCACAGCAGTCCGACACACACAAGGTAACCTAGTCGAGCGCCGGATGGGAAGTCTCGGTAATATGCTCCATATTTTCTGCCCTTCATCGCAGCAAGTTTGGAGAGAGAAGAGCTCACTGGTAGAATACGTTATGAATCATGCCATCTGTAGTTCATGTATTTGACCCAGAAGGGCAGTATTGACAGGTCGACGATCGGTTATTTATGATGCCAAAAAATTACCAGCACCACCTACAACATCACACATGCCTGAATTGCTCGCCAAATACCTTTAAGAAAATATCAAAATTATTTTAAGGAACAGGTTATTTCTCGCTGCCGAAAGAAAATGCAAGTATACCAAAAAGTCTAGAGTGAGTGTGCTAGAACCCGGCCAATTAGTTTTAGTGAGGGCTGTGAACATCAGCAAACACTGGGGTAACCTAACAGGTAAGCATATACCATTGTTTGAGAGGCCATATGAAGTGAAGATAGCAGTGCATAGGAACTGCTATGAGTTTGTCTTACCCACAACGGATCAGGTCATAGGGCATTTTAATCTAATGTCACTACATGTATACTGCACACGTTAGTAGAGAGAGAGAGAGAAGTTTGTGTAAGTGACCTGCAATACACGACGAACAGAGTAAGCTAAAAGTGCTTTGAAAATGGGGGTACGCAATGGTGTAAGTTTATTATTTTTTGGCTTAGTAAGGTATGTTTAGTGTGAATAGTAGAGAGAGCACGACAAGTGAGTTCTGCAGCCCCTACATTTTTGCCATGCACTTAAATTAAATAAGTTACTCCCAAGGAAGTATAACCATGCACCAGGCATGATTTGAAGTTAGCTGTGTAAGTCCGTGCTGCCAGAATACTAAGTCACTTCCACATGAGGTGTCTTCATTTAATAAGTCGCAGAGAAAAGTATACGACAGTCACAAGAGTAAAGAAGGTCGCCTAATCACCTACAAGAACTGAGGAAGAGACGGTAGCTAATTGTGCCTACAGAGAATTTCCCTGCTTACCCGTGCTTTCAAAGGTGGTTCACTCACTATTATCCAGTACCTTTGACCCGAACTGGTGACCTGAAATCAGAGAACAGAGAGAACTTGAAAACCTGAGGAACCACAATGTAACAGTTCTTTACATAAACACGCTTATGAGAAAGTTGTATGTACCATGGTTTCTGCAGCAATATTGTTTGTATGTTTGTATCCGATTGCTCAATATAGTCTCCTTAGTTAATCCAGTCAGATGGTGCTGTGATTTTTTATTGTAGTGATTATGTTTTGGTGTTGTGATATCGTAGCTGGTATGCTACTTGTACATATTGTTGATGTTAGCTGATATGCTACTTGTATATATTGTTGATGTTGTATATCTAGTGCCTTCTTGAATGACCCATGTGTAGTGAATGACCCATGTGCTTCAAGGTTGAGCAATAGGATGTGTCGCTTTACACAAAGTCACCTTTAAGATTTAGGTTGGTACGCTATGTGATTGTTATATATATTCTTCTTCAAGTGTTCCAGTGTTGTATTTATTTGTTCATTTTGCATCTGCTTGTGTGGTACGCTTGGTTAGATATAATTTGGGTAGTATGGCCAGTTAAACTTAAGTTAAGTGTAGCACTATTAAATATTAACTTATCAGTTGTGTATGCTGAACTGGTAAGACAGCGAGAGTCGTGTCTGAGTGCTTGTGAAAAGTGAACATCGCCATTAAGTCAATAGGTGCAGAGCTCCACATGGACAATGAGCGTATTTATCCAGGAAGACGATGCACTACACACGGGTAAGAAGATGCTATTCCATAAACATGGACATGCCAAAAGACAGTCGAAAGCTAGCAAGCCTCCACAGCAGTAAACGAGGTATGAGTTATAGAAGATCGGCGGTGTAGTGAGTATATGAGTGCCCTGAAATGACTGAAAGGTGTGTGTGTGTGTGTGTAGTTAAGTGTTCTACACACACACACACTGCAGTGATGATGTACGCACCGCAGCCGATGGAGGAGGTCGACAGGGAGCGACGTGGGCTGGCGCGCTCTAAGAGTCGAGCGAGACCCGAGCGATCATGAAGATGGACGGAGATGCACGAAGGAGACCTCTGGCAGCTGTGGGCATGAGGCTGTGGTGCATACTGAGCTAAAAATATACAGCAGCTGGAGGTATTGTTGCTTGTGATTGAAATATATGATTGTAATTTCCAATTAAAGACAAGTTTTATGTACGTTATTTTTCAGGGGTTTGTGTTGTTTCCGCAGGTTGAAAGACTAAACACTGACCAAAGTAAAATTTTAATATTGGATGCCATATGTGAAGATTTTAACAATGGCCAACAACAAGTTTAATTTTGTGATTCCTAGTTAAAGCCATTGTGCTACATCTTTCTTGTTTTTTTCTTTACTTGAGTACCCCACAAAAGGACAAAAAAAGCGGTGCATTTCTGTAGCACTCATATTTTTCGACGTTTGTGAATACTTAATTTTTTTGGTTTTTACATTTTAACATTCAACTCATATTACGTATTTTTATGTTCAAACTCTAAATTTGTGTTATTATCAACTTGCAAGATGACAGTATATTTTGTGTATTTTCATATTTAAGTTTAGCTTGATATTTGTATTGTTTTAATATTACGTTTTATGGTCTTACATATTTGTAAGTCCTTCTGATTATTTTTGTTCATTGGCCGTTTCCAGACCTATAACTCTGTGCTTTTGGGACTTTGGAGTCGTTGAAGTGACATTTTGAATCTGTTCTGAGTTTGGAGCCCTGAGAGTGGTCGGAAGGTTCAGAACCTTCCTTAAGATAGGATAGCATTGTAGGTAGTTGAGCTGAGCACTAACGTAACGTCACCGAAGGAATAGGATTATGGTAGCCCGCACTCCCGAGTGGGTGTTTGCGAGAGGAAATATTTAATTAGCTAAAGATAGGAAGTCAGAGTGTCGTAAAGACTGCTCGTTTATATACACGTGAGGTTGGCCCGAGACCCCACCCCCCCTCCTTTCCACCGATAGCAGTCAGGAGGTAGATGCTAGTTTTTGATTCTGACCACTGGTCCGGAAGCCGGGAGCTTATATGTATATATGTTGGCTTCCACTTATGCTATTTATCCTGCCGCGGGAGAGGCCCGTCTACGTCACGTGCCAGAATGAATTAGTACCTGCAAGTCTTTAACATTTTTAAATTTTTTTAAAATAAGGTTTTAGTGACATGTACATTTCCATACGCTTAGACCTTCTACAATGTAAAGAATGGCTGCCATTTTGTTTAACCAGAGAGTACGCCATTTCCCAGTAATTTTATCACGGCAAACCAAAGAATCTTAGTGCCGCTGCTGGCTAGAACTGATACGTTTTAATGCAAGGATTATTTAAGAACAATAATATTTTCGAATAATTATACTTTTTCATGTGCAGGAGCAGTTAAAGACAGTCTTGAGATCAGATTACTTAGGCGTAGGAGTTTAACTAACGGCCACTACCCCAACCATTAGTTTCGAGTCTTCAAAGTAGTTTTCATTCTGAATTGTAATCTAGGGAACAGTACTTGAATGTTTAGAATTAACTCTTTTAATTTTGAATTTCACTCCATGATTAATAAGATTTTTCAGACAAGTTTTTGAGCTATTGTTGTTATAGCGTAGTTATGCTGCTATCCCAAACACCCTAAGTATGTCTGTCTTTCATTTAATTGAGATTGCTATTCACCTGAATGTGTGCTCCAGTATCGTATACAAATGGTACACGCGACTGTAATTTGACGTGGTAAGACGAATGGTGATTGTGTATTGATCTACTGGACAGTGCCGGGCATTTGTATCCCGTCAGTTTGTTTTATCCAGTCTCTAAAGCGTTCTCACTAATAATATTCAGACACCATTTGGTTCACGCAGTCAAAGCACTGAAGGGAAACTATCGATAATACCGAAATTATCGATAATACCGAAATTATAGGTAATACCGAAATTATCGGCAATACCAAAATTGTGTATAATAACTAAATTATCGATAGTACCGAAAACTTCAATAGTATCGAAACATCGATAAAACCGATATTTTTCAAAGTTACATGTCGTTCGATAAATTATTTTTCATATAGATAATTATTGATGTATCGATATTTCGAACAGTCCTACTCGTGGCTTGACAGGTCGTGTAATTATTTCTAATCGTTCCCCCTACTTACAGTTGTTGACTTTTAAAAGTCTTATATAGGTAACCATACTTCGACTGTAGTAGCAAAATGAATTCCACTGTAGGTACCACAGAGTCGATAGGTACACAAATACGAAGCGATATGGTGTTTCCTTTGACGTGGCAGTTTACATTCTCTGGTTGTCTGCATGCAGTTAAGGGAGGGTTATTTTTGTCTGATTGGCTTCTGCGTGTGGGGAAACGTTCGCTATTGGCTGGGCTCCTGGCTGGAAAGCGGGATAGCAGGCGCTGATTGGCGAACGGCGTTCCGACAAATTGGTAGTCAGTGCCGCCACTTTGCTGGTGTGTGCAGCTGGAGTTCGCGATATAAAGAGCTATTTCTCTTCTCTAATGTTAGGTACTTTGCGATTCGACCTTGCAGTATATTCTCCCGAACGATTCTCCCGAACGATTGCTGATAAAGGCTGTTCACGATAAAGTGAGCACTTTTGGAACTAACCTTAGAAAAAAGTCACTGCCCCTACCTACTTATGTTTTAACGGGCTTACTGAGTGACATGCGCACAGTAAAATTGATAAAGACAGATGGAAAGTAGTTCTGTATCTGAACATCGAATAAAAAGTGTTAGAAACAATTTCTGATAACTTCAACTATTTCTTTCGCTTTCTGTGTTTTTTTATGCATCGAAGTGTAAAAATGAGTAAAATTTTTAAATATTTACTTTTCTTATAATTTCATAGTTTCACTTGACCGACGCATGAGTAAAGTGAGGAGGCCCATGACAATGTTAATGGTACATAAGGCGGAAAAATACACAGCCTGTATACATGTATATCTTAAGCAGGGCTTTCAAAAGTGCTCGTTTTACCGTGAACAGCGTATAAATACACCAATTGCTGTAATTTTCATCGCACAGCTGATGTGTTTCAAAGCAGCCAATCCAAGAGCAACTTGAGATGAGTCTCGCTTACGTATTTACACAACTAGTTTACTGTGTAGAAGAACAGGCTGCGATCTGAAAACATTTCGAGTGAATTCAGCCGTATACAAAGTTGAATATGCCTGAAGTGGAATCGTTTGTGTTCCGTGCAACTCTGAAGTAGCACATGTAAGGAAGCTAGTATGAACAACTGTACGACACCTACGGAACATAAAATACCGTGAATTCGCTTGAGGGGAAATATGCATAGATTTGAAATTCGAGCATGATACTGCAACTTTTGACGTTGGTTCGCAGTTTCTTAGACACGCCCTGCAGCGCTCTGCGCCAATAGGAGAACAGCAATAAATATAGTGGCGAACCGCACGCACCCTGGCGTGGGGTAAACAGACTATAAGCTATTCACGGTAAAATGAGGACTTCTGAAAGCCCTGCTTAAAATCTACTTGTATGCACGTTGTGTATTCTGCCGTCTTGTGTAAGAATGGCATTGTCATGGGCGGGCCTTGTCACTTTATTCATGCGTCGATCAATTGAAACTCTGTAAATTATTAGAAAAGTAAATATTTTACAAATCTGTTTATTTTTACACTTAGATGCATATGGAAACAGAATGAGAAAGAAATAATTTAAGTTATCAGAAATGGTTACCTAACGCTTTTTTTTTCGGCGTTAATATATGGGGAACTACTTCCCATCAATCGTTACCAACTTAACTAGACGTATGTCACTCAGTGCGCCTGATAAAATATATGCAGGCAGAGGCAGTGACTTATTTTCTAAGGTTGATTTCAAAAGTGCTCACTTGATCGTGAACAGCCATTACCCCACTGGGTGAGCAGTTGGCGGCTGAGTATCTGAGGCACGGATGTACTGATGACTGCGGAGTGATTTTTCATTAATTAACTTTCTTGAAGCGTGAAGACAAACTGTACTCTGCTTTCCTGAGACTGTGCTGAGCTGAGTACACTGCCCGCGTAAAGCATGCTGGCTCAGTGCGAGGGGCGAAACGTTGTTGCAGCGGGTGTACCGTGGTGCCCAGCCCACCTGTTGCTTTGAAAGGGGGGAAGTGGGGTGGGGTGGGTCTGGGGCGGAGAAGGGGGTTGAATGATGATCAGCCCTGATAACAGCCCGAGGAAACAACCCCTTGAAGGAGGGCGGTTGGAAGATGTATCGCCTAGCTGGTTGGCTGTAACATGCCGGGATTAATTACACCCCCTCCCCCTCCAACCCGCTACACCACGTGCCACTCTTGGCGTCTTGCAAGTGCCAACTGCGGTGGTGTGAAACAAGAACGAGGAGTGTTTACTTCGTCGTTTACTCCGCTCAAACTCTGAGTACTATGACCAAGTGTAGCTACAGCAACAACGACCATTAGAGGCAGTGGTATGCCGAGAGTATATTTTCAGACCCGTGCTGCGTCCTTGCCTCAAGGATGCAGCAAGGATGGAATCACCTCAATCCCAAAATAATCTGAGCATTCAAAGACACTGGCAAAAATGCCGACAAGAAAAATTTCCTTAATAAGGTCAGGAGTATCATTAGTATTTGAAAAGTGCAGAACATGAAGTATGGAGAAAACTATCATTTATTATAATCTTTTTTTTTTCTCTGGTTTTTGGCAAACATTATAAATTCCTTCGGACATTTTAAGGAGTAATACATAAGGTTTATCTATCTTTATATCTGTTAAAAAAAACTCTTAGAAAAATATATTCTCAAAATATTATCTGCCAATAAACAAAGTTTCATAATACTGTCCAATATTGAGTTTCTACAGGTACCTATAAATTCACACGAACCCTACCAATATAAAATATTTGCTTAGCAAACCAAGCCAGTTTTAAATGTCACTAACAGCATTTATGATTCAACAGTATTTGAATTCTGGCTATCAAGCAATACCAAAGTCATTCTAAAATAACACATTTTATGTTACCATAGAAAAATTTCCAACATGTAAATTATATACTTTCTCTTTAAAAATGACAATTATTTTATGTTAACCTGGGCACCCAAAGGCCATTCAAGACTTTACTCGGGTTCAAAATTTTTCAATTGACTCAACTTTCATGGGTCTGGCAACAACCAAATTTAAAAAGGTTTCCACGTAGAATTTAAATTAATACTTCATTTCATAAGTGATTTTGCCATTCCTATCACATTTATAAAATATGGCGAAAACTAAACATATCTCTAGACTGAGTGTGACTTGCCTGCCAATTACTGTGCAAAACATTCATTTTTCCTCCCCTCATCCACTGACCAAAGCAACTGCTCGCAAGTAGAGAGCCTTAACTTTCGAGGAGGAAAATACTAATTGAAAAAACGTCAGATTTCTACACCTAGACGACTGCCTAGCAAACATATTTGTAAATTTTAAGTCGTCTTTTCATATTTCCATCAGAATCATATTTACAAGTAGGTTCATATTTAGAAAATTTCCGCTCGTTTGGGCATTCTAGCCTTACATAAAAGTGACGTCATGACCTACTGCTTGAAAAGCTTAACTTTACAGAAAATTAATATTTAAGTTACATAATTGATGATGGTGAATGCTCCCCCGAGGCCGAAATCGTCTGACCCCGAATGAGCAGCTGCACAAGACCTTTATACAATCACAAGTCAATTAACTATTAGAGGGGTGCACATTATGAAATCTCCAATAATATTACAATATTTGATTATTAAATTACAACAGCCAATCATGGTGTATTTGTCCAATTATGGAATTGTCATCGTTATAACTTGGTAGTGGAGAAATCAATATTCAATATGCGGTAGAGGGATATTAACAATGACCTGCCAATCCAAGTTCTTATCTGCAAAATGTCCAAATAAGGAAGATACTGCATCACACCATCGTCAGTTTAACTTGCGCGGTTACCTTCCACGCAGGTGACGATGCACCCCCGCCAGACTGGGGGGGGGGGGGGTTTCCAGCGCCCCACGAGCCGTGGAAGCGGATGCGTGAACTTCACGCCTCAGTGTCTAGACGCCATGCTACCACTTGTTGCACCGACGTAGGGCGTGTGTTCTTCATTATTAAGTGCCGTAAAAGTGCATTTGTGTCGTGCCGGGCCAAAGAAACACCAGCGTGCATCACAAAGGTTGGTGAATAAGTAGGTTATAAGTAGATCAAAATGTTCACATCCATATTGTCCATATCTCCTATTTAAGTACTTCTTGTAGGTAAAGAAACTTCGTACGTTCTATATTTGAACTGGGGTAAGCCAGAGACAACGAAAATCACGTCAATTTTCAATGCAGTTGTCTCAATTTTTTGATGTGAATACGTCTTTAAGGAGACTCCCTAGTAAAATATTGCCTGTAAAATCTGTGCTTTCGCCTGTACGCGATTCTCAGCAAATAAATATCCTGGAGAAACAACGTTTTTTCTAGGAAAGGTAAAACCCGTTTTCTACAGTTATCTATAAAATATATTCAAAGAGAAAAACTGTGAAAATGGATCAAAAATAGCATCTTCAGAGTTTCTCCTACGCAGTAACTCGAAAAAAATGGGACATTTTAAACTGGCATTTTTAGTTTAATCCATGGGCTTAGATCGCCTGTAATATCTTAACGATTGAAGCAATTATAAATTGTGTACTAGAAGTAATGTACGTATGTACCTTTCGGCACAAGATTCGTGGAGTAGGATTCAGGATTCGTCCAGTAACTTGGTTGAACTCACAGGTGCAGCCAGCGGCCATGTTGGTCGGAGCCATCCGCCATTTTGGTCGCACAGCCAGGGCTCGCGGCTGGTAGCCATGTTGGTCGGATCCGCCCGCCACCTTGGTTGGCGTCACAACATGATCGCTCCAGGCCGAGTCGGATGTTCGTCCCCCCTCACCGACGACCCTTAAACCCTTGAAATTAGTTTAATAAAGAATTTTTTAAATTAAAAGTATAGAAATTAAAATTATTTTAATATAATGTTTTAGTATTTTGTCTGAATAAAATATTATTTTATAAAAAAATTATAAAAATGTATTCTCCCTTACTACAACACACACACCACCCACCACACATCCCCTCACCCTCCACCATTACGCATCCCCTCACCACCACATACTACCCCTCCTCAACCCACTCCTTAACCCAACCTCCCTACCCCCTCACCCTAATGCCCTCTCAACCTACTCCATCCCCATCCCGTCCCCCGCTCCCCTCTTCATGATCCTCTATACCATCCCACCAACAATTTTCTAAAAATCGAGGAACATGAATGTTAGACTCCCGCCACCCCTTCCCCCTAACCTACATCCCAAATCGCTACACACCCAGTCATAAAAATCGCAAAATTATTAATAGTTCTAACAAAGGTTTCAAATATTTTCAAGAAAAAAATAGAAGGATGTATATATGTATGAATAAATTAAGTATATTTAAAAAAATCCTGATAATATTACAGTTCCGAAAAAAAAAGTCTTTAAAAACTTGCTTTTAGTTTTCGTCATGTTCACGTCACCCACTTCAGGACTCGACTTTCGTACTGACGGCGGACACACAGCCCCTCCTCCCCTCGTCAAGCCTCCGCCCCACCTCCATATTTCATTGGATACATAGTCGATCATTCTGCCGACCACCTGCACCAATAAATCATTACTTGTATGTAACAAATGATTGCACGATCCATGCCAATCAATTGCATAGCCCATTGACTGCTAGTTTGAACCTTCAACCTACAGTTTTACTGTTGGAAATTTGAGTGTATTGGTTATTGCTATGTACAGAATCTACCACCAGAGAGCTGTCATTTCCAAACCTTATGGCGACCATACACCCTCCAAACATGGAGTATCAACTATTTTACTATTAAAATTTTCTTATTTAAAAAACAATTTGGGCCAATCTTTTTTTAAAAATAAATACAATACAATATATATATATATTATATATATATATATATATATATATATATATATATATACCCGATAATGTACAACATGGTGAAACACACCTGCAAACTGAAAATTTTTCTACTACACTTTGTTTTGTGTAATTCAAGGCACTTCCCCAGTGAGTCCTGATTTTCGTGCTTAAAACACTGCAGACATGAATTTTGTACCCATGGGAAGTAATCTACGATCGCATCAGTCTGGAAAAGTTTTTTTATGTAACAATAATGTTAAGAATTCGTCGTTTCGTCCTTCGCCATAAGAAGATCTATACGTGCAGGTTTTTCGTTCTTAGTTACACATGTTGACACCACTTATCCCCTAGCGAGTACACATTTACAGACACGCCAGGGTTGTTCTCAAAGCTCCTCATTTTCTGTACAAGAGTCGAGAAATCCAGTCCGCTATAATAAAACATTTTTCCATGTCAGCATACCACTTGTCCACATGCTGTGAATGCGAAGACTTAACAAAATCCAGCCAACTTGAAACATTTGTTGTCATAGCTGTGGGGATTGATTACGGCACATTTGTGTTTGATAAAGTCGGGAAAGTAACATATGTTGATAACTGTGAAGGTTCATTCTCTATGTCACCTGGAGGAAGCCCCTTGCATATATTCGTGTGTGCCTTCAGAGCAACACGTACTTTATTTGGGTGAGACTATTTCTACAACTATGCTTCTCATGTCGTCAGGCATTGCTGCTGCAAGCGAAGGTCTTTTCACAAAAATGACACATATCTTTTAAATGGTTCAGCAGAGGTGGTTGGCAATACTTGTTGCCTCAGCTTAAGAGCTGGATGGAATTTCTGCAGACTCGATGTCAAACATTCCCGAAGACCCTGGAAATTCCGGTAGACACATATGCGTCTCAGCTGAAGATGTAGGTGATACAACTGAAGAGGAAGAAGAGAAGGTCCAGGAAGTCGATGGTGGTGACGGTACCATGCACATGGCATACGACAACGGTGCTACTGTAGGCAACCCACTAAGAGGTCGATGCCAATGCTACTGTAGACAAGCTGCCCGAAGAAGTCTATGGCCTCGTTGGTACCATGTCCGAAGAAGTCGATGGCACTGTCGCAGAACCCATTATCTCTGGAATGTTCGAAGACGTCGCAGATTTTGAATAAGACTGACTCAGACGCAAAGCTTCAGAAGCTACATTAGATGAACCAAACTGATATTTCGACAAACTGTCGCTCTCTCATTAGGTGCCATTATTTATACCAATTGCATACCCCCTCCTTTTTCTTATTCACCCTGCAACTCCCTCCCCCTTCCATCCGACAAACTGCCTGTTTCAACCTGAAAGCATGTGTGTGCATTCTCTGGTCGATCCATGCGAACCCCAGAAGGTTTCGACCTACATCAGTTTTACCCCAATACTAAATAGGTTATGTAGCATTTGTTTAAGAAATTTGTCAATTTTCTTCAATGGTTTCTTTAAGAAAAAGATGATAGTCTAATGAGTAAGGGAAAAAAGCAACAGCAAAATATTCAGCCTCTGTTGATGTTTAAAAAAATTGTTCTTCAGGACCAATGTCGAGGTAACTTCTTGTCTAGTCGTAGGCAGTGGAGTCCCGGTCCAAGGACGATTCACACTATTTGCGGAGCAGTTGCACATTCCTCCACGTGCATGTCCAGTCAGGTTCTCACCTGTCGCAGACGTGTCTCGGCTGGTAGCCATAAGGTTTTGTCAACTTGCGCAGCGAAGGACAGCCATACTCTAACTGCACGTCGATGATGTCAACTTCGTCTTTCCACAAGTCCCTCAGCCATTTTTTCTGCTCGGGCGTCGTCACGTAAGTCGGTCCTTTCGGATACTGCATCAGCAGGTCGCGCAGCACGTTTCCTACTGATAGTAACATATCTTGCCCTCGTCCCACTCCAGTCTGTGGTATTACTTGGTCAGCCATTTGTTCGTATTCTTTCCTTTCTGTCCAAGAGTTTGCACGAATAATGGAGGCGGAAGGAGTGTGTGTGCGTTTTGCATCGTCGTCATAACACACTGCGACCTCCTTGAGCACTTAATAGCTCTGGCTCTGAAAGCCCTGCTGACTGATTGCATTATATCCTGTTGCTGTCTATGCTCTAAGACGACTAAACAGATATCGCTTATGGCCCATCGTATTTATATCCTCTGCAGCAGTCACGAAATTATCTTGACGACATTGTCTCGACAATTGTGCGATGCGAATCATTCGTGTGGAGGAACATTTCCATGCAATAGTGAATTCTGTTCTGATGGTGCTGAAGATAATAGCAATTTTCTTGATAGTCTGACACACCCTTCCAACCCATTTTCTGCCACGAGCGAAATGGAGAAGGCATAAAACGCTAAGATTACTTGCTACATGTTTCCCGAAGACTTTTTATAGCTTTGCAACAGATGGATATTTCATGCACATTAACGAGATATGGTCTATCGTTAGTGAACTGAAGGATCGGTGTTGTATCAGATGAGACTGTTGGCTACTATCCATATTCTACAAATATATGAGATCTGAAATAATCAGAAAGACAACATGTGTATAATAAGTATGGCCAACTGTTTTTGCGAAAAAAAGTTCAGGACAAGTTGTGTTCCAAAACCAGTTCAGAACCATGTTAGAGATTGGATCATTTGAATTGTTACACGTCTTATCTGTCTGCCTGCGAATTACGGGCGGTCAGTATTGGAGAAACATCAGCCTGATTGGCTCATTCATGTAACATACTCGCTTCACACAAAGACAAGTGGCCAATAGCCACAGGAAGGCTGCAAATGTGCGCACAGGATATTAAAGTCCAGCCATTGCTTGGTTATTTTCGCGATAAACAGGAGGCCGTTATAATAAGTAAATACATTAAATATATATAAACTTAATTATGCGAGTTTAATTTTCTTATTCATAATAATACAATTGATTGCGAGAGTCTGTTTTAGACCAAATTTATACGAGTGTGCTGGATAATGGCTATGGTAGGATCTGAAATATTATACCTTACTCGAGTCGATTAAAATCGGCTGAGTTCTATAACGCAGATCAATGAACTTAGAAATATTTCTGAGAAATGTTTCGCAACTTGTTGGTCGATCTGGTCATTTGGAATAGCCCTTTGGCATGGTCAGTTCTGGTTGAAACGTGTTGTGAAGTTTGTAAAGTCTTGCGAAGATTTGGCGAAGGTTAGTGCCGAGATTCGTATTAAGTGACTTTTTCGATATTTCTGGCCACCGACTGTTTGTAAGGGTGGGTGGTACGGTGGGTTGGTCTTGCCCCCTGTTCTGGTCATTTTTGCAGTGATTGGTCTTGGCAGAGGCAAGTGTTGGGCAGAGTCAGTCTCTTCAGGAATCGGTTGGGATTTCAATCAGAGACAGGGGGACGGTTGGAGAATCGTGTCGTTGGTTTATGGAAAGGGCGGATGGTGACGGGGTCGAACAATGGCAGGTTATTATTTCTAGAGAGGGGGAGGGGGTCGTGCTATGGCGAGTGTATGATGACGGAAGTGGAGCGGGGAAAGGTGCGATGGGGGGATGTGCATTGGAGGATTTGGGGGTATGTGTGTTCAGTAAAGTCATTCATTAGCTTTGGGGGTCAGAAGATCGGTCGGCTCTATAGCCAATGGACATTAGAGTTGGGGCTTGGTTCGGCTGCTGGTCGTCTTACCAAGGAGTGCTGGGATCTGCCATCTTTAAGAGAATCTAACCCTTATTGTCACACACATCGAAGATTTTTTTTCTTTACTTTAGGTATGTAATTTTTCCTCAATGTTTTTACTTTTTTTCGCAATTTTTTCAGTATTTTTAGTTCATAGGGCAATGGGGTCAGGGTTAAGGTCGCCAACAATCAACATGTGCGACAGAGTCAGTAACGTAATATGTTCATAGATTATTTCAATTTATTCGATTTTTTACCATTTGTTCTCGATTTCTTGAGTTCGAGGTCATTGGGGTTAAGTTCAAGGCCACCAGCATATAACATAGGTGTTCGAGTCACTGATTTAACATGTCCACAAACTTTTACTTGTTCTTTTTTTTCGATTTATACTGTTTTTTCTCTATTTTGGTTTTCAATGTTATTGGGATTGAGGCCAAGGTCACCAACATGCAACGAGGGGATCGGAGTCAGTAACGTAATATGTTCATCGATTATTTCAATTTATTAGATTTTTTACCATTGGTTTTCGATTTCTTGAGTTCGAGGTCATTGGGTTAAATGTCAAGGTCGTTAACAACCAGCACGATGGTCGGAGTCGTCAATATAAGCTTTTCCTCGATTTTTAGAATTATTTTTTCGATTACTTTCGATTTTTCTCGATTGTTTGTGATTGGTAGGTGGGAAGATCGGAGTAGTAGTGATGGCTAGAATTATGGGTGCGAGTGTGGGTAGTGTGGGACTACATTATATATTCCTCGATTTTTAGAATATATTTTTCAATTTTTTTCGCTATTACTCTCGAATTTTTATGTTTGATGATGGTGATGGTGAGAGTGGAGTGGGGGTAGGTTAGAGTTGTGGTGTGAGTGTGAGGTTAGCATTATATGTTCCTCGATTTTTTAGAGTATATATATATTTTAATTTTCTTTATCTTTTATAATATTTGCTAGGGGTGGGTGGTGGGGAGTGTTGTGAGGGGAGGGAGAAGAATGGTAAGCCGAGGGGAGGGGGAAAGGAGGTGGTAGGAGCACGCTGCCGGTACAGGATTGAGGAGGTGGGGCGCCCGCCTGTCCCTCCCGATCCCCTGGACCTGGCTCGGAGCTTCGAGTAAGTAAGTGAGTGAAGAGATTTGGGCGTATCTTAACAGCGAGGTCTTGAGAGCCGATGAGGGTGATTGAAGTGAATATGAAGCGACGCCGGAACGAAGGGGTGAGGGAAACGGGAAAACCCCGAGTTAATCCTCCAATTAAAAGCATCGTCCGGCACGATTCAGAACTTGAGAAAATCCGGTGACCCGGCCGGGGATTGAACCCGGTTCGACTTGGTAGGAGGCGAGAATGCTAATCGCTCAGCCAATCGGAGCTTCGAATCCTCCTTAACTACACTGAGCATTAATTTACTCATTCTGCTAAAATCCTCTAATCATCTTGCTCCTCTGAGGACTTTTCGGCTGTTACTTCAAAGATCTCGAATCCACTTTTCTAATTTTTACATTTTTTGAATTTTTTTGTAAAAAAAAGAGATTTCCTGGTAAAACAATTAATTTCGGAAGTAACTTTTGGGTGTAAAACTCGCTATTATGCCTGGCCGGACGCCTCGTCAAGCAAGATGGCAGGCAATTCCTCCATCCTCGATGCCCTGATATCTGCGCCAGAAACCCCATTTCATATCTACTTATACAACGTCTAGTACTCGCCGGCTGTTTGCCAATATAACGCGGAGTTTAAAGTTACCGAATATAGTATTCTTTCCTATAGGCCGTTCACGGTGAAATGAGCACATTGGAAAGCCCTGCTCAAGATCTACTTGTATGCACTTGTGTATTTTATCGCCTTATGTAAAATTAACATCGCCATGGGCCTCATCACTTTTTCATGCATCAGTAGGGAGAACCTTTGAAATTATTGGATGCAAATCTGGTAATTTTTATACTTCGATGCATTAAAAAAAAACAACGCGAAATAAATACTAATCCTTCTGTACAAGCACACAGATGTAGGCTGCCCATTGGTTGCCTGCTATCATAATTAGAGACCTGAAAAATTCGCGAGTTCAATGACCCGCAAATTAGACTCTAAAGTCGTTATGTTCAAATTTGTCGATGTCAACTGTGCATTGGTTGCCTGCTATCACAGTGGAAAACGATAGGGTCAGCGTTCTCCAGGAGGTGTCAAACACCGGGTGGACAAATGGCTAATGTTATATAAACACAAATGTTTTGAATTCTAACTTGTCCCAAAATGAATCCGCGGTTTCTTCAGGTCACTAGTCATAATTGAAGGCGTTCATCGGGTCTGCATTTTGTTATATGTCTCTTATTGGCCTATTGTTCTCCAGGAAGTGTCAAGTAACGCTGGACCAACCGTAAAGGTGG
This sequence comes from Dryococelus australis, assembly GCA_029891345.1. Lineage (NCBI taxonomy): Eukaryota > Metazoa > Arthropoda > Insecta > Phasmatodea > Phasmatidae > Dryococelus > Dryococelus australis. The sequence continues at coordinate 72,392,328 of CM057007.1, read as the reverse complement.
CATTGTCCGGATATAAATTGGCTCATTGTTCATATCTATACTGATTAGAGATCGGCGTGCATACTTGTTTTGGGGAATATGACGCCATTTTGCTGTCTTGTGAGGGTACAGTTATCTGTATAGTGAATGAGTAAAGAGATTTGGACGGCTCTTAACAGTGAGGTCTTGAGAGCCGATGAGGGTGAAGTGAGGTGAGTATGGAGCAGAGTCGGAATGAAACGGGAGATCCCCGAGACAACCCGCCGATAAGCGGCATCGTCCGGGAACAATTCCCACTTGCGAAAACCCGGAGTTAACCGGTCGGGGAATTGAACCCGGTTCGCCTAACAGTTCAGCCACCGTGGCCCCAGTTAGCTGTATAGTCGGAAATTTCACCTCTGTATTGTCAACACTCTGAGTGCGGTAAAAACGTACTGAGAGTGAAGAAAAGCTAGAAATGAGTCGCCTGCATCGACGATTGCATGACCATCAGTTCAGTTGTTCTCCGTATACCCACTTGCAACCAAGTAACACATGACACTCTTAGTATACTGAACAATGTTAATTTCTGGCCGTTTCACAGCCAGTATAATTCCAACTTGAAAGTATTCCAATCATTTATTTCTTTCCTACCTAGAATTATATACAAACCATCTAGTCCACTTAAGTAATTTATAATTTGAGGGTTGCTGACGCAATATGACGCTGCAATGAACCTTTTGAAAACTGCTGGTGGAGTAACATTTCTTTACGCGTTTCTTAATGCGGATGTGGTAATTTTACGGCAAACTCCGTACCACCCAGTCAAATACATGTTATAGGCCGTTCACGGTTAAGTGAGCACTTTTGAAACCCTGCCATGTGAGGAGTAATCACATTGCATAAATTCTCCATATCCAAAACAAAAAGACCAATGTCAAAATGAAATGTATTTATTGGTTATAATGTCTGATGAAACAGCTTCAAAAAGTGCTCACTTTACCGTGAACGGCCTATACGTAACATTACGCCTGCATCTCGCAAAGCGTCAGTTAGTCAGTGGTACGGAGGTGAGTCGGGCCTGTCGAGTGACAAAGTAAGCGATGTGCACGGTACGTGGAGGCAGGTCCAGGCGGGGAGATCTCCCTGGAGTCACAGGGCAACACAGCAGACTCCAGCGAGGTCGGCCACAAACTACCGCCTGAGTCACATCACGTCGCGAGATTGGCCAGCGTGACCCCCAGGTAACTTCACTCTGCCACCACCTCGGCTAAGGTCGTCGCTTACTCATCTTTAGAGACCCAGCAATTTCGCGGATTCGTTCGGCATCAAGCTAGACTACGCAATCCTACATGCATTCGAACATCAGTTAGTAGGCCATCGGCTGTTGTTCCACCTGAACCCCAGACCAGGTCACCTAGAATTTTGTTCTTATTTTCCTCGCAGATTCGTTATTGGTTGAAAGTCTAACAACCTATGGCCCAATGAAAGAACGAGCGCATATGTACACGTGAATGCAGTTTAACTTGTCCTCAGATGAATACGCGAAATTTTCGGGTCTCTACTAATGTCATGTATCCGTCTTGACTGCTGTAGCGACTGTACTCTGCATGTGTTCTCTCCTTATACACCTCAGTAAACACTATCTGCTGTTATCTGATTGGTTCCGTACTGAAAACTACCACTCGAAATATTCCATTTTATTTCTGTGTGTAACTCAGTGTAAGTATTAACATGTCTGCCCTCGAAGACAGAAGTCTGAGAGAAGCATATTCTTATTTCATTAGTGTTCTTCTGTTAGGTCTCATCGCCTCGTACAGCGAAGTAATTAGAAACGGAGCAAGTTTCTCAGAGAAACAGGAGAGGTGAATGAGTCATCCATTGCCTGTGGTACGGAACTATTACAGCGTTCACCTGGAGTATGCTTGGGAAACTACGGTACAACGGACTGGGAATCACTCCCCGGGGCCTATTTCATAAAAGTTGCAATTCGACAGGTTTGCAATCCAGCAAATGTGTGTTTTCATATAAACTGACAAGTTTACAAGTTTGTCATGACAAATTTGTAGAATCGTATGACAATTTGACAAATAGTTGCTTCACGAAAGTTTAGCGCTGACAGGTAAAAATCCGACAAATGTGTCAAATATTACACCACAGGCTGTTATATGAAGCAGATAAGTATAATCACTCGGTGGACATATCTACAAATTTGTAGAACTGTCACTGCAGAAGTAATTTGTAGTTTATATAACATGGCAGTGCAATTGTGTTTCAATATTGTGTGAATTAAAAACAGTGCTTGCCAAATAGTATAACCTTTTCCTCTCGGATCAGGTTTAATATAGTCATCTTATCCACATTGCTCGACATTCTGCTGCTAGAGAGAGCAAAGTTGTGTGGGTGGAATTATTATTAACCGCTTAATTATTTGTGGTAGGAATCGACTGTTCATGAATCGCATATAAGGCTGCGATCGACTATCGTAAGCGCACTTGAGTGCTATCTAGCGTGTAATAAATGAAAGTTACGGTTTGACATATAATTGTCGCGTTTATGAAACTGTTATTTTAAGGCTGACAATTTACACATTTTTGCTTGTCAAATAAGGGGAACCTGTATTATTTATGTAACATAGCATTGTCATGACATATTGAAAAATTTGTGATATTTCACATAGTCGCATATGTCACACCTGTCACGTTTTATGAAATACGGCTCTGGTCCTCCAGAGTCCAGGAGTTTATCACTGTGATATCTCGCCCACCTTTGCAATTAATAACTGACGATAGTATTTTTGAGATATGCATATACCGACTCCATAATAAAAACAATGGAGAAGGTTAAATGAAACTGTGATTAACATTCTGTCTCACCGTTACAACTAAAAATAAAAATAAGCTAAACGTCTCGCAAATAAACATTTTAATCACATACAGATATTAATTTTCTTCGTAGAATTTTTTTTTTTTTTTTTTGCTTAAATCGACTTTCGTGATTTGATGATATTAATTGTTAGCAGTAACGTTAACACTGGACTAAGTGGGTGTTTTTAATCGCAATGCGGTGTCATGCGCCAGTCTGACCGCGGTAATACCGGACTAATGCAGTTCTGACTGGCTGAGTCAAGTACGTAACTGTATCCTCTCGAAGGTCCGTAGCCAATAACTAAACGAAAACCTGGGCGTATAATGTTGGAGTCTGGCTTTCGTGGAACATTTTTAAGGCCATGAGTTGACCGTACAAATAAATTAATGAAATATACATTCATATGTGCACGTAGATTATTAAAACCCAGCCCACGCCAAGAAAAAGGTTTTGTTGAATCAAACAAGATTTGTTTGGCGCAATCAAATTATTTGTTTCCATAGCGGCAATGAAATATTTTGTTGCTGGAACCAAATTATTTTGCTGCCCCATGCCATACGATTTGTTTGGGGCTACTAAAGATTTGCTTGGCTACGCGTACTCTACATTAAACAGTTTGGGTCAATATAAAAAAAATTTACAAGTTCGACCGAGTTTTCGAAACTAGACCGCCTGCGTCCGAGTGCTGAGCCTTAGGAATCTCAGCTAAAGGCCCTGCCCTCATAGCTCAGGGGTAGGGTGGCCGACCTGTAGTCGGAGGGCCGCGGGTTCGCGCTCCGGTGCCTCCAACGCGGCAGATGCTCAGCTCGATTGTCGCACTGGGAGTTCGTCAACAAGTTGGTCTCACTAGAGCTTCGTCAACGTCAAAAATGTCACAACAACGTCAAATGAAGGTTAAAAAAAAAAAAAGTGAAAACTACTGACGCCGGGCAGCTTTTAAATAGATATACTCCAAATATTGGGTGACTTGTGCATACAAATATTTCAAGCTTTACTTGTGAGTTTTTTGTTGCATTGTTTTGTAAATATGTTTATATGATTGTTAAGCATCAACATATACGCTAACAAACACGGTTACTATCCTACTTATCACAAAAATTACAAACAAACTCTCGAGCTGTTTTTTTAGAACAAATAAATGTGTACAGTTGATTCAACGTCATATTTAGTTGACAGTCTGGTCCCAACACCGAGATTTAATTTTTTCAAATATATAATTTTCTAGACGAACAAAAGTAATTTTGTTGCTTTTCAAATTTTGTTTGCTCAATAATATATTTTGTTAGTGCAACTAAATATATATATATTTGACCCTATAGAAAGTAAGTTAAATACAAAGATATATATGACTGGCGTTTCTGCCGTGTTTGATATAGGTCGCTCACTTGTAGCTTATCCCGGGTGCCAATAAATATGTACCACTTTGAGGAATATGAGGGACGGTAACACGAAAAAAAAAAAAAAAAAAAAAAAAAAAAAAAAAAAAAAAGCGATTTTGATAATTTATTTATTCTTGGAAACGAAGTCACGTGGCTGTAGATATATTGTTTGCCTAATGTCTCACAGGATCCATCAAGAAGGATACCGAAACCCACTAACAAAGACTTTTCTGACCGGAAATATTGTCAATAGGACAATATTGAAAGCAAGTACTGCCACGCTGTAAAGAGCCCTTGACTGAGGTAAAATCAACTTGGCGCCGCAATATCTGTTGACCAGCCAGTACAAAGCATTGTGCAGTGCGTAAGGCGCGGCAGATATAGATTAGAACAATGTTACACTTGTTCGACAATAAGTACGACAAAACTGCTTCCTAGGTTGCCAGTGTTGTAAGCCCGTGGACGGCTGTGCTCGACTTCAACAATAACAACAACAACGACAACAACAAAGAGATTACAAATTTTATCAGTGCTCGGTCATTGGCCATAACTGAACTTTATTATATTTTTAAAATTTAAGTTAATTAATGTACTTCCTATATAGCGCTATTAATTTCTCTTATTGGGTAGTACCTGAAAAGGGGATCGTTGGACATATTTTTAATCCCCCCTCCCCTACATTGATCCCGATTAAAAGTCGTGAACTCTGTTACATAATCAGTTAAATAAAATTAAAATCTTGTTTTATTTAGGGGGAGGGGTTTTAATTTTGAAGGAAGTTATTTAAAATAATTTTTTTTTAAAGATATGAAAGAAAATACATTTTTGATATAATTGAAATGATTGGGAAATAGCAATTGAGCAACAGCACAGTGGCAAGTGAGAATACAGGCTTTAACAGAATTGGCACTCCTGCAGTAGCGGATATACAGACTACATTCTGAATTATATTGAAAGCCAGTAAATGTATACAGGCCTCAAATTTTTGAGCTTTCGACCCACTATACACAATTCTGTACAAGATGAATAACAACTTATTTTTTGGCCGGTATTGTCGCTGCGAACTCCAATGCTCAATGATCTTCCCTGCGCGGAACTGACTCGTTATTGGTCTAGGTTATGATTGATTCAAATCACTAGAGCTGAGCACAAATCATACAACTCATGGGTTTTGATGACGAAACAAGTAGAGCACCAATAATACAATCTCTTGTTTGAACCAAATTAAATCGCAACCTAACCCATTTTAGCGTACACTTCAATTCTTCGTTGCAAGTGTTACAAAAGAGGATATTTTGGTGTGATAAGAAATTATGAAATTTTAAAGTAACTGACACTATAGAACCTATGTAAAAAGATTTCAATATACCCATGGCACGAGAAGCAACCAATTATAAAGCAGTCAGTGGCAGCCAATAGCACTGGCCAGGGAAAGGTGATGACCGTATTGGTATAGGCTATTCACGGTAAAATGAGCACTATTGAAAGCCCTGCTTATGATCTACTTGTATGCAGTATGTGCAGTCTTCCACCTTGTGTAAAAGTATCATTACCGCTGGCCTAGTTACTTTATTCAAGTGAAACTGTAAAATTATTACAAAAGTAAACATTGTATAAATTTGCTAATTTTTACACTTCGATGCATTAAAAAAACAGAAAGCGAAAGAAATAATTTAAGTTATCACAAATGGCTATCTAAAACGTTTTATTTAACTTTAGTATGTGGAACTACTTTCCCCTCCATGATTACCAACTTTACTGGGCAAATGTCACTCGTTGCACCCGTTAAAATGTATGCAGGTAGGGGCAGTGTAATTTTTCTAAGGTTGATTTGAAAAGAGCTCACTTTACCGTGAGAAGCCTATACTAACCTTTGGGCTCGCACAGTACCGACCATAAATTCACCTAATCTGCCACATGTTAGACGTGAGCGAGTATATGCGAGATAGTACGTAGAAACATTTTGAGTGCGCACAGGCATTCAAGGCAAGTTCGAAGTGAGTCACCTTCATCCACCACTTCAGACGATGCTAATTGTGTTTGGTCTATGTATTCTCCTATTGATTCACACAACACTAGGCAGTCTTACTGCACTGCACAACGTTCAATACTGACTAATTGTTAGTCAATATGATGCTGAGTTGACTTTGCTCTAGTGAAATGTTCTTCCTGCTGCCGAAGTAGAGTCACGTTGCAGCGAACTTCATAGAAACTACTAGCGGCGTAATATTACTCAGAGTGTTAGGACACGCTCCAAGCGACTATGCAGAACTGAACAAAAAATTGCAAGAAAATGAGTATCGAATCCCTGTGTTCATAGTCTGGGGGTTAAAAATGCCTACTCACAGAGATGGTAGCCAAGGAATAAATATCTGAAGCCCTAAAATGCAAAGATCTTTTTTTAAGATCTATATTAACACCTTGAGAACTGGCGACGTAATTGTATATCGTGAGGCTTCAGCAGAGTTATACGGAGTTTGAAGCAGTATTACAATTGCACGACAATCCCCTGGACGCTGGCGATGCAATATTACGCAGTCAGCAGTTTTAATTAGTTCACTGCAACGCGACAACACGTCCACGACACTCAGAGTGTACTAGGCCGGAACAGATTGCCTCGACGCGCACGACACGACGGCCATACAAGATAGATAGTCTTAAGCCTGACCGAATCTCTCGTCCGACCAGCAGTTTTGGATTAGAAATTATTTCTATTCTTAGACGTGTCGTGCGACACGACACACATAATGTATGTACAACCTTGCAAAATTAAATCGTATTGTAAGCTTTTCCTACAATGGTAAATACGCAGCTTAAGAGAAAAAATTAATTGAAAATTACTCTTAAAAATAATAATTTTAACTTTGTATGCGATACCAATTTGTCACCATTATGTATTACAAATTTCCCTTTTGTTCACTGCCTTTGAAACTAACGTAGCCTATCAGCGATTTCTAAATAGTTAGGTTAAATGCCAAGAGCGTGGTTGCGTTTGAGGTCGTGTCGTGCTGTGTTGGTCGGGGCTGTGTGATTCCGGCGTAACCCAATGGACTTCATGCAATGTTACGTATTAAAGGACATTTCGTTGTAATATCGAGGAACTGCCTTAGCGGTCGGCCAGTGAGGAACTTTGTGCAGTGCAATCCCTGAGTACTTGAGAAGATAAGAGCCGAAACAGCCGTCTATGCTTCAGCAGCACACGCCAGTAGAATGACGTCACTAACCACCAGCATGCAGTAATATCGTTGTAATATCGAGGAACTGCCTTAGCGGTCGGCCAGTGAGGAAGGTCGTGCAGTGCAATCCCTGAGTACTTGAGAAGATAAGAGCCGAAACAGCCGTCTATACTTCAGCAGCACACGCTAGTAGAATGACGTCACTAACCACCAGCATGCAGTAATGTCGTTGTATTATCGAGGAACTGCCTTAGCGGTCGGCCAGTGAGGAAGGTCGTGCAGTGCAATCCCTGAGTACTTGAGAAGATAAGAGCCGAAACAGCCGTCTATACTTCAGCAGCACACGCTAGTAGAATGACGTCACTAACCACCAGCATGCAGTAATGTCGTTGTAATATCGAGGAACTGCCTTAGCGGTCGGCCAGTGAGGAACTTTGTGCAGTGCAATCCCTGAGTACTTGAGAAGATAAGAGCCGAAACAGCCGTCTATACTTCAGCAGCACACGCTAGTAGAATGACGTCACTAACCACCAGCATGCAGTAATGTCGTTGTAATATCGAGGAACTGCCTTAGCGGTCGGCCAGTGAGGAAGGTCGTGCAGTGCAATCCCTGAGTACTTGAGAAGATAAGAGCCGAAACAGCCGTCTATACTTCAGCAGCACACGCTAGTAGAATGACGTCACTAACCACCAGCATGCAGTAATGTCGTTGTAATATCGAGGAACTGCCTTAGCGGTCGGCCAGTGAGGAACGTCGTGCAGTGCAATCCCTGAGTACTTGAGAAGATAAGAGCCGGAACAGCCGTCTACACTTCAGCAGCACACGCCAGTAGAATGACGTCACTAACCACCAGCATGCAGTAATGTCGTTGTAATATCGAGGAACTGCCTTAGCGGTCGGCCAGTGAGGAACGTCGTGCAGTGCAATCCCTGAGTACTTGAGAAGATAAGAGCCGAAACAGCCGTCTACACTTCAGCAGCACACGCCAGTAGAATGACGTCACTAACCACCAGCATGCAGTAATGTCGTTGACAATCAGTGCCTGGTAACCTAACCTACTTGTCAATCAGCCAATACACTCTGAATCTGAATCAGTGAGAATTTCACTGTTTCAATCAGTCAAACGTATCTGACTGATGCAGTAGTCACTTCAGTGATTTCACTGATGAAGCAGTGAAAAATTGCCATATTTCCTTCACTTATTGATGCAGTGACATTTTCCACTGATTCATCATCAGTCTTTTTTTTTTCACTGTTTACTCAGCGGTTTATTTTCGACTGATGGATCAGTAAAACGGCGTGTAAAAATGGCCGTTTAAAAAACTTGTATCAAGAGAAATAACAACGAATAAACTAATACAACCAATGCAAAATACTTTATAAAATGTGTTTTGTTTTTTTCAAAACGTCAATTTTACGAGTAATATGAACACTCAGCCTTTTATTCAGTCTTTAAGCCTTTCAATTCGTTTTTATGTGATCGCCACAGTGCTCTGTTTGAAGGTTTGAACAGCATACAATGTGATGAAGAGAGTAGACTCATATAAAATATTCGTTTTAACAATCCGAACGGTACCAATCAAACCAAAAACTTAAAGTAAGAGCATAAAATTTAAAGCTTCACGATTTCACGGTGAAATGTAACACCTATTTTCCTCCTAACATTTAAACCTGGCGTGGTAGCGCATGTGGTAACGTAAGAGCTTGAAGTCGAAGGGTGTAAACTCAATCCCGGGCCGCCTCCGAACATTTTTTCACTTTTTTAAATTACGGCAAATTGCGCAATATAATTATTTAACTATCGTAAATACGTTTATTTCAGGTAATTATTTGCCTACATTCGATAACACAATGTTTGATTTACCACAGTAGTCGGCCATCACTTACCCAATCAGTGAAATAATTTCACTTCACTAATTCAATCAGTGGATTTTTTCTTCACTGAAACAATCAGCGGTTTTCCACTCATTCTAAGTGGAGCCATTTTCACTGATTCGAGTTGTTCAAATTCACTGCGAGTCAGTGTTTTCCCACTAGTTCGAATTTAGAGTATAAAGTTCCTCTCGTTTATTATTTCGATAACGATGCCTGTAAGGTGTGAAGTGTGGAATGTGGGATGGGCCAGTGGAGGACTACAGAGGGTCGCTGTGTAGGCTTTGCTTCCTCGAACGTTGGGACGGCAGCGCGGCGAGTCTTGTGGCGAGGGGAGGAGAGGTAGGCTTACGAGCGTGCTAGGTGGCTGTCCTCCGGTGACGGATGGTTTCCTCCGGGTGCTGCCAGGCACGCACGGCGCCCGCCGTGACCTGACTGCCCGCGAGGGGACGTGCAGAGAGTCGTCCAAACCATAGCTCTATCCACCACTCCTCGTCCATACAGACTCTGCTATTACGGAATACATGGTTAAATACACATCGTAGAAATCGACTGGCGGCGACCTCGACGTCAGCATGCAGCAGGAAAGTATACAGAAGTGAAAATGCGTGGCGGTTCCTGTGATGTTGGCCTACTCTCGCTGATTGGCTGCGCGGGGATCTGGGAACTGGCTTTGGCTACTTGACGGCTGGCAAGTAGCTTAACTCGCGCTGATTGGCCAACGACAGTTCACCATTTTGCTGGCCAGTGATGCCATTTTGCTGGTGTGTGCAGCTGGGGTCTGAGGAATGAGTGGCTGTTTCACTTCTGTAATTTTAAGTGATCTTTGCTTTGACGGTCTATCCATACTTGACAGTCTTCTATACACACCCCAAGTGTTGTCATTTGTGCAATAAGTGGTGCTTGCGCGAGGAATACTTTATCCTGTGGGCCAAGTTCTACTTGGTTCGCTCTATCACTTTCTACATGCTCATAATACTGCAGAACGTGTCAAGAAACGAGGTGCTGAATCATAAACCGCGACGTTGACTGTTTCCTAGCATACGATGTACTGTACACATTTTCTTTCCTCACGTGCTGCCATTAATACATGAAACTACTATCCTGAAATTTCGCGAATGCATTAGGGGACAAGTTTGACTTGTCCTTCGGTCACATGCGCATTTGAATCTGTACCCCTATTGGACCACATTTTGTTAGAGACGCCCCGGACGACCTTCGACAGTGAACGAACCTGCAAGGAATCGAAGAATCCCGTGCTAACTGGTTTTGACTAAAACTGGAGCTAGAGCCATTTAACAACTAACTGAGGCAGTGCACGAAGGCTTGTGTAATCTATATTTATTGCCGAATGAATCCTCAGTAGCAGTACGTTTGTGAATTATCTGCAAAATACTTTGCTGAGTAGAAACCTTTATCATCCAATCATAAAAGGAAAAACTACCGGGTTCGATTCCCGGTGGAGTCGCTCCCGGATTTACGCGTGTGGGAATCGTGCTGGACGATGTCGCTGGTCGGCAGGTTTTCTCGGGAATCGCCTGTTTCTTCCACTCCTTCATTCCGGCGCTGCTAAATACTCACCTCGCTTCACATTCATCGGCTCTCAAGACCTCGATGTAAAGAGCCGTCCAAATTTCTTCACTTCACCCTCTGTAGTTTGATGTGACTGCCATTAAATAAACAGCTACAAAAAGTTTCGCATCAAACGAACAGTCTCGAGTGTTCCAACGTTATTACTCGGAATGAATTTCTAAAAATAATGTTTCCACAATTTTCTAACGTTTTTGTCGGAATGCATTTGTCCCATGTGACTGTAGTTCACTTTTGGTGCGCTGTCTCTGCGACAGACAAATGTCAGCATGTTTTCATTCAGTTATATGGAGACTGTCAGTGAGAGCTTGGCAGCAGTAACAAAGTATAATTCGTTTCTCTCGTACAAAGTCGTGTTGTACAACGCACGATTGCTGAAACTTGCGTGTGTCACAAAGAGGTGTTTCTAGAATCTGGAGGTGAAACATATAGACTGGTATTGTTATTGATCGACCACGATCTTGTCGCTCGAGGGTCACAAAACCTGCTCAGGACTGCTATGAGAGATTAAACGCATGTCGGAACAATACCTCAACAGCAATGGAGATACAAGATCGTCTTCGTCATATCTCTGACTAGACCATGCGCAATCGTCTTCGAGAGGGAGGTCTACATGCCAGGAGACCAGTGAGACGTCCTTATCGCAACATACAACGTCGTCAGAACCGGCTGCAATGGACAGGGGATCATCACGCGTAAACAGCTGAAGAGTGGTCTAATGTTCTGTCCACTGATGAGATGAGGAGTTGTTTTATTCCAGGTTGCAGAAGGTTGAGGATGTGGAGAAGACGAGGTGCACACGCAAGGTGTCGTGCTGTGCACGAAGTCCATACATACCGAGATGGAGGGATCCTGTTCTGGGCAGGAATTGAGCTTGGACGTCGAGCGCCTTCAGTTCGTATAGACGGCAGAATGTCAGCTCAGCGGTGCATCACAGATGTCCTTCAGACTGTTGTACACCTTTACCGGCAGGCATTTGTTGAAACATTTTTGCTGGCGGATGATAATGCCCGCGGACACCGTACAAGATCCGTTGATCAATACTGTCAGAAAGCCGGTGATCAAAGAATGAATTGGCCAGTGGTAAGTCCAGACATTAACTGCATAGACCATGCCTGGAACCTTCACAAAACTGCCATTCAAGCACGCCATAAACAACCCAACAATGTACAGGAACTGATATTGGCCGCGCAGACATAACAAGACGACTAGTCACCCGAGGGACTGGATAACCTTATTCTCAGTATGCCTCTGAGCGTCAGGGATCTTGTGAGTTCTCGAGGAAGATACACACGGTATTGATCCGTGTGGAGAAGAGAACAATCAAACAAACGGACAGCTAGTGTATATTGTTTATTACTATGGTACTAAATAAAACTTGTTGCAATATTTGTGTTTCGGGTTACCAAACGTCCTCTTTTATCTGGACATGTCCTCTTTTTGAGGCCTTGTAAATTGTCCGGCTGGGTTTTACAAAAAATCGAAATGTCCTCTTTTTCAATAAAAGTGAAATACAGCGAAACTTTGCTTCTTTGTGGGTTTTCATGTCGTTCAACATACAGTAACGGTGCCAATGAAATGCCTGCAGAAGTGCAAACTTTTTGGACAATACTGCATATATATGTTGTATTTGTCAACATCAACACTCCTATCTTTTTTCCTGGTTGTTTTTTTACATGTATAAGTTGAGGAGTGTCTAATCTACTCCAAATTTCATAATTAATTGCTAGGAAATAGAAACCTGTAAGAACAAATAAAATAAGAAGTAAAATATAAATGTATATGAACATGAGCTGTGCGTGAGTGATTATCTGTCAATCAAAAAAATGCATGTCCAGTGCTTATGTGCAACTGTTTTTTGTGTAAATATTTATTATTTGTTCGCAAAATTCTCTGTGGTGCCTACAGACTAAATGAAATCGACTTTCATATTCAGAGAGAAAATGATTTATCTTATCGCAAAAAAATATTTCTTATTACTTGAAAAATTATATACAACCGATTTTTGATACAATGTAGTGGCATTGTAATATGCAAGTGACCTGCAACATAATATACTGATTTTGCATATAAATTTTATGTCCACTTTCTTCGTGTCGTTTTCTAGAAAGTGTCCTCTTTTTTAATGCTAGTTACCAGAACATGTCCTCTTTTCGAGTACCACGTATATGGCAACTCTATTTGTGTTGTTTTGTAAAACCTGGATTAACAACATTCTTGCATAAAAGGGAAATGTTATGATACGTTATTTTTGAAACAATAAATCTCTGATTCAATTTTTTTTTTAAGCAATATATGTGTATTCTGTTCCACATGAAGCTACCCTTTAATTGGTACATGGCCAACTCGTCACTTTATTGCCTGAGAGCCAACTAGCAACGAACATTTCACTTTATTACTTAGTGTGCGGTGTCATTGGGATCTATATGACGACGGTGGGAAGTGGGAATAGCAAGACCAACAGAAGTGTTTTCCAGTTGCGGACATAGTAATTCAATTCTAGCTTATATTGAGTGCTCGTAAACGTGTGCAGACCTCAACATGAGCAGTCCCAATAATTTGATTAGTTTATACGAACAACGTCACACCACTCGCTCCTTTCTGTTTGTTAGCACTTCCAAATGACCCTACCTCATAATGAATAATAAGTGGGAAAGTACGTTCATAACAAGTAACTCGTACGTTAAACAGAATTACGTACTTATATAATAAAACAGACGCAGGGGCTAAAACAGTTGGTCACTGCAATTAAAAATAATAAACTACTATCTAAAAACGTAGAAAAAGTACAAAAGAGGTTAGACAAAAAGTTGCAAAATGACAACAGTAAATGCGAAGCAAATAGAGAAAGCACATGCTAATGATCTATAGCATCACCGAGAGAGTGGGCTGGCATGGTAACCTGGTGTGCAGCCACCGCCACACAGAAGTACAAATAGAGAAAGCACATACTAATGATCTATAGCATCACCGAGAGAGTAGGCTGGCATGGTAACCTGGTGTGCAGCCACCGCCACACAGGCGTACAAATAGAGAAAGCACATGCTAATGATCTATAGCATCACCGAGAGAGTAGGCTGGCATGGTAACCTGGTGTGCAGCCACCGCCACACAGGCGTACAAATAGAGAAAGCACATGCTAATGATCTATAGCATCACCGTGAGAGTGGGCTGGCATGGTAACCTGGTGTGCAGCCACCGCCACACAGACGTACAAATAGAGAAAGCACATGCTAATGATCTATAGCATCACCGAGAGAGTGGGCTGGCATGGTAACGTGGTGTGAAGCCACCGCCACACAGACGTACAAATAGAGAAAGCACATGCTAATGATCTATAGCATCACCGAGAGAGTGGGCTGGCATGGTAACCTGGTGTGCAGCCACCGCCACACAGACGTACAAAAGCACACAAAAATAAAAATAATTCAGATTATTAGAGCAATTATTTTGAAATTTCGCTAACACTTAGTTTAGACGCTCAGGTTAAGGCATCGGAATATTTACATTAATTACTAGTATTTTTTACACGTCGTTATATTATGTCACAAGAACTTTTAATCACTTCGCTCGTAAATTTAGATACAGCCCTTAAGAAAATATAAAAACAGTTAATGCAAATTTTCTAACTCTTAATATGTGCGCTTTGTAATGTAATAAAATATCGCGGTAGTTAAATTGCTTGCCATTGCTGCCGTGAATAATATAACACATTACTACAGTCAATGAGTTCGAGGTCTGACTGGCAATCATAGTGTGAGTATAGCCACGCTCTGCGACTTCTACGAACTTATAAACCTATTACGAATACGTCACAGATGATGTAATATTTAATAGAAAATCGTACATAATCACATATTCTTAATTTACACGATTAGCTATTGTTATGAAGTAACTCGAGTGCAGGACCTCTTGCCACGCCACGAACACGGTTCAATAATTCCTGTGACTTAGCCCTTGTTGTGTACACTTTAGGGATCTCAACACTCGCGAAGAATAACATTTATTGTGGTGCGAGATGACATTATTACTGGATAATGTCCCGCGATAAGATACATGCACTGGTGTACTTACACGCTGTAAGAAATAGGTCAACAACAAATACTCTCGCGTTGGGAAAAATTTCTGGAACAAGTGTGTGTCAATGCCTTATCCTGTGGTGCAACTCTAGTATCTGGACCTCTGGAATTCGCATACACGACACTGGCACGTACGAGACACTAAGTTATTATTATATGTGTGTTTGTTTACATACCAGTCACTGTAAACATATAGATGGGTGTGAACTAACGCTGGCGGGTCTGTGCACCTCCCGTGTGACCGGAAGTTTTCGCGTCGGTCGGCCCGTCGCGTCGTCTGCAAAGTTCGTCTTGGACTGCGAATTGGCGAACGACGTTCCTGCATGTTGCTGGGTGCTGAGGCCATGTTAGTTGCATGTTCGCCCCGGGCGTCACACGACCAAACGTGATGCGGGATGGTTCTCGCTAGCTGAGGACGCGCAGGGACGGTAAACGGGGACTCGAATAAGAACAACCCAAGTTTGTATCTGTAGGTGTGTTCACCACTCGACTGAATCATGTTTGCATCCGGGAAATGTGTGAACTCCACGAGGTCGCGTATTATCCTTCCTCTCTCTTTAAGGTTGAAGAAAAGCCGCAGCCTATGGAGCATTACACCCGACTGTACAATGTGAAGAACTCGTAAAAAAGTTAATACAGTCACCATTAAAATTGTCAGAAAAGTGCTATTTATGCTGTATATGAAGAAGATTATAAATTATTTTACTTAAATATAAAACTTAAAAAAAAAAACTAATCAATCTATAATAGAGTCTGTACTTTTAACAAAATTTAAGAGCATTTCCGTTTTGGATGCTTCGGAAAATAGAATTTACAAGAAAATATTCTTCAAGAAACGTTTTTATTATATTTACTGTGATCATGTGTAATGAAATCATAGTAATAATGTTTAATAGTAATTTTATAATTATCTTTATTTACATCAGTTTTAGCCATAAATGTTTATGACAAATCGACGCTCATAAAAACAACTATAAAAATTACTTCCTACATTATTATTGCAATTTTCTTACACACAATCATAGCAAGCATTATGACGCTATTCCATTACGAAGATTTTCTTGCGAATTATGCTTTCTTAAACATCCAGAATGGAAATCCGCTAATTTTTTTTGTTTTAATACAGACTATTTTAATCTATTATTTGTTTTACAATTGAAAAGTTTATTTTAGTAAAATATTTTATAATGTTGCAAAATATATGCAGTCTTCTTTCATATAGCCCTACAGCATATATCGCACTTTTCTGACAATTTTCATGGTGTCTGTACTACTTATTTATGAGTTCTTCACGTTGCATAGTCGGGTGCAGTGCTCCATAGGCAGTTGCTTTACTTCAGACTTAATGTCCTTTCCTTCTTGAAGTTTATGTGAGAGCGCTCGGCTGCAGGTGGCTAGGTTGGATGCACACCAACACCATGAATTCGCGGCACTTAGATAACCTAAACGTCTTCTTTGAAGCTGATTCTCTTCCGTGTTTGATTACACACGCTCGGGTAGAAGACTGATGGTCATATATTTCTCCATATCGCAGTTCATCATCTCCTCTCAATAGCTACGCCAGCGCTGAGGTACTGTCGCTCCCCGACTACACAGGACATTTTTGGCCGAGTAGTATTTCCCTCGTCGTAGAAAATTTGTTGCGAGCGCCTGATAGTAGGCAACTGTGCAACATTCGAGAGCAGTTCCAGTTGTATACGTGGAAGAGGTCATTGTGTTCCTTGACGATAGAATGCATCGTGCAGATGTTGGTCGATATCGATAAGAAACGAACGGCCTCCAGACGTCCGAGTGTTGTCATACAGAAACTCTACAACTATAAAATAGTTCGCAGGATTTCGCGGCCATTGTCATCTAATTATAGGCTGCTGGGTTTGAGCCGCGTCGTGGATTTCTTCTCCAACGTTTCGGCAGTCGTTGCAGCTGCCATCATCAGGGAACAATACCTGACCAATTGAGGACAGTCTAAGGAAGAGGACCCTATATATTTAGATTTCTGGGGGGCTGTTTCCTGATTGGCTGGGCTCTTCGGCCAATCACAGGCTGTCTTCCTCGTCATTGGCTGAGGTGGTTGGCCAATCATTGTGCGGTTGTAGTCTCTACCCTGATTAACTGGATTCTCTCGCCAATTGCAGTCTGTCTTCCTCCTGATTGGCTGAGGTGGTTGGCCAATCCTGGCGAGTCTGTGTTCTCTGCTCTGGCATCACAGGATTTCAGGTCGTCTATGAAGAGTAATAACGTTGCTCCCACGGTATATTAGGCGCGTGTGTATACTGCCCAGTGTGTCGTACTACATTACAACCAGAGAGTATGCAAGAGTACAGTAGTGAAACGTCCCCTTACACTGCGAACTCCAGCCGTGCACGCCACTGAAATGCCGTCAGTAGTGTTGAAGTATCGCTCACCAACTGGCATCACAGCTAGTAGGAGACCTCTCACCGTAAGTTGTAAGCAGTCAGAAACAAAGCCCGTTATCTGAGCCTCGTGCAGCCAACAGGAGAATGGCTACGACCACATCAAAGGAGCAGCCACGCCACATTTCGTCTCTGTATAATTGTGCACTATGTATCTCAACGTTGCAGTCTTCATGGTGAAAGTGCCTAAGAGCTGTTCACGATAAAATGGGCACTTTTGAAATAAACCTTAGAAAAAAGTCACTGCCCTTACCTGGATATATTTTAACGGGTGCACTTGGTGAGGAAATTATTTATTTCGCTTTGTAGTTTTTTTTAAGTACCGAAGTGTAAAAAAGAGCAGATTTATGAGATATTTAATTTTTTAATAAATTTAAAGTTTTACATAATCAACGCATGAGGCTCATGTCTGTTTCAATTTTATATAAGGCGGAATAATACGCACCGTGCATACAAGTAGATCGTAAGTAGGGCTTTCAAAAGTGATCATCTTACCGTGAACAGACAATACACATCAAGATATGATAGGTAGCCGCAGGAAAAGTTTCAAGTACTGTGCACTCAAGTGTTGAATATCGTTTAGATTTATGACGTGAGCTGTACTTCAGTCGTGCGTACTTCTAGCTACCAATGAACGGTTCTCATTGGCGTTAGCATTGACCAACCGCAAATGGGAGTTTCGAGAACTTCAACAAACCTTGTTTATTACAAGAAAGGCGCTAATAACTCCAGGCACAGATTCCTTGTAGTATACAGCGCCAACCATAAAAATCTATCATGCGCAATATGTCCTCGATCATAGAAACGGGGACTGAACGGATTGAATATAGTTCTAAAACATCAAATGTGCGGTGTGAAGCTGTGACCACACTAGCCTATCCTCACTGCTGACATAGGCTGTCCACGGTAAAGTGAGCACTTTTGTAACCCTAGTTCCTTTTTCATTTAAGTCATTTTTTACCCCTTAACCACCTTTTTAAGTGAATACTCTCATGTAACTAATAAACACAGTGTGCATATTCCACAGCAATCGGAAGTTAACGTCCAAGGCTAAAACAAAATATATTTATTCACTGTTATTCCAAATGACTGGGCTTTCAAAAGTGCTCACTTTACTGTGAAAAGCCTTATATCTCACGACACATCTACAAATGTTAGCAAAACGAGAAGTACTGCTTTAGCTTTTGAAAGGTATGCTACCTACAATACTGCTGCGTGTCAGTAATTGCCTGCACACAGACGCTACCCCACACAATTTCCGTCGCAGCCTGATGTTGAACGCTTTTGCCCTTCGACATGGGTTACGCGATGAAATACAAGTGGTTTCATTCGCGTGTTCTCTGCCACCCAACCACTATTTCCAGTCAAGAGCTGTGTAAAGGTCTAGCAACGCGCGAATTCCACCCCCCCCCCCCCCCCCCGCAAGCATTAAATCAAGAACAATATTTGAGTGCAACTCGGTATATTTTCGATAGCATTTGTTTTATTAAGACGTTTGAAAGCTGTTACTTTCATATACACCAAGACTTCATGGCATCATCCGGCGCGAGTCCCATGTGCGGAAATGCGGGAGCGGACCCCGCCCGGATTGGAGACCGGAGCGCCGTGGTGCGAGGCGAGTAGTCTGACCACTGAACCACCGCGCACCGTATTTGCGAGTGTGGGAAGTGTTTGGGTAAAACTGCCGGCTACACAGGGCCGGGAATCATGTTGCATGGTGTGTGTGTGTGTACGTGTGTGCAATGCTGGAATCACATAGCCCCGACGCGCACGACACGACGGCCAGCAGGTAATGAAATACAAGATGGATCGTCGTGAGCCCGACCGATTCTGTCGTCCGACCAGCAGTTTTGGATTAGAAATGATTTCCATCCTCCGTCGTGTCGCGCGGCACGACGCACAGAATGTACAACCTTGCAAAATTAAATTGTATTGCAAGCTTTCCCTACAATAGTAAATAGGCAGCTTAAAAGAAAAATAAATTGAAAATCATTATGTATAACTCTTTAAAATAATAATTTTACCTTTCTATGCATTAGCGATGCCAATTTGTCACCATTATGTATTACAAATTTCCCCCTTGTTCACCGCCCTTGAAACTAACGTAGCCTATCAGCGCCTTCTAAATAGTTAGGTTAAATGACGAGAACGTGGTGTCGGTCGTGCTGTAAATTCAAGTAAAGGCTGTTCACGATAAAGTGAGCACTTTCGAAATCAACCTTAGTAAAAAGTCACTGCTCCTGCCTGTTTAACGGGCGCACTAAGTGGTATGCGCCCAGTAAAGTTGGTAACGATGGATGGAAAGTAGTTCCGTATTTTAACGTCAAATAAAATCTGTTAGGTAACCATTGTGATAACATAAATTATTTCTCTCGCTTTCTGTTTTTTTTTTTTTTTTTTTTTTTAATGCATCGTAGTGTAAAAATGAGCATATTCGTAAAATATTTGCTTTTCTAATAATTTCACAGTTTCACTTTTTCGCCGCGTGAATAAAGTGATGAGGCCCGTGGCAAGGTTAATTTTGCATAAGGCGGAAGAATATACAACGTGCATACAATTAGATCTTACGCAGGGCTTTCAAAAGTGCTTATTTTTGCGGCGAACAGCCTGTAGTGACATTAAGATGTGCCGTGGTTGCGTTTTTGGTCGTGTCGTGCTGTGTTGGTCGGAGCTACGTGCGGCACGAGCGTGTTGTCGCGCCGCAGCGGGGCTGGGGCTCAGGGGTGACCTTGTCGGCGTGGTTGTGTGATGTGGTCGGAGGTGCGCCATTACGCCTGAGTTGAATGTCACTCGAGGGGGAATCGCGTCGGTATGCGAGGCGCCGCTGGGCATACGTAACTCTCTCCCACGTCCGACTGTGCGTGGCCACGTGACGTCACAGAGCACCTCTGCCTACATAGGAGCAACATCCGCGTGAGTCACGAACACCAGAACAGAACCTAGAAAAATTGCACCAGTACCCAGCTGGTCTTGGTTGCTAGAATATAAAATAAATTTGGGAAATAGTCGAAACATAAAATTAAAAACGAGTTCAATTTTAAAATTACAGAGGCTTATGATTATATTTTGTTATAATCTAAAAGAAAAAGGTTACGCTATAATTTTAAAATGTCAAAAGTTTAAGTTCCTCTGCCTCGACCCTTGAATCCTCGCCCCGACATCCTCTCCGGAGACAGAGGGGCCGACTTTTGTTGTCCGTCGTGTGTTTGATGTTTGTTTCTGTGTTGTGTTGGTGTCAGCGTAATGTTGTCTGTGTAGTGTGTTGTACAGTGTAGGTGTTGTTATTCACGAGCTCCACCACGACTCCCTCGGATTCTATCATATAACTTTACCATGCTTAACAATGTGCAGTGCAGATTCACTTAAATCCTATAAGTGAGTTGCCTATATTTATTAAGACTGCACGGCCATCCGTTCTGTTGGTCACTGCGTTCTCATCTACAAGCAATCCTATTGGTTCACACAACACCGGACACTACGTCCATTGCTTGGCGGCTCTCTGACAGTATAATGCCGACTTGTTAAGTGCCTCGATCAATGTTCTTTCCTTCAATCCATCCTGTTCCTTGACCTTTTCACTCTTTTCAGGGTTACTAACGCAATAATACGTTGCTGAGAACCAACTTATGACTAAGTAATGTTTCTTCGCCCGTGCCTTCAAATAATGCGAATAAAGTAATGTCACGGCGAACTCCATACAAATCAATGGCGTACAGTGATTTTTTTTTTTACAGGGTAAGTAATATAATAGCCCCACATATTTGAGTGTTTTAGATAACATGTAGTTAAATGCGATTAAAATATGATACACTGGACACTTTAAAATTCAATAAATGGATGATATAAGCCGGGTTGTGGTTCCATTTTTAATTTCTACTAACAAACGCAACTTCCATTTTTGCTTACCCTCCTCGTGTATTTACCGTTTAATAATACCTAACATTAGTTATAAAAAGGGAAACAAAATGAACGTAATAATAATTAAACTGAATATTATTTAGAGAGCACATTACAAATTATAAGAAAACTCCCGTTCTCCCGAACACTTTCATCCACTTTCCAAGGGAAAATTTGCAGGACTGGAGGAAGCAAACAGAACGACTGTTTACCCTGCCCATGTTGTTACTTACGATTTAGATTCATCGTTGGTCGCTCCCGTTTGTAGAAATAAATACTAGATGCGTGTACACGAAAACACACATTTTCTCGAATCGAAAACGGGAAACTTAGAATTAAATGTGTAAGGCGAAAACTATAAGGAGTCAGACAATTCCAATATGTATAGTATAGGCATTGCTTACCTTGCGCCTATGGAATAAACGCCACTGATACAAATCAGTAAATTTCGAGCGACGTAATATAACGTCGACAGCACTTAAAAAAAAAAAACCTCACTGCGAGCATCTCTATGATATATGAGACGACAGTTTCTCGTAATTGTCTCTATGCGGTATTCTGCAAGGCACCTCGTTATGGCGGTATGTGTGACGCTGCATCGGTAGAGATGATGGTTTACGGCGGGAAAAGTTGACTGTTTGCTAGGATACTGCGTACTGTACACATGTCCGACTTTTATTGGCTGAAATGCATGTATGAAACTACTGCCCCATTTTACTGGGCCAATGATGATTCTGTTACTATAAGGCAGAACGTTCGTGATTGGTATGCAAACAACAGTCGAGCCGAAACCTTGTCCACCCTGTGATAAAATAATAAACAAACTATAGGCTGTTCACAGTAAAGTGAGTACTTTTTAAGCTCCTGCCAAAAGGCATCAATCCCTAATAAAAATATTTTATTGCAGGTTCAGGCGTTAATTTTTGAGAGTGATGAAATGTATACACTGTATTCATTATTCATATTGCTATGATTACATTAAAAATTAGCTGGAGGGTAGAAATTAATTGAAAGGAAAAATTTTGCAAGGCCTTAAAAAGTGCTCACTTTACCGTGAACAGCCTGTAGAGTGTTATCGCAGATATGTCGACTGAAATTTTTTTCGCGATTTTCCATAATTTCTACGCATATGTTTGGCAACGCTGCGAACTGTCATCTGAAATAAATAATCTGCTTCGATACAGAATGTCTTGTGTTGCATATTTCGTAAAAAGTATAAATTATCATACAGAAATGGTATTTATTTGTTAATACTCCCCCTAATATGTACGGCCCCTGTTATGGGTGAGCGTATCGCCCGCCGAACACTGCTATAATGCTGCAATAATATATTGTGTCAGACATATCATTAACATGTTTTTCATGCCAATATTTATATTATACATGTAACACTTTTGCTTGATTGTACTATACATAAATATCGTTTTCATATGTTTTGCACTTGTAATGTCACATGGTTTGCATTTTTCTGTAATGTAATAATTTAAATTTTTTTATTTTTTTAACTTTTAAAACACGTTAGGATATTTAATTTTTGTTGTGAGGTGGCAAACTTTATTCTGTTTAATCTATGATTTAGTTAGGTCCTCAGATGTTTGTGTTACTTATTTGAGTAATTCTATTAGCTTATTTTTGATCTCATTTGTTAGTCATTCATATTAATTAAATATTGTATATTTTACTTTGAGACCCATAACTCCAGGTTTTGTTAGTTTAGGACGGAGAAAGTGGTACATACGGGGTTGGTTGATAGTTCTCCAGAATCCCATTGGACTACAGGTTTGATCCCTGTCTCCCATTGGCTAAAATCTCTAGGCCCTTTCTGCATGCTGTGGCCACACAGGCAACAACTTCTTCTGCGCACGACGCCATACTAGTAAGATGTAGAGACAGGACTCTCCCCCTGCGAGTGGGTGGAATGTAGGCATTCTTGATTAGAGAGCAGGGTGTTAGTTAATTTCCCCGAGTCTTCTCTAAGTGTGTCAGCTGACGTGTGCGAGTATTACGCCCCAGCTGGGATCCCTAGAAGTCACGAGGTAGAAGTAGTTTCTTCTGCGTTTGAGTTAGTACTTCGCAACGCCCAGGATGACCCATCGCCTGCACCACTGCAGGGGTCCTTTCGCGTCGTTGATGACCGACTACAAGATGAGATTCTACATCTACAGGAGCCACAGCGATTTTTTAAATTCAGATCAAGTAATAATTAATCATATGTGATGCATGGTTCTACTGATATCGTCGCCTATAGGTACAGACCTGCAAAATTCGCATTGTTATTAGGGTAAAAGTCGAACTTCGAATATGTGTACCTTTGCAAAAGGTTTCACGTTGGACAAAATGTTATCTGACACACCCTGGATAACTCTGAGCCAATAAATAAATACTTTACAATTGTGTAGGTCCTACCCCAATCACATACAGGTAAGTGTATATATATATATATATCTTCATTCCTATCACGTAATTTTCTTAGCTGACTTTTTGCTTGCGTATAAACCTGAGTAAATTTGTTACTTTACCCTGAGCTAGGTAATTAACCTTTAAATTTTTATTACGGAAGAAACTTTTATTTTTTTGGGTAATTTTTTATTTTCTTTGAGTACCAACTTAAAAACTTTAGTGACAGTTAGCAAACTACGTATAGCCATTGGAAGTTAGGTACGGCCACTTACTTTAGTGACAGTTAGCGAACTACGTATAGCCATTGGAAGTTAGGTAAGGCCACTTTTCCTTCGTCGCTTGGAGGGTTTATGCGTTATAAAGATTTTCTGTTTGCCATCAGGGTTTTCAGAAATTACTTAGTGCAAAGTAAATTTAAAGAAATTAAAAATTGAAAATGATGAGAAATTCAATAGTAAGAAAATCTTGTACTGTAAACTAATCACCAGTGGTTGCCTAACTTATTTGTTGCTATCATATGTTGTGTTTCCAGTGCTAATGCATGCAAGTGTTTTGTCATAATTACTTACAGGTTATGTTGCTTTTTTATGATTGGTCTTAATGCACGAAGTGTGTACTTGGTTACTGAGTTACTGATGGTCTTAATGCACGAAGTGTGTACTTGGTTACTGAGTTACTGATGGTCTTAATGCACGAAGTGTGTACTTGGTTACTGAGTTACTGATGGTCTTAATGCACGAAGTGTGTACTTTGTTACTGAGTTACTGATGGTCTTAATGCACGAAGTGTGTACTTGGTTACTGAGTTACTGAAGGCAATTATAGGAGGTGTGGTAATCCTCCTGGCTGCAAATAAATCAAGACAAATAAACACTATTGAACTGTGGCAGTTACACTTGGAAATATTACGTGCAAACGAAAATACACATCTGCATCTGATTAAGGCTATACAAAACAATTTTTTTTTTAGGTTAAACGGGAGAATAATTGGTTGTGTGAGGTGATATTTAAGGTATTATTTACAAACATTTGCTCACGCACATCACACCTAAGCGTGGGCATAATGAACCTACCCTATTTAGCCTTTTCAGAATTTTCATAGAAAATGGCTTACCCAACGTGAGAGCATGCAGTATGTTGTTACCTTGCCGCGCTCGTCCTACACTGCTCAGAGGTGAACCTGCCTGTCGCCGGCAGAACCAATAGGAAGCCGCACACAGCAGGACGGATCGAACCACACACCAGGCTCCTCTCACGGCGACTCGCGGCAAATCAGGGACTAGGAACGGCTATCAGATAGTCATAGAGAATGGCTTACCCAACGTGAGAGCATGCAGTATGTTGTTACCTTGCCGCGCTCGTCCTACACTGCTCAGAGGTGAACCTGCCTGTCGCCGGCAGAACCAATAGGAAGCCGCACACAGCAGGACGGATCGAACCACACACCAGGCTCCTCTCACGGCGACTCGCGGCAAATCAGGGACTAGGAACGGCTATCAGATAGTCACAGAATAATCGAGTATAAAGTATATACTTAAAGTATGTGATTGGAGATTATATGATATGCGTGTATTCATACGTATATGTTGTCCCACCTGCACGCGGTTTTTTTTTATGGCATAAAATATTTTCCAGTTTTTTTCGTTATGTCTGCCTCTTGAAGACATGGGGTCGTGGTCCGCTTGTTACGAACATTAGGCTATTCTTGTAATCTGGTTGCCAAGAGAGCATTTGCCGACGCAAGCTTAATTTTTAATGCAATGTGGTTTTTTTACACAATGGGAGCTTTTAGCGGCTGGCTCGTATAACTTCGGACGGCCCCCATCGCCAATTGACTGATAGCGACAGACCCTAAGGTCCTCACGCCCAGGAAAAACTGGGAAACCTTAATGTGATAGAAGTTCTGTTAAGGAAAGGACTGGACAACCATTTGTGTGAAAGGGACATACACTAACGATTACGGTTAAGTTATTCATTGGACCTCTTTTTCATTTCACTCATTTGGTTATCAATTTTAGTGTCATTTTTTAAATGTTCTTTTAATCTAGCTTGTACGTAGTTTATTTTACTGCCATAATAAATCTTTTTAATTTTAAAGCTAACTTTAATGCTTTATTTAAACTTGCCTTTATGAGAATGACATTTTCAGTTTGTCACAGCAGATTAGAATGGCTATTTTCTCGTTACTTATAACTAAACATTTTTTAAGACTAGGTAAATAGGCGCTGGGAGTACATGCCCTTATCCGTGCGCCTCCCCTCCCCCCAAAAATTAATTTAAAATTGTAATAAATTTGCAATATTGAAAAAGAGTGTTTATTGTTATCTTATAATCGACACCGAACACGAGGAAGAGTCAGTATCGCTCGGAAGTGTTGCTATGCTGGCCTGTTAACTGTCACCTGACCACACTCGCTAATGGGCTCTGAGCGGTCTGAGGGAATTAGGAAAGAGCAGGAGAAAAGCCCCCCCCCCCCCATCCCTCCCTTCCACTCCATCTACCCCCACAGACCCATGTTCACGTCCAGAGCGTACGACACCTGCAGAAAAACTGGCGCCATAGCTGCTTCGACGCTGCTGTTACCTGGCGGCAGATAGCTGAACTACTTCCAGCTAGATGGGACATCTGTCGATACCTCTGACTGCCCCTAACTAGTGCTCCGCCTTAAGAGCCCACGTCGCCTGCCATATTGAATTATTTATTTATTTCTTCCTGATTCAAATGTGGTATGATTTACTTAAAAATGTGACAATAGAAGCTTTGCTAAATGCCTTATCCATTATTACAGACATAATATATTAACTAGTAATGCATATTTATCGAACTATTAACTTAATACAAAATTGCATAAAATAATTAATTCGTTTTCAACTTTTAATCACAATCAGGGAACACCTATTAGCAATCAATTACAAAAATTTAAACAGGGCCATGAAATGTAATGCTTCTACAATGAAACATTTTCAGTAATGGCTCTTACTCTTCTGTTATCACACATAAACAAACAATTTCTGTATAAGGAGTGATCCAGCCTCGTAACCCATTCAGACCCATCGTACACAACGGTGTACATTACGCACGTGTAGCTAATTTTTGGTCTGTACTGCATACTGCGAAGCTCAATGACCAATGAGCTTACCCGTGGGTAAATGATTTGCAAATGGTTTTACGCGTCTAGGTCATAGTTGGTTAATATTACTGTAGCCGAACCAGCAGCCTAGAGCTCATCGGCCGTGACGTGAGTATAGCACGCATCATACATTTTTTGATTGCAACACCTGGAACCGTAAATTAAAGTGGTTAAGCAGGTCCGAGTGCACGCGAATGTGGTGCGCTGTCCGTCTGATGTATTTGTCTAGTCTCGGTTAAGGTCTATTCTACTCAGGTAAGGAACAGCGATATTTCTCAAGGGCGGAGTTTACCACAAGGAAAATTTCCGCTGCCAGGCGTGCTCATGTTCCAAAGAGGTCGCTTTAAAACTGGTCGCAAATGGAGAAATTATGTTCATTTGTGTGTAAAAGTTCGTGTTTGGCTGCAATTGTTCACGACTGATCTCCTCCAAAATATAAAGTACTAACTTCATTTCGTAGCTGTTGTTCACGCCCTTCAATGGTGTTTGCAAAGGCAAACAGATAAGATACCACTGTGTTCCGCATTGGCCGTACATAAGCAAGCTTATTTCAAGGGGAAGATGTTACAAATCAAAGTGCTAATTTAATAAAGCTGTCATCAAGAGCAACTTTACATTTTTCTCCTTTCCCTTACAAAAACTGCGCTGGAAAGCCTTAAAATTGTATATTATTATTTTTAACCGATTTATATATATATTGAGATGCCATATTTGCTAAACCCAATTTAATACAGAGTATTAAAAATATGTCTATTGTTATTTTTAACGGATTTATATATATATATATATATATTGAGATGCCATATTTGCTAAACCCAATTTAATACAGAGTATTAAAAATATGTGAATATACTTTGTATTATTCCATTCTAGTGCTAATAAAGAAATTTCTTTACGTGGATTAAAAAAATACTGATTGTATGATTTAACATAATTATATTTATTTTATGAAACATGCAATTGTTCCACTTACTTACGTATAAAAGGGATACACAACTGACACGAGTGCTGATACGTGGAGCGAGCAGTTCTAGTCTCCAAACTAAAAACACCGAGCTTCCCAACCTGTGAGTAATAACCCTTAACTCAGTCAAGTTTTGTTTGCGCGAGGCGGAAGAATATCAGAACGTCAGCAGGTTTTCAGAAAATTTGAAAATAATGGTAAACGAACGGACTATATTTGACAATTGTAGTGTATTAAACTTATTAAAACACTTATTGTATAAAACAGTGTGTTGGCGTTAGTCCAAGAAACGTGGCTTGACAATAGAGTAGGATAAAAAATTATTTTGTTGGGACATGGAGATTGGTTACTGCAAAACTGGAATCCGCACTCTGCCGCATATTGCCTGCGCATGCACATGGCTCAAAAAGTTATGACAGGGGCGCTTGAGTTTTGAAACATGACTAGTTGAATTCCGGAACACTCTAGTTCTGATCCACTTCGCGATGATATGATTTGAAATGAGTTGTTTGAATATTTCTTGCATTGGGGACAATGATCGACAAAAGCCATTGTAAACCCTTTGTTGAAGGCCCCTTCTCTCAGAAAACCTGAGAGGTAAAACAAAATAATAGAGATTAAAAAATAACTGCGATTAAAAAATTAGTTAGAGTAATATCACAAGAATGATAAATGTGAATGAACGAGTATGAGTTAACTGTTGTCAGCTAAGTAATTCCAAAAAGGGACAAAGTGATAAAACAAAATACAGAACGACAAAACACAAAGAACATATGACATAACTTACATGTCATTCCAAGCAGGAGCGTAGGGCGACACAACCCGCCCAGAAATAGTGGCCAAACATACAAACAACAAGTATGGATTATGAAGAATATGATAAACAACTGGACGAATAACGAAGACCGCACTCACGCACCAACGAACACAGTGGCTGGAACAGAGCCGGCTAGTTTTTGTGATATTCTTCATGTTCCATACTTGCTGTTTGTCTGTTTGGCCACTGTTTCTGTTGTGTAATTTTTCTGGTGTCGTCTGCTAGGAATTATATGCAGGTATGTTACATTTTCGTTGGTGTTGTGTGGATCAGTCTTTTTTTTTTTCTGACTTAATTATTTCTTGGAATTATATGTACGTTACGTATGTTTCGACAGCAGGTAACTCAGACTTGTTCATTCCTATTTATTGTAATTATATTTTTAATTTAGATTACTCTCTTAATCGAAGTATATTTATTTCATCTAGTAGGTTTTAAGAGACTACAATGATGTGTTTATAACGACGTATATCAATAATTCTTCAAACAATAATTTGAATGGTTACTCTTATCCGGTGTCTGCCTGAAAATCTCAGACGTTCACTTTAAGAAAGTGAAAGAAATTTTGCAAATTCGTTTTAGGAAGAGTTAAACTTCAACAACATGTGCATTTAAGTTTCTGACTCTATTGGATCTCAGTTTGCTAGGAACGCCCGGACCACTGTCAGCCAGTAACGAATCTGAACGTATAACAAGAATAAAATCTCGTACTACATGGTCTTGGCTTAAACTGAAGCAACTGCCAATGAGCATCGAGCTAATTCTCGAGTACACAAAGGGGTGTACAATCTAACTTGTTGTCGAGTAGGACTGTGTTGTCTAGTGTGATACCGTTTTACAAGGTGAAGTTGCGGGTGTTTACTGCACGGTAATGTGAAATTACTTAATTCATATAGAGGCATTTTTGAAATTATTCTTCTCAATAGCTTAAACCAGCAAGCGTGTAAAACAACCAACATGGCGAGTGAGCTATATACATAAACTTTTAACTCTTAGCTTGCCAAAGAAACCTCCACATTTGAAAACAAGTCCATTTCATGAGATAGACTAATGTTCGTCTTCTGCATACGATGCTAATGTTGGCTCGAAAATTGCCACAAGTTAACTCGCCAAATTTCAGACTCTCTAACTTTAAGAGTAACTTACGTTTGATTGGTCCATTCAAATAAGAAGATGTCTTATCCCAGAGACATGCTACCAGAAACCAAAGAAATGTGCAGTTTTCCTGGTACGACACAGAAATTCAACCTGCGTGTAAACATTTTTCCAAGGGCAAGGTGTTCCTAGCAGTGAATATACATACTGATGTAAATGGAGCTGCCATGAAACCTGAAATCACTGTTAAATGCGATATTCATTTATATATGCAATATAACCTATTGGCATGCATTGTTGCTTTTTTGACTAGCTTACTTTTTCACACTGCATTGCATTGTTTTGTTTTCATACTTATTTGTCAATATTTTGTTGTATGCCTACTTGTAAATTACTTTTCCTTTTGTTCACAGGAATTTTCGGGAGACAGTCCAGATGACGACAATGTAAGTAAACGTACTTAAGTTAATTGATATTAATTGTCTTTTCTCTGAAGAAAAAAACTTTGTTAACTGCTTTATTGCAAACTAAAGCTAGTTCTGTGGGCATTGATATTTTCAGAGTTGTGCCGTTTTACAGTGACTCCAATATTTCTAGTATGTACACTGACTTTGCAACTACAGCACAAAAGTTTCAACGAATTTGTTTTTATTTACACCAAAAATTATTCAAGAAATTCAAAGAAGGAAACGATTAGCAACTTGTCTAACAGCTCTTCGAATGTTACGAGGTTTTATGTACTACGATGTTCTAAAATTGTAATGTGAAATTCCTGTCACTATAGCAGTAACGTCTCCATAATAATTTACAGATTAAATCAATACCTTTTTATACAAATCAACTACAATGAATTTTGTTATAATTTTGGATGGTCTAACACTAGTGCTCAATTGATTACATCCGCCCACTTGAAGTTCGCTCTGTTTGCTAGAAAGTTGTTCCTCGCACAAGGACTAATCCGAACTTAATTCAATATCGACTGCAGGATACGTGAATACAGAGTAGTCAACACTTTGAAGTCTGCTCACTTTTACTGTCATTAAAGACAAGCACAAAGCCAGTCTCTTATACACCACTGCAGAAACACCGTGATCTATTGGCAGCTCTTCTCCCTTAACGTTGTCTTATTGATCAACAATATCAGACATTGGAGTCCCAGGTTGATCTTATTCCAATTTAACTTTCTTTCTGATGTACTAGATGCCAATCAATCACGTTAATTTTGGATATCACTCTAATATATTTACCAACTAAGAGTATTGTTTCGCAGGAAAATCCTGACAAGATAACAATAAAATATGACAACCTTCGGGATAGTAAAGTTATGAATTTATAGACAAAACATATTCACAAAATTGTTGCCTGAGCTAAACTCGGACATAGTCTTCGAAGTATTAAGTGTCACAAAGTCGATTTCATAGGCCAGTCGGCTTCGAAAGAGAGTCCACATTTTCTGGTGTAAATCTGATAGTTGAAACTATTTTTTTGCACTATAACTACGTTTAGGCCTGCTGAATACAGACGAGAACCTTATGGTATGTTGCTGATGCATTTACTCCCTAATATATTTATAAACTGAGTTACCTTGTAAAGGCCACACAATAATTTCGTTTCTTCTCAGTGAAATCCCTATATTCACACAAGTCACTGGCAGACTGAGTCAGCCAATTATAAGATAATTATGTGAATACGAGTATGAAGAAAATTGTGATAAAATGTCAAGAAACTGTATAAAAAGGTCGGCACCCATGGAAATATTAAGAAATATGTTTTAAGTATAATAATTTGCAAACTGAAAAGGAAAATAAAATTTGCAGTCAACAATAATACAAAAATGAATAGGGAAGAGAAATGTATAAAATTAATTGTATGATAAACGATACGGGAACAGCTAGCTTCTGTCTTTTTGATAGGAAGTTTTCGTGCTTGAATGGACCAGCCAAATCTATATTACTCCCTAAATGAACGCCTGCGATTAGCGGGCAGCAGTTAATATCTGCCAATAATCGAAGAGAATCTGAGCTAGAGTGTTCTGAAACAAAATAATGGGAGCCCCCCCCCCCCCGCCCCTTTGCCGCGTTATACTACCCAGAGAATATAACAGGATTCATCCAGTTTGGAAACATTTCACTGATTGAATATATTGTTTTATTGAATGTAGCCAAATAATTACGTGAAATAAACGTATTCACGATAGTTAACTATTTATATTGCGCAATTCGCCTTAGTTAAAAAAGTAAAAAATAATTTTCAGGTGTCAGGGATAGATCTCGTACACCCTTCCCTCTTCGATTTTAAGCCGTCCATCACCATATTTTCTTTTTGTTGTTGTAGTTGTATTGAAGTGACTTTGTCGAGTTCAAGTCAGACCAGACCGACTTGTCGATAAATTCCCAGTGCGACAAGCGAACTGAAAATCTGCCTGCCGCGGAGGGGTCGGGGCGCGAGCCCATGACCCCCTCGACTATAGGTCGGCCACCCTGCCCCTGAACTACGGGGACAGAGCTCCATCTGCGTTACTACGCCAACTTGAAAATGTAGAGGGGAAAAAAAAATGTATCTTATAATTTGTACAGGAATCGTGAAAATGTAAATGTTATGACCTTACTTTTCGTTTTTTTTTTTTGTTTTGTTTCATTGGTATCATTGGTATTGTTAGAACGAATAGTTTGTATAAGTGCACTCTCTTCGCAACCTTATGTGCAGTTTAAACCTTCAGAGTACTGTGATGATTTCACGAACTCGAAATGAAAGACGTAAAAACGGAATGAAAGCTGAATGTTCATACTACCTCGTAAAATGGTGTTTTAAAAGAGGAAACACGTTTTAGAAAGTATTTAATTGGTTTCATTATCTTATTCGTTGTTATTTCACTTGATACACATTGCTTAGTGGTAATTTTCGAGCGTTGTTTTCCACGGCCATTTTTACGGGCAGTTTAACTGATCCAAGCAGTAAAAAATTAACCACTTACTAACAGTGAAAAAAATTACCCACGAATCAGTGGGAAATGTCACTGAATCAAAATAACTGAAGGAAATCTGTTTTTTTTTTTTTTTTTTTTTTTTTTTCACTGATTCGTCAGTTCAATTCACTGAAGTGACTGTTGAATCAGTCAGCTACAGTTGTTTGTGACTGTAGTTTGTGATATTGGTTATTGTGTTGAACCTGACAGCATCTATGCCTTGTTTAGTTGCTGTGGAATGTCCTGCTGTTTCTGAGTGTTCGTCATCGTATTTGTAAGCCCTGATTTGATATATTTGAGTCTGGTTGTTACTTTCATGCCTTCTGTCCTCGTAGGAAAAACAGGCGAAAGAATAACAACACCTGGAACTCTAAGTTAGAGTGAGTCGGAAAAGGCTGACGTCATCGTACTAACGTAACTTGGGGGAGGGGGGAGGCGGTACATATGTTGGGTTGTACCCCCAACAACAAGATTTGGGAGGGGGTACGATGTAACCCCGAGACCCCTCTTCCCTTAGCTCCTGTGCCACTGTGTTGATGTGTGTGTGTGTGTTCCAGGAGGCCGGTGGAGAATACGAGTCGAGTGGTCGAGGGGACATACCAGTGCTGCCGCCACTACCTCCTCCACCGCCGAGTAAGTTACAGTCTGCAGGAACAGAACATGCCTTTGTCGTCAGTCTAACGGCGAATAACACTGTTCACGGCCCGTTCGGCACTTTTTAATTCAACATTTTAAAATGTCACTTCCTCTATAGGCTGTTCACGGCACAAATGAGCACTTTTGAAAGCCCTGGTTAACATCTATTTGTATGCACGTTGTGTATTCTTCCACCTTATGTAAAATTAACATTGCCATGGGCTTCATCACTTTATTCATGCGTCGGTCGAGTGGAGCTGTGAAATTAATTTAAAAGTAAACCTTTAATAAATCTGATTATTTTTAGTCTCTGAAACGTAAAAAATAATAATAATAATAACTGAAAACGTAAGAAATAATTTACACTATCACAAATGTTTACCTAACACTTTTTATTCGACGTTAACATATGGAACTAATTTCCTCTCATCATTACCAACTTTACCGGGCGCATGTCACTCAGTGTGACCATTCAAATATATGCAGGCAAGGGGCAGTGACATTTATCTATGGTTGAATTCAGAAGTGCTCTCTTTATCGCGAACATTGTTTACCTGCTTATATTTGAACAGGCGCATTGACTAGCGTGCGCTCAGCCAAGTTGGTAACGATGGAGGAAAAGCAGTTCCACGTCTTAATGTTAAAACAAAAGTATAAAGGCAAACATCTGTAAAAAGTGCAACAGTAATTTTCTTTTCTTTTCTTTTTTTAATGCATTTAAATGTAAAAATTAGCAAATTTTTAATATTTATACTTTTATAATATATTTTAACAGTTTGATTTGACTGACATGCAAATAGTCAGGCCCATTATAATGTTCATTTTGCGTGAAGCATACACAATGTGCCTACAGGCAGATTTTAATCAGGGCCTTCAAACGATCTCAGGTTAGTGTGAACGAATGAACAGCCTATGCACAATATATTCCAAAGCAGAAGTAGAGATAAGCACAGCCAAAGACCCAGTCAAAGTCATTGGATAGCCAGTCGGTTCACAATATGACTGCGGCAGAAAATAGTTCCGACGGTACTCCGAAATCTTTAAGGTCAAACTTAATGATCAATTTATAAATGCGCGCTTTAATTATATGCAAGCTAATCCTCAACGCCAGCTACAAAGAGACTATTCGTTGTGAAAAATAAGGTAGGAAGCATAATATTACCTGCGACCAAACGTGGTTATTAAGGAACAAATGTGCCTCCCCCCCCCCCCCAATATCAATGAGAATTACAATTAGCTATTTGCAAAATTTCATAAATTATGCAAGGTGAAACAACAAATTTGTAAATAGATTCCAGTTTATTTGATAACTGTCATTTGTGAAAGAAATCACTAGGGAATGAGGAACTTCCCTGTTATTAATTAATGCTTATGGCCATTGTTATTACGTAATGATCATGTCTGTATTACAGGATCATAAACATCTGCTTCGGTATAATACTCTCAGGTGAGCGGTTCCCGAGAAATCATGTAACTTTCGAAGGATGTCATAAGGGCGTGTGTCTCGCCTAATGCCATTAATAAACACTTTATATCATAGGTCGCATTATGATTTAGACATCATATTCCAGATGTCATCATTTAGAGAATTGCTCCTTGCAGTTCAGGCTAATTCTGTATAATAGCTCAATACTCCATGTGCATCGTAGGTTGCCCATGCTTTCTGAATTAAAATATTTGTCGTCTTGCTTCGTTTCGGGGTTAAAAAGCACCCAGAAACCAGCACTAAGAGAAATGGTGGAAGCGAAGGTTATAGCTGAAGTGTCACCACGTATCGGAAAATATTACAGAGTAACGCCTTAAATAAAGCACATGTGAAGAACATTGATTAATAGATTTAAAGCAAAGTTGAAACAATTCCCTACATTAGAAAATTGATGGTCAAAATAAATATTTCTAGTGTAATGAGAAAGCGAAAGGGGCGTGTAATTGACAGCTAAGTGCTCGTGACTAGATGCCCGGTACAGTGTAAAGTTGTGCACGTGACTATAGGCTGTTCGTGGTAAAATGAGCTCTTTGAAAGCCCTGCTTAGGATCTACTTACATGTACGTCGTATATTATTCCGCCTCGTGTGAGATTAACATTGCCATGGGCCTCGCCACTTCACTCATGCGTCGGTGAAGTACAACTGTAAATTTATTAGAAAAGGAAATACTTGACAAATCTGCAAATTTTTACACGTCTGTGCATTAAAAGATAACAGAAGGAGAAAGAAATGATTTTAAGTTTTCACAGATGGTTACCTAACCCTTTTTATTCATCGTTAAATTACAGAACTACTTGCCATCCATCGTTACCAACTTTACTGGGTGAATGTCACTCAGTGCGCCCATTAAAATATATGCATGCAGGGGCAGTGCCTTTTTTCTAACGTTCATTTCTAAAGTGCTCACTTTATCGTGAACAGCCTTTAGATGCCCGGTACAATGTTGTGGGTGTGACGTATAACGAGATGATTTTCGGCCTGTGCTGTACGCTGCGAGGCTGATTCTTCCCTGTGGATAACTGATCTGTAGACCGTGCTACTTCTCAAGGCCATGACTACTTCTTATTTATATAGCCTATCACAAGCCTAAAACTCTTTGGTTTTGATATAAAAACAATTGTTGTCACAGAGTGTGTAAGATTACAGCGGCGAAACAGTTCCTTAAATTGTGAACTCCAGTCACACATGCCACTAAAATGGCGTCAATGGCCAACAACATGGAATGCCGTTCGCCAATCAGCGCCTGGTAACCTAAATGTCTGCCAGCAGCCTAACCAAGAGGGAGAGTTTTGCAGCTTGTGATAGCCACTCAGACACGAGGCAGAGCTCTGCGCAGCCAATAGGAGAATGGGTACGCCTACGTCAAAGGAACCGCCAAGCCATTTCGCCTTTGTGAACTTGTGCTCTCTGTGTACTTGTGCACTCTGTGTACTTGTGCGCTCTGTGGTGCTACGGTGACTTTTAAAGTACATAACGAATCAGTGCATTTCTTATTTGTAACAAATGAAATCGCAAACTAAATCGGACTTGAAAGAGTGAAATATGTCTACTTGTCAAACGTGTCTGATGCTTGTAGTGAAACATGTCTACTTGTCAAACGTGTCTGATGCTTGTAGTGAAACATGTCTACTTGTCAAACGTGTCTGACGCTTGTAGTGAAACATGTCTACTTGTCAAACGTGTCTGACGCTTGTAGTGAAACATGTCTACTTGTCAAACGTGTCTGACGCTTGTAGTGAAACATGTCTACTTGTCAAACGTGTCTGATGCTTGTAGTGAAACATGTCTACTTGTCAAACGTGTCTGATGCTTGTAGTGAAACATGTCTACTTGTCAAACGTGTCTGATGCTTGTAGTGAAACATGTCTACTTGTCAAACGTGTCTGATGCTTGTAGTGAAACATGTCTACTTGTCAAACGTGTCTGATGCTTGTAGTGAAACATGTCTACTTGTCAAACGTGTCTGATGCTTGTATACATTTAACACGGTTGATATTGATGGTCATTCACCTTAAATCAAAGTTGTGGGTTAGAATCCTTAACAATCAATATATTTAATTGTTGTTTAGCATGCTAGGTCCCCTAATATTTCGAAATCGTTAACCACATAAAACGGGTTCTTTAATTAAATATAATTTTATAATATTCATTATGTTTCTTGCAGTTAATGTATGATACAAACAAAAAATAATAAGTTCGCTTGAAGGCAATTTTGTATAAATATCAAGGTTAGTTAACGTGTTTTTATTTCTCTTGTTTTTATTTTTCCAGATTTTGATATGCGTGGTCCGAAGGGCGACAAGGGAGAAATGGGGCCAAAGGTAAGTATTTTCCTCTTAATTGTGCTAACAAAATACATTTTCTAATTTGTTCATTTTCACATTGCTTAGTTATTAAACCTCATGTATAGTGTTTTAATTATTTTTCAGATATCCATAGGTTTTTAATAATTAGCCGAAATTCGCACTTCATTGTTAAAAGAATTATTTCATTAGTTAATAGTAAGTTCATGTTTTTTTTTAAGATAAAACAATAATTGTATTTGCAGTATGAAGAATTCAACAACACTGTTTGAAAATGTGCGCACATTATCTCAGTGATTAGTACATTAATGGAAACCGCTAAGGCACTACACGATTATTATAATAATATATAAAACTTTCCACGCGTATCCTATTAGGTTATTTTGTTAGTGATACCTGGTTGCACACACACACATGACTTACTAAAGTAGTATCGTTGTCTTATAAAGCGGTGATTCACCCCAATTTTGTAATTTCTTCCACCCCCTCCCCCCTCCCCCCAAAAGAATCGTGTGTTTACAAGTGTCGTTATGAATCTCATAAATTCGTTTAAAGTTGGAATGTGAAATAGATTTAGAGTTTATTATAAGCGTAAGCCGGTAAAATAAAAATAATGAGGATTTTTTGAAAGTAATTATAGCACTATTTAACGATATTTTGATTGCATTCATGAAAAAAATTTAATTTAGTTGTAACAAAAATGCACTATTAAGGCATTTCTTTAAACGTTTACGTAGTAGTAAAATTAATAATTTAGTGACAAGGTTAATAATGTCGACAATTTACAAAGTCTTACACATATTACTTCAATGGAAATATACTGTTGAAGTTTTAATGTTATAGTACAAGAGCCAGTGAGAGATCGACTTACACCCATCTGATAACCAGATGAGACATTTTTTTTAATTTTATTAATTAATGAACACACCTATGATAGCTTGCCTATTGCAAAGCTGTCATGACTATTATTAATTAAATTAATTTTAATTACTTTTTTTTCATCACCTTCTCTCTATTGATAACCAACCAAATTTAGTCCCAAATGTTAATTTTCTATATGGAGAATATGCCAAGGTAGGCTTGCTTACTTATTTCCGGTCATAGCTACCTGGCAAGCAGGTATGAACAGGTAAATCAATATAGGTAACTACACCGAGCTGATAACCAATCGAAATTGGTATCAAAATAAAGATTATTTAATAACAAATACAATGGCATAGGCTTGCCTGCGAAAAATCGGTCATAGAATATTATTGCCGTGCGTTAAAGTTTTAAAATCGGAGCAATTAAATATGTGCGAGAGAGAGAGAGAGAGTAGAGCGCCCGAAGTCTGTGCGATAGAAGAGGATACAACATAGCAGCTGTGCGAGACGTTTCCGTTGAATGTACCCGAGTGCGCATGCTCTTTTACATGCGATTAAGGGAGACAACGTTTATTTACTGTCGAAAATCATCTTGAGACAACACGTGTTTCATGTTATTGTTGATTGTGCTGTAAAAAACATGAGTAAAAAGTTTTTTTTTGTGCGATTCAAAAAAATCAGTTATTGATTTTGACGATCAGTCTTTCGAAGTGTGCTCACTAAAATTGGCTTTTCGTAACAAACGGAACTTTAAGTATGGAGATATTGAGCTAACCAAAGAATCGTTGGATTTTGTTGGTTATCACTCCACGTGTTATAATAAAGTTACCGCTTTAAGTAATAAATACAAAGAAGGATTTGATAATTTTGTCACAAATCATGAAGTAAGTAAAAATATTTATTTAAATCAATAACCCTAAATGAATAGCCTCTCTGAAAATTATTTTTCGTCAAAAGTTAAGAGTTTTGACTCTAACACCATGCCACCGTGTTGGTCTTCTTTAATGCAAACAATTTTGCGAACAATATACGCAAATTCGATGTGGCTTCACGCAACCGGTCCAGATTGTATTAAATTGCGTCCTGAAAATTGCGGTTGGGTTTTAGAAAATAATTATTTGAAACCAATTGGATTTGTTGGAGACCAAATTCCTCTGAAGATGGATGACATCGTACAAGTGATGGAAAGTTCAAGTGAAGAAGAATTATTAGAGCCTGATAATCACGAAGTAGAATCAGGTGATTCAGATAATGAGTAATGATTAAGAATTTTATAATGTGATTTTCCTATGTATTCTATTTAGTTTTGTAATAAACGTTTTTTATATCATAATGTATGAAATATAATTTTTCTGTGTTAATTAATTATTTTCCTTTTACTCTACTTACATTTTCGAACTTAATATTCACTTTAAATAATTCTGTATGCATAGTTTTTTATGTATTTATTTAATTAATTATTCTGAAATTAGTAGACTTATAAAAATATTTTGGATTAATATGAAAAATAAATTATAACCTAAATATGTTTTGAAAAAATTATGCTTGTATCTTCTTGAAATTTCGAAATGTGACAAAATTTCAAAAAAAATTTCTCACAATAATTTTTTTATTAAAAAAATTTTTAATTTGTCTGATATCTGTTAAGTTCTGCATTAATGATTATTATATACCTATCAATAAATTGATTTTATATTAATGTGATGATTATATTCGAAATAAAGTTTATTATTCGCGACTCCAAATTCATTTTTGATAGTAAATAAACGTTGTCTCCCTTAATCGCATGTAAAAGAGCATGCGCACTCGGGTACATTCAACGGAAACGTCTCGCACAGCTGCTATGTTGTATCCTCTTCTATCGCACAGACTTCGGGCGCTCTACTCTCTCTCTCTCTCTCGCACATATTTAATTGCTCCGATTTTAAAACTTTAACACACGGCAATAATATTCTATGACCGATTTTTCGCAGGCAAGCCTATACCATTATATTTGTTATTAAATAATCTTTATTTTGATACCAATTTCGATTGGTTATCAGCTCGGTGTAGTTACCTATATTGATTTACCTGTTCATACCTGCTTGCCAGGTAGCTATGACCGGAAATAAGTAAGCAAGCCTACCTTGGCATATTCTCCATATAGAAAATTAACATTTGGGACTAAATTTGGTTGGTTATCAATAGAGAGAAGGTGATGAAAAAAAAGTAATTAAAATTAATTTAATTAAAAATAGTCATGACAGCTTTCAATAGGCAAGCTATCATAGGTGTGTTCATTAATTAATAAAATTAAAAAAAAAAAAGTCTCATCTGGTTATCAGATGTGTGTAAGTCGATCTCTCACCGGCTCTTAGACTATTAATAAAGTCTGTAAGTAATGTTGCCGCAACCAAATGTTGAACTACTCTATAAATAACATGTACAACAAAATATGTTGTGTTACTGCGACATTAAAGTAATGTCCAGCCATGACAAGTTTACACTGACTTGACATTGTAAAATGGGGAATACTATTGAACAGCGGTAACCTCGTAAAATGAAACCACTGTATTAAAATTTTAAAGCATAGCATGAGAACTAGACCAGCTCTCAGGCTTTACATAGCAGTTTTCATGTGCCGAATATAAATATTCTAGAGCATTAAGTATTTCCACAAAATGAAAGAAAGCTGCAGTGTGCCGTTATATTGTACTAAATACCCACAATATAAAACACATCCAGATACACTACAGTGTATTCGCGGTAAAGTGAGCACTTTATAAGGCCCTCCTAACTGGCATCGACCACTAATAAATATATTTAATTGTAGCCTCAGACGTTAAATTTTGATAGTGTTGAAATCTATATTTTGTATTTATTACTCACATAGCAATATTTATATTAAAATATGGCTGAAAAATTGATATTCGCTGAAAATAAAAAAATTAGCAGAGCCTTAAAAAGTGTTCACTAGACCGTGAATGACCTATAAGATAGAGCAGCTGGTAGGCTGCTAGGTTTCGTGCAGTGGAGCAATCAAGGTGAGGGATCTGTTCCTCTCGCAGCCGTACATTTTTTTCCGTTGGTAGTATTTATTTTTGCGTCAAAATAATTGTACTTATCTTACATAGGAATGTATCTTTTTAAAGCACGGACATACAAAAAAAATTAACACAAAAGTAAATATAAATTCAATACAAACTTGATTTTGTCGCAACATACACACTATCTTAATGTTGACAGTATTCAACATTACATTAACATTAATAGCTTAACAGTATATTATATTAACAGCTACATTAATTACTCACGGTTCACATATAAGACAAATTACTGTAAATACCATTAATATTATTGGCCACAACACTAGACTTTGATCTGTGTAATTAGTTCTCGGTCCTGCTGCTCAGTCACCGCGTTCACGATCAAAGGACAAGTCGCGCGTGAAGGATACTCATGGCAAACACTGTTCACAGAAAGGAGACGGTGTGAGTAATGTGATTTGTAAACGTTTCAGCTTGTCTCGTTTATGAACGTCTAATGCCCGGTTGCACCATCGTGGTTCGAAACTCGATCCGAGATCGGATATAAGATCGAGTTCACTGCACTGGAGATCCAGATGAAGTTCATTTCGAACCGCCGAAATTGGCGGTTCGAAATCTAGATCCCGAGATCAGCAGCCATCGTCGACAAATGTAGTTTGAAAATACGCAAACAGATGGAACTACGTTCAATTGTTTTCGTAATAAATCAAAACTAAATTATACGCACTTGAATATTATTCAGTAAAATTCGTACAGCAATAATTCACTTAAAATAGATCAAACATCGCACATATTGTTCTATCTATAGTGAAAAATACGCCTACTTCCATGACGTCATATATTACAAACCAATAGCAAAATTTGTCTCATACTTAATATCAATTATCTCACTTTGGAATCAAATTCGACGAATCGGAGATTCAGAATTATGAAATTTCGTTGGTGCAACACTTTTACATTGAAACCAAGATCAAACTGGATCCCGCAACCGGGCCTAACGCGTTCTTGAAAAACACTATTTTATCCGTTACAACGTACAGTATTGAAGTTTGTAGCACAACAGCTATCAGCACATGGTAGTAGTGTCATACTCCAGGAGAAATATAAACTATTGTCGTGTCTGATGGTGGCAGCAGGAGACTACGGGCTGTAGAGTCAACAACGAGTGATACCATGCGAGGGGCTTGTCGTTCTAGACGCTGCTCTCTCGTGTTACAGTGTTGCACTTCTTTTGTGACGTCACCGCCACAGCTAAAATGGTTGTTTGTACACGTGGTTCCCGGTTTGTTGAGCACATTTGAAAGGCCTGATTAAGGGAACAGAGAGAAGAAATCGTGAAGGTGCCAGTTTTTGAGCCATAAAATGTATTCACCAATCATTGCTGCAATTTATTCTTATAAACGTAGTAATATATATCATATGATTGAATAACTGTAATATCAATGGTGTACCTTGTTTGTTTAGAAAAATGGTAAAGTATGTGATCTTTGAATTAACAGTGCAATAGGAGTGAATGACTAGATGGAGATTTTTGGACATTCGCCATTGCGATGCAGATGTCTGTCATGGAAAAACAGGACTGAGCACGAAAAAAAAACATTAAATAAGAAACGTAACATAAGGACGAGAAAATAAATGTGTGTATACAGCACTGTAGAATTCCGAAGGGGGCAGGACAACACTTACAAATTGAGTAGGAGCAAAATGGGACAACACAACAAAGAAACGCACTCAAACATAGCAGTTTTACCAGACACGACAGAGTACAAGCCAGGTATGCTGTAGTCAAGAATGTATATGCATCAAGGTAGAAAATTCCATGAAGAAATCGAGTCACATAAAACAGAACATCATGCTAAATGCGGAAAAGTAATACACTATATATTTATAAGAAAACTCTATGTACGACCAACAGACAGCACACTGAAGCCAACACAGGCTAGTTATCTACTTACACAAATAAAACAAACGCAACTTAGGAACTGGCACAAACTCAGTAGTTTTTTACAAAATCGACAGAATGCAATGTTTTGGGAACTGCGATCTGTTCCCGTCTTCAGGCAGCAACACACAGGGTCCGAGAACACATGTGAGACTGGCGAGGAGACCGGAAATACATAGGCTTATATAGGTTTTGACTATCTTTCTGCTGCAGCCAATGCCAGTTGATCTGTCTCATTATTGGCTGCGCAGTTAAGAGAGTGGTCATAATTGGCTGGTCTGGTGGTGTATAGATTGTATTTTAGCTGTTGTTTTGTGCTGCAAAGATATTTATTCTCTAAATTAATGGGATCCACATATTTTTTAACTGAATTCTCTGTAGACTAAAAATATTAAAATGGCTAATAATAAAACCTGATTCCTTGATTTTTCTTTTCATTTTGTCGGCTTGCTGAGTGAGTGAATTTGAATTTTCCCAAAGAATTTTATGGCTGTTTTCCCAAGCATTCTTAGCAAGTCTGAATTTCCGTGTTTCGTCTTTCTTGCCATTGATTTTGTGTCCTTTAATTGAGCTATGCCAGTTTCAGCAATGTTCCTACATATGGCCATATTTACAGGAAATCTGATATACACAACTGTGAGTCTGTAGCTTGTCCGTTGCTGGTTTCACCCTGGTAACTATACTTTTAACTGTGGATTTTGACAGGAATGCTGTTAGTAGTCCATATTTGTTTCCCAGACGTG
Source organism: Dryococelus australis (assembly GCA_029891345.1). Classification (NCBI taxonomy): domain Eukaryota; kingdom Metazoa; phylum Arthropoda; class Insecta; order Phasmatodea; family Phasmatidae; genus Dryococelus; species Dryococelus australis. Next base: position 72,348,724 of record CM057007.1, on the reverse strand, counting down.
TTATTTTTTCAGAAATACTTGGAACCTAAGGGATAACTAGAGTTCCATCTGGTTTTTCGGTCTCTTTGGGGTTGAGTGGTCTGATAGGTTTTATCTGCTGTTTTATGGTGTTGGTTTTATAGACGTTAGCCTGGGGTTATTGTTTTATTTGATTGCGTTCATCCACAACACATTTTTGGTTTGAGTAGCTAATCTCAGCTCGTTTAACTAGTGTACTAATTATGCCAGTTTTAGTTGTTTTTTGGTGGTTGGAGGCAAAATGAAGTTATTGGCCAGTGCGTGTTGGTTTCCTGTATACTTTTGTTGCAAGACTGTTGTATTCTCTACTGACTATGACATCCAGGAAGGGAATGCTGCCATTTATTTCTGTTTCATAAGTGAATTTTATTAGTGGTCTCAGTGAGTCAATGAAGTTGGCAAATTCCTGCAGGGTTTCGGGTCCATGTTGCCAGACAAGGAACGTGTCATCCACATAACGAAGCCAGACTGTAGTTGGACTACTTCTTTTGTTGAGTGCTTGCTACTAAAAACTTTCCATTAATATGTTGGTCATGAATGGTGAGAGTGACATCCCCATTGCCATGCTATCAGTTTGTTTGTAAAAACCGTCCCTAAACTGGAAGTATATTGTGTTGGCATAGAGAGTATTCATTTCTATGATGGATAGAATTGGTAGACTCGTTATGTCTTTAAAATATCGCCAGCTTCCAACTTGGTCTTGAAAATGGTGAGTGTTTCACTTTTAGGAACATTTGTAAAAAGGCTATTGACATCGAAACTCATTAGAACGTCGATGCTTGCTATTTTCAATGTTTTGGCAATGGAAATTAAATGACCAGAGTCTTTGATAAAAGTTGGTGTCTGGCCTGTGAGAGTTTAAACAACTTTTAGTAGATATTTGGACAGTTTCTGACATGTAGAATTGCAGGATCTGATGATCGGTCGCAAAGGTAAATCTGGTTTGTGCATTTTTTTAAAACTATATATGTGGGGTGGCTTTCTACTATGTGGTAGGAGCTCTGTTCTTGCTATTTCTGGGATGAGAATTTTTTGCTTTGTTACTTGGGATGTTAGTTGTCTTATTTAAGCCTTTTTCTTTCGTGACAGACTTCTGCATCGCAATGGCGAATGTCGAAAAATTCTGCATCTAGTCAGGGTAAAGAATATATAGTAATATGGGTTCAAACATCCTCTCTCTCTCTCTCTCTCTCTCTCTCTCTCTCTCTCTCTCTCTCTCTCTCTTTTTTTTTTTTTTTTTTAATATCTACTTTTCTTCATTCATATTTATATTCACACTACGTGCAAGTTAACACTGCCTGGGACAGCCTTACTTTATTAGTACGTCATTCAACTGAACCTGGAAATTTTTTTGGGATGTAAATGTTTTAATAATGTCAAAATTCGTGCTATTATGCATATAATACCAAATTCACTGACTTCAGTAGCAATAATTTTGCAGATTAGTCTTGCAATATGAAAAAGTCCTAGAATTAATTTTTTTAAATCACTACGATTTTAACTTGGAACCTACAATAAGTGTGTACTGTAGAATGTGAGTGGTTGTGGGCGGGACCCCTTGTATTTTCGCGGGAAGAATTACACACAAACATCCGACGTGAACACAACTAGCCTTCCTTTAGTTATTGTGAGAAGGCAATTCCTCACCTGAATGGGGTCAATTATAATTATATTACTCTGATACCCAACGTCCATAATTCACCTGAGACGACTGACAATTGGAACCATCAAACCGTGAAAGTGGAGTACACGTCGTGGAAGGTTTTCACGAAAAACAGGTGGCCCTCGTTATGGGCAGTGAAACTTTTTATAGGTAAATTTCAAACGTGCTCAATCTACCGTGAACAGCCTTTGTCACTGACCCAGCGGCTGGTTATGCACTGGCTGCAGGAAGCACGCTCGACAGAATTACAGGGTGAGTCCTTTAAAAGAGGCCCCTATCGATGCCATCCAGCAGCATGTCCTCACCCGTGCCTTTCACAACCTTTGGTGCCGTCTGCAGACCTGCCTCGAGGCCAATGGCGTTTACTTCCAGCACCTACTCTAGGTATTTCGTTGTCACACTGGGCTGTATCTCCTCATTCCCTCGCTCCGTTACACAAGTCCCACGGGGCCTCTTTTAAGAGGAATTAGGTCCTGGTTTCTTTTTCGGTTATCAATAAAAAGCAAGATTTAAGAGTTTTTATTACGATTTTTGGAACAACAAAGTATGAATTATTACTTCCTTAATGTCCTTGATTTGTTAAAGCTTCACTGCCATGGTTATTTTCTGACTTTTGACAGCCGACGTATAATGACATATTATTTTGCAGGAGCGACTACAGAGGTTATTACAGCTACAACAGTCGAACAAAACCCATTTCAGCAAACGCATTAAGCACAACCCTGTGCCATGTCGTCGAGAAAAATTAATCCAAAATCCGTAATTGTGACTAGTGACCGAAAAAATCAATGATGGCGGGGCCTGATACCCCTTAGACGACTCACCCTGTACGTAATAAACCAAGGAGGCGTGACGAGTGTTGAGTTAGCCACGAGTCAGGTATGGGAACTAGAAGTGAGTGTTGGTTTGTTGTTTCAGGGTGCTCCTGGGGACAAGATGAGAGGTCCTCCAGGACCCGCAGGTCCTCCAGGATTACCTGCTCCCGGTGTTGGCTCTCAGGTAAGCCCTCCCACGCTCCGCGCATCTTCCACCTCCCAACCCATACAAACACCGAACACTAAAGATGAGTTTGCCACTGACTTAACGCAATAAGTTCGCCGTGTGCTTAAGATATGATTCAATGAATTCAAGAGTATTAGATTATGACTGTCGTGTGCGGTTCTTGACGGGTCGTGTGCGATCTTGGCGTGACTTAATGATATCGTTATATTTTATATCTTAAGTACAAGTTAAGACCAAGTAGCCAATCAGAGCATAGCAAAACTATATTAAACAACTCGTATTTAGGTTATGTCGTATTGTGAAATCGTATGAAAGTAATTACTTTAATCGAGAGAGAGTATCCTTTTAATTTAAAGAATAGTCCATGTTCGTGTTTTCTTTCGTGGAAGAGGTTATTGAATTCGCTTTAATTAACCTTTTCAGATTTATTGATGTAAATTTCTAATGTTGGCATCGGCTTCCCCTTCCATAATATGTCGCGAGTTTTTTTTTTTTTTTACACAAGCAGTAACGACAGATAATTAAATAAATGTAAATTGTCCGTTTTTACAGGTTATTTCAGTTGCTTACATCTACCAAGATTTTGATTGGCTAGACTTAACAGTTGCTAATTCAATCATAAATTGCAAATTTTCTTATTGTTAATTTTCCGTGTGCTTATCGAGTCATTAAGTACAATTCTTAATTCTTCAGTCTTTAATCATAAGCCAAACTTCACCTCTTCACGATCCCAGAGTTTTTTTGAATATGCCTCGGAGATTTCCTGCGGACTTTTGTCACTGTCGCCGGCCCGCGGTTGGCGTACAGGCCCGAGCGCTCGCTTCCGACCACGGCCAACCGGTTTCGATCCCTGGAGGAGCAACTTCCTGGATTTTTGCAAGTAGGAATCGTGCTTGACCCTGCCGCTGTTTGGAGAGTTTTCTTCGGGAATCTTCAGACTTTACTCCATACTCACGTCGTTTCGCCCCCGTCGGCTCTCAAGACCACGTTTTAAATAGCTGCCCAAAGCTCTGCACTACGTTATATCACGTCTTAACTATTTACCGGGCATGGAGTGGAGTGGTGTTGGTGGTTATTAACAACAGACTCTTGAGAACCGATGAGGGTGAAGCGAGATGAGTACGGAGCAGTGCTGGAATGCAAGGGCTGAGGAAACGGGAGATCCCCGAGAAAACCCATCGTCCGGCACGATTCCCACATGCGAAAATCCAGGAGCGACCCCGCCAGAAATCAAACCCGGTTCGCCCAGGTGGGAGGTGAGTAGTCTGTCCACTACACCACCGCGGCCCCTACGTACAGCGTGTGTTATGACTTGTAATACACTGAGAGGAAAGCCAACAATATATTTGTTTTTATAGAGCCAAAAATATATTTAGTTGCCGCAACAAAATATTTCGTTCAGTAAACAGAACTTGAAAAACAACAAATTAATTTTGTTCCTCTGAGAAAATACACAATACACAATTGATTTAACAATACCTCTGTGTTGGGCCGAAATAAATTAGACTGTCAACAAACTATTTGGTTCAATCACCTGAATATATATTTGTTTGGTTACTCATCTGATTGTCTTCGTTCGAAAATACAGCTCGAGAATTTAAATATGTGTTCTGTAACAATTTCGAATTGTAAAAGTGTTTGTTAGTACATATTTTATTGATGGTTAATAACGGTATAAACATCCTAACAAAACAAGTTCAACAGGAAATGAAAAAGGAAAGCTGCAAAACTAGAAACATTAATTTGCGCACGTTGTCCAATATTTTAACTGTATCTATTTAAAAAACATCTATGTTTAAACAGAAGTGACTTTAGCCGATGTTGTTAAGGCGTGACATTCGGCCACAGCTGGTGTGGGTTCGAATCCTGGTCCCGCCTTAAGGGTCCTATGTATCTGCGCGTTCAAGGTCAAGAAGCGAGGAAGCGATACGGGCGACACTAACACGCACGCCTAGCGCCTCATCGCTGCAGTGTTTCCGTCCTAACGCCTTACTGTGTCAACTAGATCTGTAACTGTGGGGTATTATTACACACGATGGAAGTCCACAGATCAAACAACCTGCTTATAATCGCACTTTTCTCTTACCGCTTAAAGGAACTTAATAGGCAAGCTTTAAAGATAGGATATTTGACCAATTTCACAGTTTTTCCTCCATTAATCCACTTAATATAATAAAAGTAAAAATATAGCGATATAGAAAATTACTTTTTATTCTTTCTGGAAAAACTTCTTATTTCCAGAACATTCATTTACCGAGACACACGTTTAGGCGCAAACAACGATTTCACAGAAAACGTTTCAGTGCATAGGACTGTTAAGAATTTTTTTTTATCAAACGAAACGCTTTACTGCACATAGAGCTAAACAAATCTTTAGTGGCACCAACAAAATATTTGTTTGTGTGCAAACAAAATAAATCAGTTTGGACAACAAAATATTTAACTTTCCCTATACAAACAATTCACTTTTTGTGCGCCAAACGAACTTTGTTTTTTTATCAAGCGAACCTTTTGCCTCAGTGTGCAGTGTACGTGTGTGTTGTTGCAGATTGCTGGACCTCCAGGAGTGTGCTCTTGCAACGTGTCCTCCATCGTGAGCTCTGTGATGCTGTCGGCGAGGCCAGGACCTGCAGGATCGGCCGGGGCAGACGGCAAGGACGGTCCTCCTGGAACAGCGGTATGTCCTGTCTGATACCCTCTCAAGTAAAACGTCCCACTACTACAGTCCCACACTAAGGGTGTGTTTTTTAGTGGAACGTCGAGCGAAGAGGAGAGCGGCCGGCGCGGTTAGCAAAGAGATGAAGTGTGCCGGAACCAAACTAATGTAAAGTAATGGGCGCGTTTATAGTGGAGCGGCGATGAGAGTGGCGAGGTAGGAGGTATATAATAGCGGTGCGGAAGGAAACAAATTAATTTGTTCCACATAGCGGCGACCAGAGCATCCGGGTATGTTCGGCAACCCTCGGCTGCTTACGAAGGGTACGCAGTTCCCTTCTTCACAGTAGTGTTTTGAGGGAAAAAACCCGTCTATTCGTCGTCTTGTTTCACTTTTGTGAAAACGTCTATTTCACTGGAATAATTAATAAGCGCGGTTTTTGTACGTCGGCCGTCATGGGACCAACGGGACAAGAACCAACCATAATAGACACCCTGTGGACAAGTTATGGAGCCAAGTTGCATCTGAACTGCAAAGTACAAGTGAGTATAATGTTGACACATTCGCAATGAAAGTAATAATCGGCCCATTTCCTCGTTTTCTGCTCTGTCAGTATTCAAGAGATGGACGTTCCAACGTCTGGAAGTCCTTTCCTGTGACAACAAATACCATTTCGTCGTGCAATTATCAAGCCACATACACTCTACAGTATTTCGACAGGAAGTCCTTTCCTGTGACAAATACCATTACGTCGTGCAATTATCAAGCCACATACACTCTACAGTATTTCGACAGGAAGTCCTTTCCTATGACAACAAATACCATTTAGTCGTGCAGTTATCAAGCCACATACACTCTACAGTATTTCGACAGGAAGTCCTTTCCTATGACAACAAATACCATTACGTCGTGCAATTATCAAGCCACATACACTCTACAGTATTTCGACAGGAAGTCCTTTCCTGTGACAACAAATGCCATTTAGTCGTGCAGTTATCAAGCCACATACACTCTACAGTATTTCGACAGGAAGTCCTTTCCTATGACAACAAATACCATTTCGTCGTGCAATTATCAAGCCACATACACTCTACAGTATTTCGACAGGAAGTCCTTTCCTGTGACAACAAATACCATTTCGTCGTGCAGTTATCAAGCCACATACACTCTACAGTATTTCGACAGGAAGTCCTTTCCTATGACAACAAATACCATTACGTCGTGCAATTATCAAGCCACATACACTCTACAGTATTTCGACAGGAAGTCCTTTCCTGTGACAACAAATACCATTTCGTCGTGCAGTTATCAAGCCACATACACTCTACAGTATTTCGACAGGAAGTCCTTTCCTGTGACAACAAATACCATTTCGTCGTGCAATTATCAAGAAACATACACTCTACAGTATTTCGACAGGAAGTCCTTTCCTATGACAACAAATACCATTACGTCGTGCAATTATCAAGCCACATACACTCTACAGTATTTCGACAGGAAGTCCTTTCCTATGACAACAAATACCATTTCGTCGTGCAATTATCAAGCCACATACACTCTACAGTATTTCGACAGGAAGTCCATTCCTGTGACAACAAATACCATTTCGTCGTGCAATTATCAAGCCACATACACTCTACAGTATTTCGACAGGAAGTCCTTTCCTATGACAACAAATACCATTACGTCGTGCAATTATCAAGCCACATACACTCCACAGTATTTCGACAGGAAGTCCTTTCCTATGACAACAAATACCATTACGTCGTGCAATTATCAAGCCACATACACTCTACAGTATTTCGACAGGAAGTCCTTTCCTATGACAACAAATACCATTACGTCGTGCAATTATCAAGCCACATACACTCTACAGTATTTCGACAGGAACATCCCGATGACTACTGTGGTAGCAACTGTAATTCTTACTTCGGCAGTTGTCGGTGTATGTCGGAATACCTCGCCTCTCCGACCGCGCTGCTCTACGCGTTGCTCACCTTCTACACTATAAACACTACACTCTCTCTGCTACACCAACCGCTCTGCTCGCCCCTCCACTATAAACGGAGACTAAGGCCTGTCCTACAATGAGACGCAACCGGGTACGGATCACGGAAGCGGACGCGTAACGTAATCTCAATGAGATGCGTGCGGAAGCGGATAACGTACCGATACAAGTAAGAAAGCTCGGCATCTCCCAACCCTTCCATGTCCGTGAATCTGTGTAACCAATAGGAATAGAGTATTTGGTTTGTTGATATTCGTTTTCGTGTTCATTGTGTTATACACGGTTCGGCAGTAGTATTTACGTATTTACAAATACTGTAAAAAATATGCAAAATGAGATGTGTATATTATGAAACCTGTATCAGTAATTTGCAACAGCTGAGTATTTTCGAATTATTAAGTTGCAAGACCGTACATTTATTAATATTGTAGAATGTTTAAAATTCATCTCGAGTCGTTGGCTTGTTCCGCTTGCATTTCCGAGTACGTTTTTTTTACGTATCCGTGCATTGTAGAACGTGTCTAATGATGGCGTACACTTTCATTTCGTCACCTGCACATGTCGTCACATCCATCGCTTGTACAACTTGTGAAACCACGTGGTCGGCATTGATGAACGTCTTTGTTTACGTGTGGACTTTCAAAAGACCCACACGAATAAAATAACCTGGCTTTTTTTTGTATTTTAGTCGCAATTCAATTAGGTTAGAAGACATGTTCAAACGTCTGAAAATACGTACATCAAGGGAGCCTCGAATCCCATCCACTTTTTTGATATTGCTGTGAGCAGAAATGTAGTCCAGTGTTGTAAGTCGGAGAATCTCACTGCGCACGTTTAGTCTACTTTCCGAAGGGAAGAAAGGCTTGTGCAATCACCTGAACGTCTGTCTGGAATGTGTGCCCCCCTCTAATAACTTTTTAACTCGTTAACTGAATTACAAGTAACTCGGTCCAGGGAATATTATTTAGTAAGCAAAAGCGACTTTTGTGGTTTTCAATCAAGTCAATTACTTATTGTCAAAATGGCGTCAATTTTAAAATGTATAATACTCTGTTATATCTCTAGGACCATGTAACAGATTTAAACCAAATTTGGTATGTTCGCAGGGAATTGTGTAATCATTCAATTTATAAGGCGATAATTTCATTGGTAGGCCATTTTGGAATATAGGGCAACATGAAAAATTAACCTTTTTCATTATAACTCGAGAAATACAAGAACAATTTCTGCCAGATTTGACGTATACCTAATAATAATTTAAGCGATATTATTATATACGATTTAAGTGGGTCAAGCACTTATTTCCAAAATGGCGGCTTAAAGTTTTATTTAGGGCATAAAATAGCATTGCACAGCGTTTTATATGTTTGTCAACTCGAAGACCAAAATTTGTCACAATTATTTTCATGATACAGAATCCTCATACGCACTCTCAGGCGTGTGTTGTTCTTCCATAAAATATTTACTTCAACGATTTTGTAGTTATCAGATGAGAGTTAACTGCGACAATGTTCATAAACACACACACATACACACACACACACACATACATACGTATATATATATATATATATATATATATATATATATATATATATATATATATATATATATATATATATATATATATATATATATATATTCCAAGCCTCGACTGATTGACATCAAAAAGTCTTCTGTAATTGATTTTGTGAAATCACTCGACTTAGCCATAGGGACATTTTGGTTTGCATTTAAGGACTATAGCCGTTTAAGCACGGGTTCTAAATTTGGCCAGGCTGATCCTAAGATCATCTTCGTGATGTTTCCATTTTTGAGTTTTGTTTTGAAGTTCAGAATGCCACCTTGCGGCTTTGACAATGACAGCCACTCATGCTCTTACAGTACGGAATGTATGCAATTGGCGTAACAGCACTGTAGAGCACAAAGGATATCTCGCAGGAACCAATATGCCTCAACAATAACATATAGCATATCTATTTGCTTTGAGTCCCTTAATTTTTTCGACTAGAATACATCTCTAATGGCCAAAGATTTTAATTGGCCAAAATTAAATACTGCGCAATAGTGTGGAAAATACATACTAAGATTTATTTTACCATTTTTTTCACATTAGGAAAACCAAAAAATTGAAACTAATATTGTGTCATATTATTTTTATTTCACTTAATGCTAGTCAATGTAAAAAAAAATTATAATTCTATTAATAGCGGCAGTTGAAGCATTACTAGTGATTGCATAATAGGCGGCCTTGAAAATGTATAATAATGCTATAATCATGTATGGAAACAAAAATAAATCACTTTCGTAGGATTTTTCAAACATTAATTAATAGTTGGAGCTGTATGTGCTGTGTGAAGTGAGCGTGCGTTTATTATAATAATAATTCTTGGAGTGTTTGATGTGTGCTACTCTTTGGTATAACCTGATAAAATAAATAAGATAAATTGAACAAAGCATTCAGCTCATTATTGTAAATTTTTATGAATGATTGAACAATTCGCAGAAATATCATCAGACATTATTTTTATATAAAACACATTTTCCATGTTCAGTTGTTTCGATAATTTGCTGTCAATACACAACTGTGATACTATTTTTCAAAGAAGGAAATTAAAGCTAAATACTTATTTACATGAAACTGAATATTTGATTCTTCGCCTTTTGCTACATCAGTACAAGTCTAGAATTTCTCGACGTAACTTACTTTAAACTTTTCTTATATGCATAAACTCGTGGATAATATAGCATTATTGAGGATAACTTGGTCAACGATGGGTTTTAAAATCCCAATGTTTTAGTTTAGAAGGTGTAATACATTTGTGACTTTGAGAGGTAATTACGTAACATGTTCACAGCCAGAAAATGTACACATTACAAAGTGCTGAACTTTGGAGCTCGTGATCATAATTAATGGAAGTACAAAACGGTACGAACTCCAATATAACAGGACCATTTTGACGAAATAGGCTGCTAATACTTAGTTACAAGTAAATACAATGACATCTTACTGCAGAAAATACTCAAACTCCGCCAACCAACTCCACGACAATCGGCGGATATCTCCATTCGCGTAACTAATGACCTACAAGGCCAAATAAATACATAGCTAATTCGACCAATTATTTTTTTCAGGGTCTCATCAGCAAAATATTTTCGTTAATTGTGAATTTTATTAAACGAATAAAATCAGTTTTGTTGTTTTAAAAGTACTCTTCGACCAAAAATAATATTATGTAAGGTTTATTTTGATTTATCTTATATAAACGAATATTTTGTTGATGTAAGAATAAACTTTCTCTCAAAAGTGAAACAAAAAATGTTATAGAAATTTTACCTAGCAAATATGTTTATTTTTCTTTCGGAAAACAAATTATGTTTTTGATTGCAAATCAAGAGGCGTTTGTTTATGTATGCAGCAATGGATATTCAATTTATCACTAGACAGTATACCTGTGTTCACAACAAAAATTTCAGCACAACGAATTGCCAAAAAAATATGTACGTATCGCCAATGACATTCACGTGAGTAGCGCGTCAGACTCTCATTAATGCGATACGGGTCCGAGTCCCGGCCGAACTATGAGCGGATTTTTCCTTATAGAAAATATGATGGTACGTGGCCATCGGCTTGGACTTTCCCGGAGTAAACCCATTTAGCCAGATATACAGGGTGTGTCTAAATTCCCATTACACGTTGCAAGGACTTGTAGTGGTGACAAAGACGCTTACGTTTTGAATAGGAACTTATGTGTGGAAACTTAACGTTTCCCCGCGACAAACAAAACACCACCACGGAGTCGTTTTGGCCAACAGTGGCCCGATTGCTTGGCCTGCACGTTCACCCGACTTGACTCCGCTAGACTACTTCCTGTGGGGCCACGTGAAGGTCGTGACTTACGGGACCCCTGTGGAATCAGAGGAGGTTCCTGCTGGCGCGGACTATGGCTGCGGCGTATCTTGAACTTCCAGGTACTGGTGATCGTGTGTACCAGAACATGGTACGTAGGCACCGTGCTTGTGTACACGTCTCTGGTTGTCACGTCGAGCCCTTACAATGTGTAATGGAAATTTAGACACAACCTGTGTATGTGCCGTTATCATTCCCAAGCTTAGTCTCTCATTCCATGTCAGCCTTCGTGGCCCTTTTGTACACGCGCCATGCGTCGCGCGCGGGGCAGGTGTGACTGCGTTTGTGAATGTGGCGTTGTTTGTAGTGCGTCATGAGAAATGGCGAGAGGAAATGGAAAACGAAAAAAAAAAAAAAAAAGCTCGGTGCTGTCAGTATCATTTCCTGCAACGGTCGTTGATGGATCCGGCTACAACACATCATGTGGAGTTCAGGTTGGCTGCCCTGTGATCTCGCCAGCATTGCTATAAGTTTTTCGTCTTGGTTCATACAGTAAACCAGGTTATACAGGCCACTGCATATTTTTATTTTTAAACACGCATCTTTGGTAAAGAATATAAACGGCAAAATGTGCACTTTTGAATGCCCTGCTTTATATATACTTGTATGCACGTTGTGTATTCTTCCGCCGTATGTAAAATTAACATTGACATGGACCTCATCATTATTGATGCATCGGCCCAGTGAAATTGTGAAATTACTAGAAAAGTAATTTTTTTCATATCTGCTTATCTTTACACTTTGATGCATTAAATAAACAGAAAGCGAAATAAATAATTTAATTTGTCACAAATGGTTACCTAAAACTTTTTATTCGACTTTCATATAAGGAATTAATTCCCATCCATCGTTACCAACTTTACTGGGCGCATGTCACTCAGTGCGCCCGTTAAAATATATGCAGGTAGGAGCAGTGACATTTTTTAAAGGTTCATTTTAAAAGTGCTCACTTTATTGTAAACAGCCTTTAGGGCAACGTAAATATTTCATACACTGTGAAAAAAAAATACGTGCAGGCTTTCTGTATAGCAACAAAAAGTTTATTTGGTACTGTTTTCTTTTCAGTGTCGTGCTTCTATTCAAAGGGGAGGATAAAAAAAATACAGTTTTCTGTAGATATACCTTTACAAAGTAGCCACAAATAAGGATTCCATTTCATAACTATTTTATTACAATTGCAACTCTTTACATCACACCTGATGCAGGTAAACAGATAACAAGAAATTAATAGCAAACATTTGCAGCTGGTGTGTTTAATAATTCAATAAGCGTAATATATATATTCTGTTCGTGCCAATCAAGGACATTCCAAATGATTTACAAATCATGTTAAATCTGATTACAAGCAGACTGAACAAAACCCCATGTTTTAAAGGACGGGCGAAAATAACGCCCTATACAAACTTCAGCCCTGTTTGAATACTCCGCAATACAAGCCGGTCTTGGAAGATAATGGGAATTCCATATAAACATAACTGCAACAAGCAGCAAAATACAAAGTGTAAAGATTAATATAGTTAAAAACTCGATAAGGTTTAATCAGGGGCCAAATATGATTACTCCCAACGGCAATACCAGCCTAAATTCCACCTAGAAATCAGTAAAATACACAATGGAACATGCTTAGCAATTTTCAGGCTCGTGTGCACATCAATGTAGGTGCATAGTCAGGGTCACGTGTCTTTGACTAGAGTTAGACCATTTAATGTTACTGCGATTCCCAACATCAAATGTCAGATTCAAGTTCCCCGCTACTGTTATTCCCATTACTCAGCGCTATATCATCTTTAAATAAGCCTAGCTGAATCATGTACAGGTGCCTTAATCCACAAAAAAGGGGAACATTTATAATCAATTAATCCATATATTATTCATGAGCACATTCATAGAAAACTACGTGACCCCAATGTAGATTAAAAAGCACTAATATCAATAAGACAGTTTTAAAAAACCAATAACAGGTACTATTTCCCCAATTCCTCGCTTGCCACAGCCAGGGCAGTCCATTAAAGGGCGAAGGGACTAAAAGACACACACTAAAATGTATACACTGAAAAGGATTAATATTCGATCGGCGGCACCCCAAAGCATTATTTAAAAGGGGCCTACCACTGCATCGATGGATAAAACTGGACAGTAACAAAATAATAAAACTTTTCGACTTCCATCGCCGAGTGTCGACGGGTTAATGCAAACAAGCACAAGTGGTCGGGCCAGCGGCGGCAAAATATTCAACTTAATGAAACTTCTCAAACCTGAGCAAACACTCAGAGAAATACCGCATACTAAATTACTAGAAATTCCAGCCGACTAGCAAAATCAAATTCACTAAAACCGCGTGCCCCTAATGATTAATTGCTGGGGAAAATATCATAAATCACGATCAAAGTTTCAGCCACTATTAAAATAATTGCCTGTCCAACACTCACCGACAAGTTGCGTTCCCATCCTACGTCGCAAAGCGCTGTCAACTAAAAATTACGTAAAATCATCGGTTATCCAAAATAGATGCCGAACAGATATTGCAATATTTCAACTATCCATCGTAGTAGTAGGTGGAGCAGACACAGCAGTAGTGGTGAAGATCTGTTCGGCGTTGCTGGTGATGAAGAAGTGAAGGCTGGAGAGAATCGTGCCCCTTACACTCGAAGACACGATAACCCCCTCCATTCAGATCATTGGCGTGCTGGAGGGGAAAGAGGAGAGGGGATAGACAAGGAGAAAGTAGGGGTATTCGAGCCCGCCAAGACGGAAGTCTTTGCGCGCTGTGACGGTGGCGGCAAAGGGAACTAATGCCGAGACAGCACTGCTGCACTGTTATCAAATTTCTCATTTTTACATTTATGTTAATAGCAATTGTACCTTTCCTTAAAGCCGAGGCAATACTTTCTTCGAGCTTGTTTCGTTTCCAGTAAAGAGAATTGCCTGTATACCAAAGAAAAGAGTTCAGTGATAGCAAAATACTCATTCGAACATTCTAGTTTTAGTAACTAACGAACTTACTAATTGCTAAGTTAGACAAGACGTTGCTAATGCAATCAATGAGCCTAAAACGTCTACGTGGGTGAAAATAATTTTCTAATTAAGTTCTTAAAAAAAATATTTTGCCTTGAGGTTTTCTTGACAGCAATATCATTAGAGAGAGAACCAGAAACATATACAACAGTAGTGAGACGATCACACACACACACACATACACCTACCTCACCCAGGACACGCAAGGTAGGGCGCAATCAACAGCATCACGGAGGTCGGATTCGGAGCATCGACTTCGGATGCAATCAGTCTAATGTTTTGAATGATAGGGTTTACTGGTCTGAAATATTTACAGAGATCTCATTTTGAAAATAAATGTATGATCCACTTAAAAGACGTTAGTTTGCATGGCCTACCGTAAAGAATTTGGCGGAAATAAGTTAATCTGCTACCGAGATTGACATAAAAACATTACGTTCTTACTGGGTGCTACCTTACAAAAATTCCTGAGAAGGATTCTCTATACAATGCTTCCAGTAAATTTGTCAGCGTACAAAGTTTGGTTGAATTTGGTTAAATTATTTAATATATATAACAAACGTAACAAAAAAATTTATACGGCCACCATTTCGAAAATTTATCTCTGTTTTGACTCAATTTATGTTAGTGTTCATGTATTTCTGTAGCACTACTGAAGTGTGAAATTTAGAGAAAATTAGTTAAATGGCTCCGTAAATATGGCAACATGTTTATTTTCTCACCTGACACTGTTTTACAAAATGGCCGGCATATATGATCTCTGTACATATATCATATGCTTCTAAAGGCTGTTCACGATAAATTGAACACTTTTGAAACTAACATTAGAAAAACGTTACTGTCCCTGCCTGCATATATTGTAACGATCGCACTAAGTGACATTCGCCCGGTAAAGTTGGCAACGAAGGATGGAAAGTAGTTCCACATCTTAACGTCGAATATTACGTGTTAGGTAAACATTTGGGATAACTTACATTATTTCTTTCCCTTTCTGCTTATTTAATACACAGAAGTGTAAAAATGAGCAGATTTTTTTTAAATATTAACTTTTCTACTAATTTCGCAGTTTCACTTGACCGGCGCATGAGCAAAGTGCTGAGGCCCGTGGCAATGTTAATTTTACATAAGGCGGAAGAGGACACAACGTGCATATAAGTAAATCTTAAACAGGTATTCCAAAAGTGCTTATTTTACCGTTAACAGCCTATAATGCATATTGTTAGTGTACAAAATGTTGCTGAACTGTTCAGTAGATACAAAATAACAATTTAAATTATTTTTACTAACGCTATTCAAAAGAAATTCCTTCTGCACACATAACAATTAAGTATATGCCCTACTGCAGTATCACTTACGTGTAAGATTTGTAGTTAAGTGGTTTATTGGTCCTCGAGATATGGCACTAAACCTAAATTTTTTATGCGACTATCTTCGTTAAAGGAGGTCAAAAAATTTAATGTATTAGCAAATTCGAATTGTCATGGATACTGCCAGTATGCAAAATTTAAGTTAAAATCGGTTAAATAGTTTCGTATATATAACACATTAAGCTAAAATGTTTGTACAGCCACTATTCGGAAAATAAGTGTCTGGCCTACCAAAGACACATGTATGAAAATGACCTAACATGCTACAACTTATTCGCCAAATTTGGTAGGAATCGGATGATTGTTACCCGAGCTACGACATGGAAACTAAATTTCTTCATGCCACGCTATCTTACAAAGTGGAGAACAAAAGTGGCAATTGGTTGGCATATACCCAAGATGTTTGTAACAGCATAAACATTTTGGTCGAAATTGGCCCAGTGGTGTGGTAGGTATGCCAACTAAACTAAACGTATTTGTATGGCTGCCATTTTGATAAGTAGTGGCTAAATATATTTAATTGTGTATGTTTGCACGGCTTATGATAGTATTACTTATGTGCCAAATTGAGTGAGAATTGGTTAATTTGTCTGCGAGATATAACGTTACAGCTTTATTTATTCATGCGGTACTATCTTCCAAAATATCTGACAAAAAACATAAATCTCTAAATTTAATTCTCCCTTGATGCAACATGTAAATTTTTTTTTTCAAATCGGTTGAATGTTTTCTGAGGTATGACATAGCATCCTAAATTGTAAAGCTGGCCGCTATTGTAACGAACAACGCAAGATTAGCAACGCCATTAATATGTTGTTTCATATGTAACCAAAAGTTTATTTGCGGTAACTCATAATGAGTTGCAAAAAATAAAGTGTTTTCATAGTGTATACATTATTCACTGTAGATAGTTAACCCAAACTTTTCAGAATTTAAGAATTATTCAAACGTTTCACGCTATTTTTTTTGTTTTCTATTTAGGTATTTTACTTAAAAATATTTGCTAATGTATAAGTAAACATCCGATGTTAACCAAAACACACTTGGCAGTAAAATTGCATGGCAGCCTGCACAAAATGCTTTGATATTGTTGTATAAAACTGTTGCTATTACGAAATGGATGAGAAATTCCTTCAGAACTAATTCTTACATGACGACATTGCACAAAGCTGCTAAACACCGCCAAATCGCCACATATCAGCTGATCGAGATCTTGTTATAACAAGAGTAGGAAATCACAGCCCTAAGGCCACGCCGTGTATTTATGATCTGAGTTTTCTGCCGCGAGCACTGAAATTCTTCCATATGGTACAATAAAGTTTGGCATGTCGTGCGCTGAAATTGGAGAACTCAGGTCGGTGATGAACTGACAGGTTCGAACATGGAGCAATACGGATCCCTGGCCGAGTCACCGGATTTTCGCAAGTGGGAATCGAGCCGGACGACGCCGTTGCTCGGCGGGTTTTCTCGGGGATCTCCCGTTTCCCCCGCCTCATCGTTAAGGTGCCGCTCCATATTCGCATCAATCACCCTCATCGGCTCGGAAGACCTCGATGTTAAGAGCCGTCCAAATCTCTTCACTCACTCATGAAGCAATACGAAGGCATAAAATCCTTCAATGTATCTAGAGAAGGCGCGTCCCACTGCCATCGGTGGCCATGTGACAACAGATGAGTGTGTGGAAGGGCCTTACAAGATGGCCGACACGCACAGTGCAACCTCGAGAGCCTGTCGCTTGTAGGCGAGGGTCGTGTTGCTTCTCTTTATGGTAAAAACTCCTTAAGGCCCGGCTTCACCATGCATGGGTTTATAAGGAATCAAAGGCTAACTTCGGACAAAGATCTCTGTCATTTTTTGTGCTAGTATTTTCAACTCAGATTGTTTTGTTGAAGACTGAACGCATAGACATTTGTAAACCATTCAAACGTACATTTGAAAGTAAAAAAATTAATATTTGGAACGTTTACAAATCTAGATGAGTTCAATCTCTAACAAAAAAACTTTAGTTGAATATACTACCACAAAAACGATTGAGTGATCTTTGTTCAAACTTAGCCTTTGATTCCCTATACGCCAATGCATGGTGAAGCCTGGCCCTTAAGCATAACTGTTAGAGACTGTTCACGATAAAGTGAGCGCTTTAGAAATGAACCTTAGAAAAAAATACTACCCTGCATGCATATGTTTTAATGGGCGCACTGTGTGACATTCGCCCAATAACGTTGGCAATAATGGATGGAAAGCAGTTCCATATCTAAACGTGGAATAGAAAGTGTAAAGTAACCATTCGTGATAACTTAAAATTATGTCTTTTGTTTTTTGTTTTGTTCAAAGCATCGAAGTGTAAAAATGAGCAGGCTTGTAACGTATTTACTTTCTCAATAATTTCACAGTTTCATTTGACCGACGCATGAATATAGCGATGAAGCCATTCCAATGATAATTTTACATAAGGTGGAAGAATACACAACGTGTCAACAAGTAGCTTTCAAGCAGGGCTTTCCAAAGTGCTCATTTTACCGTGAACAGCCTATACGTATCTGTCTCATATAAACATACTTTTTTTTTTATTGTAGTTGGTAAGTGTGGTGTAAGGAAGAGAGGCTGTAGCTGCTGTGTGTGGGTCAGCGCTGTGATGTGCAGTGACAGAGGACTTGGTTATTGTCGCAGGGCCTGCCAGGACCTCCAGGCGAGAGAGGAACCGCAGGTCCTAAGGGCGCCAGAGGAGATCGCGGTGAGGCAGGCCCCGCAGGACCTGAGGGCCTCCAAGGACACAAAGGTCAGTATATGATACTCACGGTAAAGTGAGCACTTTTTAAGATACTTCTAACGGACATTAACCACTAAGAAATATATAATTTATTACAGTTTCAGACACTAACTTTTGGGAGTGAAGAAAAGTATACACTGCGTTTGTTTGTCACGAGGCAACGTTTATATTAAAAAGTGATAAGAATATAGAAATCTGTCGAAAGGAAAAAATTCAGCAGTTCCTTCAAAAGGGCTCACTTTATTGTGAGCAGCGTACTGCAGTGCATCTTTCTCTATACTTATCAGTTCCACTCTGTCCTCGCTCTAAACACAATAGTAACCCTTTATAGTCTAATCGCGGTTTCATCCACTCTTGAATGTAATCTTTGATTCCATGTATAATGTTTTTGGCTCTTTCCTAAATATGTCATGTATCACAGCATTCTGTAACATGCGAGCATGTAACACGCGCATCAATTTTTTTTCTTATAAATGACATAAAACGTTAAACTTGTTGAAGGATTTTGGTTAATTCGAAAATGTTTTGGTCCGAACTGGTTTCAGTCTCGGTCAGCTCGGATTAAGAGGACCACCACGCTGTACTTGTATGTATATTCAGTGCACGGTTACTTCCAATTTTTTTTTGGATACTTGCTAAAGTTATACTTTCAGGATATTCCTCCGCCTCGTGCAAACAAAGCTTAACGGGGTCTTATAAAATAACATCAAAAGGACAACGCACTTTATTTTTGCGCTCTCTGTGTCGTAATAAAAATACTTTATTTTTGGTTGAATTTTTATTTTATTTGAATTTCATATATATAGTATCATTTACATTTAAAATAAATTATAATAATGACAAAATAGGTAAGTGGTTAGTACCTAGTAGAAGCAGTTCTTTTGAAATTATTGCGACTTTGAGAGCACACGCATACAGTGCGTTGTCCCTTTGATGTTATTTTATAAGACTCGGTTAAGCTTTGTTTGCATGAGGTGGAGGAATATTCTGAAAGTAGAGCTTTAGCAAGGCTTCAGAAAAGGTTGGAAATAACCGTGAATGGAGTATACACACAAGTACAGTGGGGCCCCGTTAATCCGAACTAATTGAGACTGAAACCAGTTCGGATCAGAAAATTTTCAGATTAACAAAAATCCTTCAACAAGACTAACGTTTTCTGTAATTTTTAAGAAATTGATGAGAGCGTTACATGCTCGCATGTTACAGTGTTAGCAGGTGGTGATTAAGTCTACTTAAAGCTCCTTAGTATGCGTGGCAAGTCATTTAGTATGCGCATTTTCATAGTTCAGCTAACTGCTCTGATGCTTTCAGTTCAAATGTAAACTCTGATTGAAAGTCGAGTAAATTTATGTAGTTGTGAATTAGGTTTCTAATGATTTTAAAATTGTCAACAAACTGAAGCTTATCGTATGCTCTCTTTAAAAATGACCTGGAAGTTCTGAAGCATTTAGACAGTGCAGCAAAATTGTCCATGGAATTTGGAACAGGAAAAGTCACTGTTAATGAATGCGAGAAGTTAATCGCTAAGCTTGAACTTTGTAGCTTTTCTGTACTGTATTATTGCAGTGCACGAGTTAAGAAATTACTATTTGATATTGTATTTACGGTGCAAGTTTCTTGCACAGACTATGGGATTAATATGAGTTATCTTTGACTTCCCTGTCAGAAGTATAGAGTTCGAGATTGCATGGAAAATCTGAGTGTATATAAATATTGTTAAAATTTTTATTATTTTGATTTAAACTAATTACACACATAGGATACGAGTATTGCTGACGTTTCAAAATATACATGACACCTTACAAATATTAACAAATGTTTAAACGAAAGTAAAGTGACAAATATAATTTTCATGACGATATGAAATAATAGGTGTTAAATTGTAGTCACGAAATGTTATAAGTTTTATTGCAATTAAATTACGAGTTTAGCGTCAAAGCTTTTCAAAATGATTTCATGGGTTTGTTATAGAAAAATCAAACTATTTTTCTCGGGATTAGTGTAGCATTTTTACTGCGGTCGCTGATGCTGATTATCCTTCATCACAACTCTATTAAACTGCATTAGAATATAGGATCAGACATATTGGCCAAATAAAACGCGAACTTGTCGGTGCTGTCGTGAGAGTTTTCGTACGAATTGTCATAGTAACAATTTTCCAGTTTTTAAGTACGGAATGAAGTAAAAAATTGTGGACTGTATGAACCGGGTAGGTACCGAAACGTGGTAAAAAAAACTGTTTAGGAGTACAGTCTATTACTGAAGTTAATAATTACTAAAATTTTTATGTTCTCCTTTTGTTGGCTATGCATACAGCATTTAAAAAAACTATTTTGGAGTATCCCACTTCGTAAAGACGTAAGTACAGCAGTGTATTTAAGTGTTTAAAATATATATAGGTCTAATGATTTGTTCTAACAGTAGTAAGGGTGACTATAATTGTGAAGCTAAAATTATATTGACAGGTAATATTTGTGGATTAATTCTTAAGGGACCCGTCTACCTACAACTGTTTTCCCTCGTCTGAGGCCGAGGAGCGTGCAAACTATAAGGGCGACACTACCACGTGCATAATGTACGCCATCGCCGCTATGTGCAGAACTCTGAACTGAACTGCAGTGTTCTCGTGCTGTGTGTACGTTTTGGACTTGGAGCTGTGGGACGTTTGTAACAAAGTTCAACGCATAGTAGTATACTAGTTTTCCAGGCATGTTGAAGGGCTTTAAAATAGTTTTTGCAATAAGCTTAATCTTTAGAAATGTGTATTACACCCTAATAAGAAATATTATTTATTTTCGTACACAACCACATTGTGATCATGTAAAGTATTCTACATTATTTTAAAAACGGGTATTACAAACGGACTGCACCCGAGTAGGTAGATAGGCACCTTAACATGGTTCGTGTGGGATCTCCACTGAATAGACGTGCTGCACGCTGGCTCTGTAGGGAGAGCGTGTGACCAGCGTGTGTTGTGTCGCAGGTGATTCCGGGAAAGATGGCCGTCCTGGAATTCCCGGTTCCCCTGGACCTCCAGGACCTCCTGGAGAGGCCGAGTTCTCCCACTACGACGTGAGTATACACTGCCGTTTTCCTGTCCTGATTCTCTGCCCGTTGACTTTTAGCACGGGGCTACGAAGTCTAAAAAAATGACTCATGTTATGTTTACTCAGCTGTACCAGCGTGGAAATCCTAACAGTCTCAGTATAGCACCGGATCAATTTTGCATCACACTTGCTTACCAGGTCACAACTTCTTCTTAGACTGAGAAATAGGTCGTATTCCCATCATGCTGCTAAACCTTTGCGCCTTGAGCGATGGGAATTATTAGGAACGGCTCAGTTACACATTATATTGCCGTACCACTGTGCTGCTTATTTTCGTACTTCGTGCCAGCTCACATCACCATCATGTCACAGTAGTTGTATCACAACATAAAGGCAGCCATGTCTGTCTTATTTATGTGAATACAATTTAGAAACGAAATTAATTCAGTTGGTCAGCATTCGAGCCTTTCGACTCTCTATATTTCATACACTGTGGGGGGGGGGGGGGTCCGGTATTCTTGCATGCGTGAAGTTGGCGGATGTTAGCGAAGGCTGGTGAGATACCTTCTTTCTCCGCTGCATCATCCTATGATGTAAATACGCTTCACCCTTCAATGATGAAGTCTCCTGCTTTGTAATGACGTCACCAGGCGAACGTTACAACCCTCACAATGAGTGTTTATTTACACAATAATACAATACCAATGAATAAATAACTTCATTTCAGTACGATTTGAACGCTTTTAATAGTGAATAGTTACGTACTAGGCTTCCCTGTTTACCGGGAATAAAGCCTCTACCATAATTGTTTATCTGTTAATGGAACACGTTACCGTCACGGCAGCCTTCGCCCTAACATAAAAAATATAAAGAGGGTCAGTTTATGATAATTTTAACATTGTACTTTAAAGAATTTGTTGGTTTCTAGATTACCACGTATACTGTTCAACTTGCATACGATATATGTAACTGCATTCTCCTCAGGTGAAACTTTTTGATATCGCATGGTTTTTACAAAACAATATGTCAGAAAAATCAAACAATTACTATTCTTTTAATGTACAAATAAAGTAAATAAAACCAAGAGAAAATTTAACACGGACCATTAAAAGTTCCGGCTTTAATCCATTTTAAGCAGTGCTCAGTAAAACCTATTTTACGAGGATTGAGGGGCAGACACACATCAGAAGTATGCAAGAACTTTTAAAATTGCAAAAACATTTTCTTGCACGATTTTACACACTCCTTGAAGTAGCTGTTGGCACCTTATTTCGGAGTGAATCATCTTATTTCGGAGTGAATCATCTTATTTCGGAGTGAATCATCTTATTTCGGAGTGAATCATCTAATTTCTTCATTAGAGTTTTCATTATTTGCACATTTTAATGAGTAAAATTGTGATTTTGTCATATATTTATTCCTAAATTACGCGCTCAAAAAAATTACGAGGAGAGAGTAATTACCGATAATGTATGAAAGTTAAACAGTTTGTAGTACATAAGGAAAATAATTTTCTTCGCGGCCAACGGCCTTAAATAATGCATGCTAAAGAATACAACTATTATTCATAAGTCGCTGTTAAGATCACAGTAAATAAGCAAGTCAGAGTTGTATCCAAGTTAAAATTTCAAATTTTAAAATTTGTCTTTCAAATTTTTACGAGTTTAACTCGACGAATCATGCGAGTTTAGGACCTTCATGGTTCTTGCAATGTAAAGTAACTTGAACAGTTGAATCCTTATCATAGAAATTATTTGAATTGCATAACCCACAGTAATCGTTTACCGTAAATCTTCTTTTGAAATTGAGATTTGAAAAGTGACGAATGATTGAGAAATTGTTATGTTTTTTTTTGTTTCCATGCTGCTGATGCATAGCCTAGTTGGAAGCCACGCGCGGTATTGAAGGTATGCTAGTTGCAATACTGCGGGTCGTTTAAGAATACGTTACGAGTTAACTAACGTGTGGAGGTCAAGTTTCTGTGAAGTCATGCCCTACTATGCTGTGAACAACGCCTCCACAGACTGTATCTTGATGACGCTGTGTACTCGCATTCCACCGGATCTGTGGACCCCGAAACGTCCTTGTTAGACCTCCGAGTAGGCGACGGATGTTTATGACTTCCCGTGATTAAATCCAAGTCCGTTTATTGCGTACAGCGATGCAGTCAGAAGGGGGTTACCGGTTTATGTAACCCCCTTCTTTTTAAATTCCGAGAAACTTCCCGTTAACTCATTACCATGGAATACGAGTGCACTGTGGTTGCTCTCCGTGTAGTCTGCATACCAACGCAGCTTCGAGGTTTATAAGTCACTATACGTAAAATAGCAATTCTGAGGTTGCCACAGTTAAAAAAAAGAAAGCTCAGAATCATGATTCACCATAATAAATTTTTTCCAAACAATGCAAAAAATAAGCATCCCCACTCTTTCCGAAATAAAATTTTGGCTACGCGTTCACGCGTGAAAGCATACCGTGTGAGGTGCTGAAGTCAACCGGTCAGTTAGACCACACACGCGAAGGTAAACAGTTGAAAATGTTATTAAACTCTGCTCGTGCCGCCATTATACATGATTTGACTAGTTTCTGTAAGAAAACGCTGCCACCTTTTGACGCTGAGCCAATCCCCGTCGCTGGATTTGCAATGACACCGCCTATGGTCCATTAAGTTCCGGGATCACACAATCTTGACCAAGTCCCACACACACAGGTTACTTTAGAGGTGAAACAGTTGCTTATAACGCAAACTCCAACAGCACACGACAGCAAAATGGCGTCACTGGCCAGAAAAATGTTGCCGTTCGCCAATCAGCGCCCGACAACCTTCTCGCCAGCAGGCAACCTAGCCAATAGGGAACCTTTTGCACCATGCAGTAGCCAATAAGACAACATGCCCGTCCCCAGAGACTCGAAATGTCAATCGGAGAATGGGAATACCCTCATCAGATGAACCACCAAGCCACTGCGTCTCTGTTTTCTTATTTACTCTGTGTTTACTTATCTACTATATATTTACTTATCTACTCTGTGCTTTATTTACTCTGAGTTCATTTATCTACTCTGTATTTACTTATATACTCTGTATTTACTTATATACTCTATGTTTACTTATATAATCTGTATTTACTAATCTACTCTGTGTTCACTTATCTACTCTGTGTTTACTTATCTACTATGTGTTTACTTATCTACTCTGTATTTAGTTATCTACCATATGTTTACTTTTCTACTCTGTGATTACTTTTCTAAGCTGTGTTTACTTATCTACTCTGTATTATGAATACGTGTATTTCTTTCGCGTCTCAATTTAAATCAAGACACACACAAGTGGCATAAAGGGCGTGATATGGGGTGGGGAATCGAGTGGGCCCGGATGACTCATCTATACTGTAACGAATTCATAATATATTATCTGCTGTCCTTTTGAGCATATTGTGCACATATTAAACCATGCAAATTATTTATCATTGCATTGAACAAATGTGTTTGTAACCCTCACTTATACTGTACGTATACTGCGTTATCTATTAAGCAACTTTTTCAGATTATTTGTATTATGTGGCTAATGAATTGTATTGCAACTTCTCTACTTCGTATATCCTATAAGAGTGTTAGTTAGGTTAGTTTACTTCACAATGTTTCCCACGAATAACACACAAAATGTATTAAACCACGCCTTTTAAAAAGTAATGGATAAGAAATGCTGTACATTCAGTAGGTGGAAGACGACTGATTTTTTTCCAGGCAGTTGGATGACATGCGTGGGGGGGGGGGGGATAATGAGCAAAATTTGCGGTAATTACTTGAATTTGTATTTTGCTGTTTGATTTTAAAAGTTCTTAATTTTCATAAAAGATTTACAGTCAGAAAACACACTAGTACCACTGAGAACATGACAATACATTAATGTGACATGCCAGCCGTTTTATATGACACTTCTGTCGTACAAAAAACGTTGAAAGGACAGGCGTTTGCACTTGGCAGGGACATAAACGGACTATTATCAAACTCGGGAAACCATTTGAAGTGCGATAGAAAACAACGAAATTTTTCCAGAAAATGAGCACCACATTTCCAGCAAGGACACAATAACTTGTACCTGCTACTCTGCAGCCTGATGCCTCAGCTGTCTGTTGCTGCCCAGACAAGTTAGCACGGGTTCTGTTATTGTTAACTCGCAGGATTCATATTGAGTCGGGTTCATTAACAGCGTGTATTCTATGGAAAAATATGATTTGGATTTCTAGCTTTTCCTCAAACTAATCTGCGAAATTTTCTGACCACTGATAATTAATAACGGACCAAGCGAATGTGCTGTAGTTAACATTTAAAAAATTGTGAAAATTATACTCTCAAACAGCTGATACGAGGTAGTGCCAGTAGGTATAGGCTATTCACGCTAAAGTGAGCACTTTTGAAAGCCCTGTCACTTGGAATAATAATCAATAATTATATTTTAATTTGGTCTTAGACGTTAACTTTAAATGTAGTGGAATATTCACAGTGTGTGTATTACTTACATGGCAATACTTGTCTAAGAAGGTGGTTAAAGAATAAAAAATGGCAGAAATAAACACAGTAACTAGGGCGTCAAAAGTGCTCACTTTAGCAGGAACAGCATATAAGCATGTTTCCAAGTTGCAGCAGGAAAAGAGGCGTGGTTGAGACACACACTAGAGAAGCATAGAGAAGGTAAATAGCACGGTGGTTCCTCTGGTGTGGGCCTGCACACACTCTGACTGGTTGCGCGTGCCTCCTCTATGACTTAATACTATGTCCTGCGGTCTGTGTTGCCGCGCGGGATGCTGATTGGCGAACAGCTGGTCGTGGACGCCATCTTGCTGGCGTGCGCGCCTGGAGTTCGCCGTGTAAGCTTCTGTCTCTATTACTTTACATACTGCTTTAATACAGAAAGGACGTCACAACTGTGTAGCCACAAATTATTACCTCGTATTTTTATATAATTACACATTACACTGAAAGAAGATCGAACAAAATATTTGTTTGTATAGGGCCAAATATATATTTAGTAGCCCTTACAAAATGTATTGTTGAGCAAACAAAATTTAAACAGCAACAAAATTACTTTTCTTCGTCTAACAAAATATATGTTTGAACAAACAAAATATCTTGTGTTGGGCCAAAAAAAAAAAATAATACTGTCAAGTTAATATTTTGTTGAATCAAATGTATATATTTGTTTGGTCACTCATTTGACTCTCTTCGTTAGAAAATACAGCTCGAGAGTTTGTTTGTATTTTTGCGACAATTAGGATAGTAATCGAGTTTGTTAGTGCATTTATCGATGCTTAACAATCGTATAAACACATTACTAACACAATTCAACAAGAAACTGACAAGTAAAGCTGTAAAACTTGAAATATTTTTGCACACGTTGTCCAATATCTGTAATATATCTATTTAAACGCTTTCCAGCGTCGTTAGTTGTCACATCTTACTGAGTAACTGTTAAATGAACGTGCAGACAAACAAACCTTTAGTTGCACCAACCAAATCTTACAGTTTGAGGCAAGCAAATGAAAACAACAAAATTCATTGGTTTCAGCAACGAAATATTTCATTGCCCCTATATAAACAAACAATTTGGTTGCACCAAACAAATCTTGTTTGATTCAACAAAACCTTTTTCTCGGTGTAATAGAAGTTTTATTTGCATTACTAAGTTAAACTTTTTGTGGTGCCACCTATCACTGAAGTTTCACGTCACTAAATTCTACAGAAATACGAGTAAAAAATACCGTATAGTTGCTGAGTAGAACATCTGTGAACGTTATGCATAATACGTAGGGGCACCTATTTTTCGCGAAAAGATTTCATGACAAGTTGTTTTTCAAAACACTTTAGTTCGGAACCACTTTCGTAATTGGATCATTTGAATTGTTAGGCGCCTTATCTGTCTGACCGCAAATCACTGACGGTAAGTACTGGAGAAACTTAATACTGATTGGCTCATTCATGTAACAGACTTTCGTCAAGAAAATACAAGGACACTGAAGTATAGCCTTCGCGTAAATATTTTCGCGGAAAACAGGTGACCCTAATAATACGTATATTGAAGATTCCGCGTGGCGACTGCGGCCGTCCTGGAACACTATGTTGTAAACGAAATGTTGACATGCGGGTTTGGTGAATGTGGAAAAGACGACGAGCAGAGTGCTTGAGCAAGATGCGTGTGGCGCAGGAGTCAGTGATGGGGTCCGGGTTCGGGTCCTCGCTGGGGCGGCCAGGCAGTCCGGGGCAGAAGGGCGAGCCCGGAGCTACCGGAGTGGTGGGCATGCCCGGAGAGAGAGGAGCTCCGGGAGACAAGGGCGAGAGAGGGCAGGTCGGAGCCAACGGCACCAAGGGAGAGAGGGTGAGTACTGCAGTCTCTCAGTTGCTAGTATTGTCCATTCACGGTTACTCCAGCCTTTCATGAAACCATGATAAATTTCTACTTCCAGGATATTCCCCCGCCTCGTGAAATTAAGCTTACCTTAGCCTGGAGAATTACACCAGAAGGACAACGCACCACATGCGTGTGCACTCAGTTGTAATGATATTTTGTATAAGAACTGTTTCTCACTAGACGTTACCAACATACCTATTTTCTCCCTGTTTTTTAATTCAAATTATTTATCAATGAAGCATTATAATTTATAGATAAGATATTAATAACATTTAAATTTAACAGGAAAGAAAGTGAATTTTATGAACATAAGTATAAAACGCTTGTGATACAGGGTGTATTTAAGAAATAACTAAACACGTCATACATGGAGAGATTTTTCAAAGGTTTGATTCAGAAAGGCCGAAGAAACCGTGAATGGACTATAGCTAGCAATAACCCCACATCAAGGCTGTTCACGACAAAGTGAGCACTTAATAAACCAACCTTAGAAAAAAGTCACTGCCCCTACCTGCATATATTTTAATGGGCGCAATGAGTCCAGCGAAGTTAGTAACGATACAGGTGAAAGTAATTCCACATATTAACGTCGAAAAAAGTGTTGGGTAATCATTTGTGATAACTTAAATTATTTCTTTCGGTCTCTGTTTTTTTTTTTTTTAATGCATCGGTGTGTAAAAATGAGCATATGGATAAAAATTTTAATTTTCTAATAATTTTACAGTTTCATTTGACCGACGCATGAACAGAGTGCTGAGGCCGGCGGCAATGTTAATTTTACATAAGGCGGAAGAAGTCACAACGTGCATACAAGTAGATCTTACGCAGGGCTTTCGAAAGTACTCATTTTACCGTGAATAGTCTATACCTAACAAGTAATATATATATATTTATTTATTTATTTACAGAGAGAGAGAGAGAGCGAGAGAGACATTCATACACAATATATTTCAAATGGCAGCTGTGCGGCTGGGCTTCTGGTAGTCTTCGGCTCGACTCGGACGAGCTCGGCAATCTTCGGCTCGACTCAGGGGTGCTCGGAAGTTGTCGTCTTAGGATTTCCGAACATACCCGAAGGCTCTCAGCAGTTACACTCACTGATGTCTGTTTCGGGTAACCATTATGGTTTACAGGCATAGGGCATATCAAATCATAAATATGAATATATTATTCGATTTAAAAAAATTATATTTAATTTAAAAATGTATTCATTAATTTTTATATTGTGACGAAATTGTTCGTAGGGTATTGCGGAAATATATCATTACCAGTCCCCTCTCTTGAAGACTAATTAATACACGATGCCAGAATCTGCAAATTATTCACTGCCTCGACTGTTTTGTAGGCATAAGTATATTACTCAGATTTTTTTTTAGATTTATGTATAGCGTGTATGAATAAACCCAGCCCATCATACTAGTAGCGACCACGTGCACGAGTATGTTATAATCATGGTTTGTATTAGCATCTGCCAACACTGATACAGGCTTAATTGACGTTAATTTTAATTGCAATACTACCAAGACCTGAAGATTTGGAATGTACGAGGGTGATAAACAGTCTTAACTTTTGTGCTCTTCATAACCATCAATCCGTCAATAGTCCAATCATTCCGTGGAAATCTGGATCAATCCATTAATGTTCAAATCTTTGCATCAATTTTCCACAATCTTCGCCAATCCGCAACCAATTTTCATCAATCCTCAGCATTCTTACCATAAAACTTTCGCAATGTTTAAATCGATATTTCAATTTTCCCAATCGTTCCATCAAACTTTCGCAATGTTTAAATCAATATTTCAATCTTTCGCGATCTTTACATCAATCTTTCGCAATGTGTCCATCAATTTCAATCTTTGTAACAATCTTTCGTTCACTTTCCCAGTCTGATCAATCATTAATTCATATTCATTCCATGGATTTCTCGTCTGTCTCAATCTGTATGCGGATATTTAACTTAATAGCTGAGTACTTATAGGGCTACTTCAAAGTTGCGAGGGATGATAAGGTATGACACACAAAAATAAAGAAGAAAAAGATATTATTTTATAATAATAATTTATTATTATTTTGTAAGTATGGTTTCATAACAGGGCAGTATATCACATCATGCGATATAACCCCCCCCCCCCTTCCCCTTAAGTTCTCTAATTTCTGATGATATTTCAACAATACGTGAGAGACCTCCGAGTTTTTGCAGGTCAATACAATATCTGAGTCTATCAGCAAATTCTTTGGGGTCTTCAGGAAATGTGTAACGAGGGTTTTGGATATCTTTTGCCTTCTTCGTGTCGCTTGTTGCAGCAAATATGGTGGAGGGGTGTGTGTCAGTGCATCGAGAAAATCGCCATCGTCTTTATCAACACTGTCTTATCATCAATGCTATCTTCATGCTCGTCTTCACCTCCTGTTTCATCCTCAATATCAAGTTTACTTTTCCTTGCAGGAGTCGCATGGTCGCCATCAGTATATAAAGGTGACGGCCGTTTCTTCTGAAGTTCATCGGATTCACGCGGAAGTCTAGCAAGTGTACATTCCACACAAACCGACTCTACTGCACTCATTCCTTCATTAGCACTAACTGTATCATCATAATCGTCTGCGGAATCAGTACCCACTGATGCAGCGGGAGGTATTGGCGGCATCGCTTGCAGGCTCCGTAGACGAATCCTTCCAGTTCTTGATGTGGTTCTTCACAAACTGTGTGGCCATTGTCGTATATAATTCCTGATGCGAAAATGGCTCTAAGTACAGGTGATTGTGTCACGTCGACAAGCATTTTGACCAGAACTAAAATCTCGATCGCAGAATCGACTCGGTCGGCAATCAGAAAGCGATGATGCAGGTCGCGGCTCCATGTTCGATGAGGTCAAAGACAGGCCTTCGTATTCAGAATTCATCTTCACTCTAT
Source organism: Dryococelus australis (assembly GCA_029891345.1). Taxonomy (NCBI): domain Eukaryota; kingdom Metazoa; phylum Arthropoda; class Insecta; order Phasmatodea; family Phasmatidae; genus Dryococelus; species Dryococelus australis. The sequence continues at coordinate 72,317,951 of CM057007.1, read as the reverse complement.
AACGAGAGCGTGCTTTCAAATCGATATTAATTTCTCGACGTCTGGACATCAACTAAGGTATCAGCATACGCCAGTGCTCTATATGTACATTCTCCCATCACTCGGAAAAATCGCCAGATTGTTTCTAAATCTAAGAGAAAATTAATTTTTTTACGATTTCAGTCTTAGAACTCAGGGCCCTTAGCTATCCATAACCTTTGCAAATTGCTTAAAACTTTGTACAGTTGCGCATGAATATTAAACAGTAAGAAATTAATTTATGAACATCCAAAAAAGGTTTCAAAACTCAGGTTGTTAATCGAATTGCGAACCTCTTATATTACGCTGATACCCATATCCTATAACTAATACTATCGTTTCGCCTTTATTATTAATTCTTAAAAGAGTCTCTGAAATTTTTTCAAAGTCCGTAAGTAAACTAATAGTATTTTTTATAGTGTCGGGACTCAAACTCAGATCCCTATACTGTACCTCGCCTTTGAAGATTGCTTAAATGCTTGTGTCAGAATCACGTGATTATACTAAACATGTGAGAAATTACGAACATCGCTAAAAAGGCTTCAAAAGCTCGGGTCATCAATTGATTTACATTCCTATTATCTCACTCTCTATCCTATATCCGATGGCTAAATGTTCATTTTCGCATTTAATATAAATTCCTATAATATTCACCGAACACTGGGAAAAATTACCACTTTTTTTTCTAGTCCAATAGAAAAGCAATTTTTATTTTTTTATTTTAGTTCTTGAACTCAGGTCCCTGCATCATACCTCAACATTTGAGATTGCATAAATCTTTATATCAGGTACATATGAGCAAGTAAACAGACAGAAAACTACGTACAAAGTTCCTTAAAAATTATCCAAAACTTGGGTCAGTATTCGCTTTTATTCTTCACCCAAAATTTTTTTAACAACCTACATTATAAGTTTCATACACTATGTACTTATATTTGATTTATTCCAGCATTTTTACCAAAGTGTCACATAGATGGTCATTGCATGTAGACTCATAGAGTGATTATGGTGAGTTTGGGACAAGATTGCTGGATTGGGACCTATGTTTGAAGTTTGAGTTCAAACGTTTAACTTTACCTTGACTCGATTGAACACCCGAGCTTTTGAAGCCTTGTTAGCGATGTCCGTACATTAATTTCTTACTGTTTGGTATTCATACGCCCCTGATAAAAGGATTTAAGCAATTTACAAAGATGATGCACGGCTTAGGGCCCTGAGTTCGAAGCCTGAAGTCGTAAAAAAGTATTAATTTTCTCCTGGGCTTGAAAACCATTTGGCGATTTTTCCGAATGACGGAATAATGTATATCTTAAGTGCTGACACATGCTGATACCTTAGTTGATAATCAGACGTCGAGAAGTTAACATCAATTTGAAAGCATTCTCTCGTTATATAGAGTGAAGATGAATTCTGAATACGAAGGCCTGTCTTTGATCTCATCGAACATGGAGCCGCGATCTGCATCATCGTCTTCTGATTGCCGACTGAGTCGATTCTGCGATCGAGTTCTAACCTTTGGTCAAAATGTTCGCTGACATGGAAGGATCGCCTATACGAAGAGTCCTTTTCGCATGAGGAAAAATTACAACAATGACCACACACAGTTTATGCAAGATGACACAGTGGAGAACAACTTCAAGAATTGCAACTATTCGTCTACTGGAAGCCAGGGTGTGATTACGTCAATACGCCTGCCTCCAGCTGCATCGGTGGGTACTGATTCCGCGTAAGATTATGATGATACAGTTAGTGTTAATGATGGAATGAGTGCAGTGGAGTCGATTTGTGTGGGGTTGTACACTTGCGAGACTTTCAGTTGAAATCGATGACCTTCAAAACAAGCTATCGTCAGCTTTAAATACTGATGATGACCATACGACTCCTACAAAGAAAAGTTAACTTGATATTGAGGATGAGACAGGAGGTAAAGCCGATCATGAAGATAGCTTTGATAATAACTATGCCGACAGTGTTAGTGAAAACGATGACGATATTCTTGATGCACTGACACGCCCCTCCACCACATTTTCTGCAACAAGCGACATGAAGAAGGCAAAATACATCCAGAACGCTCATTACATATTCCCTGAAGACCCGAATGAACTTGTTGATAGACTCAGATATATGATTGACCTGCTAAAAAGCAGGCTCTCTCGCGCTTTGTTGAAATATCTTCAACCATTAGACAACTGAAGGTCAGGGGTTATATCGCATGATGTGGTTAAACTTTAATTACAAAGTAATACTAAACTATCACTATAAAAACATTGTTTTTTTTAATCTGTGTGTATCTTTACCCTACCATCCCTCACAACTTTAAAGTGGCACTATTAAAACTCAACTACTAAGGTAAAGATCCGCATACTAACTATTAATGAGGATTTTACGTACAAACGTGCATGAATAGTGAGCAGCATACAAAACATTAGGTTTGTCATCATGTACAAAATTTGGAGACAGTTGGTGAATAGTTTTTTAATGTGTAAATGTAATGACAAACCCATGAATTGAATACGGATTGAGAGAATGATTGTGAGATTGATGTAAAGATTGCGAAAGTGAACGAAATATTGATGGAAATATTTAATTTATTGATGGAAAGATTGCGAAAGTTTGATCTGAAGATTGCAAAAGATCGATGGAAAGATTGTGAAATATCAATGGAAATACTGCAGAAGATTTATGGAAATATTGTTAAATATTAATGGAAAGATTCCGAAAGATTGATTAGAAGATTGGGAAAGACTGATGGAAATGTTGCGAAAGTTTGATGGTAAGATTGCGAAAGATTGATGGAAATATTGAAACATTGGCGAGGATTGGCAAAGATTGTAGAGTTGATTGCAGAGCTGATTTCGGTGCATGTGATACTTATTATTGAGGGTTGCATAAAATTGATGGAAAGTTTGCGAAAGATTGATTGAAAGATTGCGAAAGTTTGATTGAAAGATTGCGAAAGATTGGTGGAAGGATTGAAAGATTGATGGAAAATTGAAAAATTGATTGAAAGATTACGAAAGATTGATGTAAAGTTTGCGTAAGGTTGAATGTTTGATGGAAAGATTGATGCAAATATAGCGAAAGATTGAGGGAAATATTGCTGAGGATTGGCGAAGACTGTAAAAGATTGTTCGAAAGATTGGAAGATTAATGGGTCGATATAAATATCGATGAAATTATTAGACGATTAACGGATTGATGTTTAAGAAGAGCACGAAAGTTAAGACTGTTTATTACCCACGTACATTCCAAGTCTCCAGGTCCTGACAGTATTGCAACTTAAATTAATGCCAATTAAGCCTATAAAAGTGCTAGTATATGCTGATCCAGACCATGCTTATAACATACTTATGCATTCGGTCACTGTTAGTATGATGGGCTCAGTTTATTCATAAACACTCATGCATTAAAAAAATCTGAGTAGCATACTTATGCCTATGAAACAGTCGAGGCAGTGAATAATATGCATATAATGGCTTCGTGTTTTAATACGTCTTCAAGAGAGGGGTCTGGAATTGTAGTAATTTAATGAGAGACCTGCATTTTTCTGCAATACTCAATGAATAATTTCGGCACAATATAAAAGAAAATAAATTATTTTTTAATGAAATATAATTTTTTTAAATCGAATAATATGTACAGATATATGATTTTATATACCTTATGCATGTAAACCATAATGGTTACCCGAAACAGACATATTCGCTTGTATAATTAGTGGGCGTAAAACTGCTAAGTGCCTTCAGGTATATGATCGGCAATATTCTAAGTCGACAACTTCCGAGCACCCCCTAAGTCGAGCCTAAGATTGCCGAGCTCTTCCGAGTCGAGCCGAAGATTACTAGAAGCTGAGCCGCACAGCTCCAATTAAAAATACTTTGTGCATGAATGCCCATATATATGTGTGTGTATATATGTATATATATATATACTAATCTAACATTCTGACAGTAACAGCAGGTTGTCATAGGCTCAGTGATAATGAAGTCGTTATTAAAAGTGTATAACATGTACATACAAGGGTTTATAGACGAATAAGAAAAAATTTTTATATAACCAATGTAATGGCACTTTTTTGAATAATGCATGAAAAAGAGGAGGGATAGATGAATGGCTAAAAAAGAGAATTTCCCAAATACCGACTAAGAATTATGCACAAAAGGGTGTATTGGTAAATATAAATGTATTTATATCGCCAGAATATTGGTGAGTGAGTGAATGAGTGAAGAGATTTGGGCGGTTCGCTGCGAGTTCTTGAAAGCCGATGAAGGTGATTGAAGTGAGAATGGAGCGGCACCGGAATGAAGGGGCGGGGGAAACGGGAGATCCCGAGAAAACCCGCCGACCAAAATAATAGTGATAGAATATTATATCACATAAGTAATGCGTATAAAGCATGCGCACAATAAGTGACTGTAATTTTAAAAGTATAGTTGTCTGTGCAAGCGAATAACAAAAACACAGTTAAAATGCAATTAATTATGAATGTGTCAATGTATAAAAAGGGAAAATTGCCTAAATTGGACCAGTTTTTTTAATTGGTTTTTGTATATATATATATATATATATATATATATATATATATATATATAAACAAATTTGTATATAATTACATATATTCGTTATGGACCATGTTCATTTCACTAACATAATGTGACACCAGTGTTATAAGTCATACATACTGGTACAGGAATAAATAGTTTTGTTGAACCCTTGTGACGATTTTTTGTATTTTTTGGTATATATTTTTAGTGTAACTTTTACAGCGGTTGGTATTATCGCGCTGATAACTTTTAATATGTATGTTAATATTTGTGTTATGACCGATCATGCATTTAATCCTATCGTTTAATCATTTGCTTTTATATATGTTTGGTAATTATTTTATCAAACATTTAATTGTAATCACAATTATTCACTGGTGATAATTATTGAGTGTTATTGCTGGGAAACTATTATGATATAGGCTGTGAGTCGATTATGGCAGTTGTAGTTCCTGATCCCGCCGCCTTTAATGTAAAGAGCGGCCGCCGGGCGTCGCATCTCGCGTGTTCCGCGTGACGTCATGGGAGTGGGACGGTCATCGGTGGCGCGGGCGTGTGGCGGGCAGCAGTTGTAAGCCGTATGCTGGTAGAGCCTGACTTCGGCGGCCGGGTTGAGAGAGTCAGCTGTGCGCGATAGCAGTGTAATGTTGCGGGACTTGATTATGATCGCGCGGCCGCGAAATGTCCGTCGGCCGTCGCGGGTGCTACCGCAACAGAGACCCGATCATGTGTGGTGAGGCGTGGCACGGAAATTTACATTGTAAAATGGGGCTCCAGTGGACTAAACACAAGCTGGCGTTCAATATTGCGCGAGACGCAACGTCCCCGGAAAACGTGTGCAAAACCGACTAGAAACATAGATATGACGTATAACGTAATCGAGGACGCGCAGTTGGGGACGACTGAATTATTTGCTGCTAGTAAAAGTTTGTGCCGAGTTTTGGAACACTATTTATAGACGGTTGTAGATCGCCAAATGTCCGTAGCTCTATTATTTACCATGGAAGTCGTTGAAACAATTACTGGGCTTTGGTGCGGAAAACGTATCAAGGTGAACTCTGACTTTGTGATAACGGCGGACGTGTTAGAAGTTGCACCCTGTGCTACTGGACGGTCGACCTGGTAAAATTGTCGGGCTGAATGATGGAAGTCATTTTGGCCGGGGATAACACCTTGACTGTTCCGCTAGCCAAAACTCCGTCGGGTATGTACGTTCCCGTCATGGTAAACTAAGCACGACAGCGAGTGTGTCATGACAGAGCGGCGTAGTTAAAGCCTAGCGCCGATGGAAATGAAGACCGCGCCTTCGGGACGGAAACAGCTGAGAAGAATTCCGAGCGCTGGAAAAGTACGACACGACGGCGTCGCGGGCGAAAGCGGCCCGACACTCTGCATTGCGTCGTGGCCCGAACGGTCGGGCTGTTTCCTTCACATCGTCAGGCCCAGGGTAGGGCTGCTGCCAAGGTACTGTGGTTGTAACACTGCTAGTTCTTCGTACAGGAGTGCGACACGCAGCGCCAGTGGGTTCTCTGAGATGGCTTGCAATTATAAATTATAAATTTTTGGAACTCGTGTTAAAGTGTTATTGTACATGATATTACGTATGAGTGAGAACGAACTCTCATGTGTTGGCCAGAGATTTTTGCATCGCCACGTGAATTAATGGATTGCAATTTAAAAATAAATGTAGTGCCACCAAAAGTCTGAACTTAGAAATCATTATTTCGCGCATCACTGAAATGGACCTCTATCGCTGTCTGGTGTATTTTACCAGTAATTTATTTATAAGCTCGTGCGATATCGTGGGCGGGGCATGCCTCAGATGGGTGTTTAATGCTGAGCACGTCTAACTTCATCCAAGGGCGGGGTTGGGCATTGTTACTGTCTGGGTGATGGAGTGATGCACAATTTGTTATACCCCTCCCTCTCCTCTCATTGGAGGGTCGGAAGGCGTCTCACCCTGCACTTGAATTCATGAAACTGGTACCATTAATTGGACTACCGGTCTCCATAATTGGACCACTTGAATGATTAGCAACTTGAATTGTTTAGGAGATACTTCAGTGTAGTAAATGATTTGTTAACAAACTTGCGAGTTTGTAATGCACCCAAGACATGCACTTCTTGGACGGTATCATATGTTTAATGATCTCCTCTTCACACAAACTGCAGAACCATCTACTTTCATCTTGAATCGTTTCTTTCCCTTCTATCCTGCTACATGCATAGAATCACCCGCTCAGTTCAATGAACGCACATATTTTTTATTTTTGTTTGCACTGATGATTCTGTTCTTGAATGGACTGGATATTAGTTCAGTTGCAGCTACTGCTCTCCTTCTCCTCAGTTTCCTAGGTTGGTGAACTGGGCCAGGCAATATTCCCCAGAATTTAGATCAAGAACGCCCCGATTTAATAAGTAATACGGCTTACCCATTTTACGTAACATTTTTAATTTCGGGAGGAGTTCATTCCTCGGAAATATGTGCAGCATTTATTTTATCTTTACTACTAAATCTTCAGAATGGTTTGTTATATGTTAACCCAAATTTGATTGACGTTAAAATTTAATAAAATTTCAGTTGGGGATCAATATTTGCCATTATTATTAGGCTAAAGATATTCTTAATAATCAGATGTAGCCTGCCTTTAAAGTAAACTTCTTTTCACCAACATAACAAATTATGCACTTAATAAGCTGCCTAAAAAATAACGGATCTTCAAATTTACAGAGAATGATCACCTAACTTGTTCTTTCTTTACTGCAAGATACTTAAAATTATCTACTTTACCATGGCATTTATTTTTTATTTTACAAATGTGTCTGTAAAATGTTTAGACGCCTCGCCCCCCCCCCCCCCTTAATCGAGCCTTTTATTCTGACTGAGAGTAATGAAAATTTATTGAAATATAAATGTGTGGTTAATATATAGAGCCAGGCCTACATTTAATAATATACTGCCTCAGAAATATTCGTGATGAAAATTAGGCTTTCAAAAATTTACATTAAAGAAAATGTACAACTCCACGAGTCTCCTTGATTGGACCAGTTAAATTTAGGCAAGTGGTTCAAATTAGGAAACTCCGCCATGTTTACAATTTGGTTCGCTGAACGCGAACTGCAGACACTGTGTTCATGTGTTATGCAATTAAAGGAAACGTAAACATAGACTCTTTATAGTCTATATATGTACACCAGTAACATATGTAACTCACCTGAAATACAGATTCTTGCTCACTCGCAATATTAGATTACATGTACCGAAATCATATTTTTGACCACATGTCACAATCCACTTCCATTGCAACGGTCATAATGAGACGGCGGTGTTGCTTCATTTAGTGGTTCATGTGTCTGCCGGCAGATGGTACCTCATTCTACAAACTCGCGAGATACATCTGTGGTCCAATTTAGGTGCGGTTCAATGTAGGCGACTTTCCCCTATATACCCCAGGGGGTACATATAATTATTGTAATAATAGTGTTTATATGGTAAGTAATACAATAATTAGAATTCCTCTAACAAGATAATAACATACAAGATAGTGCGGAAATCAAACGACTAACTTCGTGAGGTGATTACTTATTCAAAAGCAAATGGAAAACGTACAGTACGCTTTCTACATAAACTGAATATTAAGGGAGATATGAGCCCTTAAATATCAAGACTTTAAACTATATTTTTGCAAAGTATCGGAAACGAAGTGAGCTGAAATTACAATTCACAGAATATTGTATTATAATATCGGGATATTCAACATAAGAGCAAACTGTCATTAATACCTCCCCTTGTAATGAAAATAACAGGTGTTTCCTCCATCTTTTAGCAGGCAAATTATTTTACCGTCAGGAATTTTGAACATCTCATGCTGGTTTATTAAGGAGTATATTACAATTAGTAAACATGGCCCTCTTGTTACAACTGCCCAGGACTCATCGTGTGTGTGCTAACTGCACACGAAACTTTAGGAGGCTGACACACAAGAGTTCCAGGCGAGCGAGTCCTACACTTCGTGCACGCAATCACACACTGATTCTCTCCAGAAATAACCCAGCTTTTTCAGTATTGTGAGCTTATTAATGTATGTTGTATGATGTTAACAGTAAGCGTTAAGAGAGTCCTGCTTCATCGCCTTGGCAGCGTACTCTATAAACAATTATTGCAGTATTGCCTAAGTACTAGGAGCTGTATCACTGCAGCCAAAGCTGTGTGTGTGCGTTTTAAACGAAAACAGTAAGTCCTGTGTAATCGCAACGAGAGTGCCATTTTGCTTAATTAATTAGGTTATACTGCTCAATCAATTACTACCAAAATTCATAAGTCCTTGCAGTAAAAAAGTTGCCTGCAAATAAGGGTGGCCAGCCCTGTTATTTTAGTTACGTTGGGAGGCATTTCTGAGAGTTTGCTTTAAGGTTTAAGATACAGATAACATAAATCAATGTTTAAGGAATTTCGTTCAGTTTCAGTTCCTTTCCGATATTTTGCAAAGAAAATACGTTTTAAAATCTCAATTTACAAGGATTTATATATTTCTTAATATTCGGTTTAGGTATAAAGTATTTTGTATATTTCCCACTTGATTTTGCATAAGGAATCACCTCGCCGAGTTTGTCAGTCGGGCGTGGCTCCGCCCTGTTCACTCATGTATATGTATATACAGTATCTGTGTGTTACTAAAATGAAAATATATTTAAGGAAATGATAATCCTACAGTGCGTAGTAAAACAAAGGGAATATGACACCTGAATAATATAAGCGTCAATATGAGATGAAGTATAATATTTTGTTATGTTTGCCGTGCCTAATATTCTGTCATTCAAAAGTCAAATGTCGTGATTCATTTAGCACTGTTAAAATCCCTACTTAGGAGTTACTTATTTAGACACTTTGTGACCACTTTGTGAATAATTTAAATGGGCATGTACCCTATCACTTCATTAATGTGTCGATCAAGTTTAAATTTGACACATTACTAGTATTCCGATACTTTCTCTCATTAAAAAAAATAAATTGATATATAAAGTCCCGTATTAAAAGTATTGTGTATATATTCACTGAACTTAAGGCATGGTACTAGTTTTACTGCGTCTATAAACTTAACTACCTGTCACTGTGCGCCTTAAAATAAATAGTTAAAAAGAAATACAGGAGTAGGGGGACCAGGGCGGTTCCAGACCACTGGGTAGCAAGAGTGGTACAGGTAACATTTCATTAATTTCGTGAGGGTGTGTTCCCCTTACCCACACCCCTCACGATGTATGTGTTGCCTAATGGGTCCCCCCCCCCAACCCCACCACTCTCCACCGAGGTGTGTTGTTATTGGCTGACGGGATCCTCTCCGCCTCTGTGAGGTGTCCTGTGATTTGCTGTTGGCTGAGTGAGTACATGTATAGCAAAACAGGCATAAGGGACATTTGTGGGTGTTCTGGTGGTCTGAGGACCTTGTTTGACGGGCTGCCGTGGGATGAACTGCCTCCAGATTGGGAGCTCTAGCGATGGGTACGAGGAATGTCGTGGTCATAACTACTCATGTTGACCCTTTGGTTGCTGAACCACGACTGACAAGGTTGGAAGGGGAGGGGATAGGTATTGAGGGGCTTGGTTCGACACCCGATGAGAGTAATTACATGTAATTAGACTATTTAATCGTATAATCAATAATTTGATATAAGTACATGCAATTAATAATTGCACAACATTTAAGTATGCACTTGCATAATTAGCAATTGCGCAATTACTCCTCTCCCTAGGGCTCTCCACTCGCAACTGAGCTGAGATTCCTGATATCAATGGTTTATACCCCGTTCACAATATTGGAATGCGCCCAAGCACCGCTTACTCTCATCTCCAGCTGACTTCTCCTGACACCAAGTATCTCTCGGCCATTGACTGACTAATTCGCCATGCCGACACTTCGGGTTGCGAATGGGTTTACTACAGGGAAAATCCGACGAGGGCTAACCGCCATATCGGTTTGTGTTACTATATAAGGAGGAAATTTATATAAAAAAAAGTCTAAGTAAAAGTTTGGAAGCAGGCAGCTTCGGATTGTGGAGCTGCATAGTCAGTAGCGTGGTGACAACTACGATAAACAATGTATTTAAGTTCGTTATTCTATTACTTTGGAAGTGAAACAAGTGAGTGGCGAGACTGCGCGCTATGCTTCAGCATTACCACGAACCTGTGCTCTTCAGGTCAAGGGACCGGCAGACAGCAGGTCAAGGAGGCGAGGATTAGTTCTACCTCTCATGCCTCAGCAGGTGACCAGCACCGACCCTATCTGCTACCATAAGCTGGGACCTTCACATTCATTTTCAAGGTGAAGATGAATCATACCTACTGCTGCAATAATTTTGGCATATAAGAAACCTGAATGTCTAATGGCATTATATGATGCTAATGAATAGGCAATCCTACCCGAAGAGTTCATAATTTACTTTCCATAGCATGAAATCAAAAATAGGTTCTTAATTTTATACCCCAAAACTTGAGGTAAGATGAGGGTATTATCTAACATTTACTGTGTAATATCTGCCCTCTTGGAATGCCATACTTAACTGATGACATTTTCGCTGACCAACCATGTGTTAGAAGGGAATGGATGATCAGGAAAATTGAACAAATTATACAATCTAAGCAAGATTACGATGGGCCGGGCAATGTTATCAGAAGCAACGACTGAAATATTGTAAATTGTGCATGTGCAAAAGACACTCTAAATATTATTCAAGAAAACTGTAAGTGATAAATGTATTTTGTGGAAAAATATTGTAAGTGTAAAGACACTAACTTTGCATGTGCAAAACAATATAAGTATTCTGTGTATTCACTCAAAGTACTATTTTTTTATGTAAACCCTCTAAATTATCATTGCTGCGTTTAATCACTAAATTAGCAATGTTCTCTTGTGTACAAGGTTTTTTAAAACCATTACAACACATCACATTCCTTTATTTTAAAAGAATTTTCAGTATCATATTCCAATGATGACAATGACACAAGTCTTGTCATTCAAACACCCTAACTGTAGTCTGATTTACCTTCAAAAATCCAAAGTATATGCTGCTTGCAAACATATTAAGTCATTGATTTGAAGTGGGAATCTGGTACCATACCATATGATACCAGATTATATTATTTAAAAGAAGCAATTATTGAGGACTATCCAATATACATTTAGGTAAATCTCAAAAATATTTTTTTTTAACTTTAACTAATGCAGAAGTGATCAATATTAGAAGATACTATGAATGCACCAACAATTAGTAAAATATTATAATGTACATAAGTGTTTAAAACCAATGTTTTGTCCCCAATGTAAAAGTATAGGGTAGTTAGAGAAAAATTGAAGCATTATGGGAGTTTATGTATAGTAGCCCTTCATATGTCTGAAGAAAAAAGTTGTTTATAAAAATTACAAGAAATTTGTTTATAAAAATAACTTGCTTGTATATTAAACTTATATTTTTTAGTAAGAGCAAAATCCATGTAAGAGTAAATATTTAAAAGAAAAATCCACTATTGTAAATATTTTTTGCATTAATATGTTAGACCAATATATATGTGAAAGATATTAAAAGAAAATTCACTCTTGTAAATACTGACTCATCTTGAATGGATATTAAGAACAATTACCACCTGTAATATATTATTTTTACAAAATAAATGAAAAATAATATTGATGTTATTGAATAAATAAAGACTCACACAATATGTTTTCTTGCAAATCCTTTTTTTTTTTTTTTTAATATGCATAGTTTGTGAACTTCTAACAATTTACAGGTAAATAGGAGATAAGTGTAAATACTTTCTCAAGATTTTTGTATATGTGTTGTAAGAAGAATGTATTTGTTGTTAAATATGTTATAATTGTGTAAATAATATTTTGTGGTGAATAGTCTTTTACAAATAAATGGTGAATAGTAAATGATAGTCAAATCTACTTGTGTTTGTGTTATTTATATACCTTACCTTAACTTATATATTTCTTGCAACAGGACGGTATACATGTGTTGCATGCCAAACACTAAAACATAGTGTGAAGATATAATGTGTGTTAAACAACCACTCTTCTTTGAAATATTCTTTAAATACTAACTTATTATGAGACGTAAAAATTCTTACGTAAGTGGGAGAATAAAAGTTTTGGAAAAAGCTAGAGAAGTATACTGAACAGGGGGTACACGAATAAACCATGGCTAACTGTTATACAGTGAAAAAATATATGTGTGCTAATCAAGCACTATTGTTCTAATTGTTTTTAAAGTAATATGTTATAAGGTGATGTAGAATAAAAAATAACTTACACAAATGTGGGAGAATTTTTAACACTAAATAATTTACTGAAATACATAGTTAATAATAGTGTGTGGTGAGAAAAAAGTAAGAAAGTGCTAGTTTTTAAACAAATATGTGAGGAAATGATATGTAACATGAGCACTACACAATCCACGTATTTGGATAGCAAGTTTACACGGCTGGCGCACACTCACGGAGTTTGAACTAATACTTCATGTGTGGCGAGAAGGTCGGCGGCGACGGAGTCAAAGCTCTCCGTGCGGTGCTGCCTCAAGTGGCGCTCGTGCAAACCTACTGTGAGCAGCGGGCCAGCAGAGATGCGCGTGCTGGACTGTGGCGCATTCAAGCGGCGGCGTGGTGAGTCGCTCACTCCGTGGTCGCAGAGTGGCTCGAGACTTCAGCGGCTGGCAGCAAGCCATGTCAAGTGCTGGGTTGAAGTAGGCGGCGCGGGATGTGTCTGTGCACTGGGCTGTGTGGCCGCAGTCCACTATGTCGGGTGGGGTATAAACCTCTGATATTACCAATCTCAGCTCAGTCGCGAGTGGAGAGTCCTAGGGAGGGGACATGTACTCAGTCTCTCGTTATGCATAATAAGTAATTGTGCAATTGATAATTACACAAGTGCATACTTAGACATTGTATGATTATTCATCATATGCACTTATATATAATTATTGTTTAAGCGATTAAATATCGAAATACAAATATTTACTCTTGTCGGGTGTCAAACCAGTCACCTCACCTCCTCTCCCCTCCCCTTCTAACCTCGTCAGTTGTGGTTCGGAAGCCGAAGGGTCAACATGTGTAATCACGACTGCTCCACTCTTCGCACCGGTCATTAGATCTCCCCATCTGGAAGTAGTTCACCCAACGACAGCCCGGCAAACGAGGTCCTTAGACCACTAGAACCCCCACAATTGTCCTTTGTACCAGTTTTGCTATACGGGTAGCCCCTCAGCCAACAGCCAATCGCAGCACACCTCACAGGGGTGGATGACAACCCGTCAGCCAATCACAACACACCTCGGAGGAACGGGTGGTGGAGAGGGTGCAGGGAGACCGCGTCAGACAACACATACATAGGGGAGGGGGGAACACACCCTCGCGGAATTTATGAAATGTCACTTGTGCCACTCTTGCCCCCCAGTGAGCTGGAACTGCCTTGGTCCACTAACTTATAAGTACAAACTTTGTGCGATGATTCGATATGAACAAATGGAGTAGAAATCATAATATGACCTATGATCTGACATGATAATTAAGGTAGAGCGAGACAAACCTGGAAACTAGGAATTAGAACGAGTTATTTCCTAATGTTAGAAATTACATGAGTAGAAACTACCTATTCGAGAATAACGTTTGTCTGATTTGATATCTGCCATCTGTCAACATTTGGTGGGTGATAACATCACTTAGGGAATTCGTGTGTTACCCGTGGCTGTTCATAGATTATCACGTAACAGCCATGTATACAATAAACGAAAGGAAGAAGTTTCCTTGGTGTAACACTCTCAGGTGAAAAGCCTGCAGAAAACATGTAACGTTTAAAATAGTTCTGTACGTTTCCAGCCAGGTATGCAATATCCTGATGCTGGACGATGTTATTAGCTACCAAATGTTCACAGACCGCAGATATCAAATCAAACTAACACTATCCTCTAATATGTTATCTCATCTCATGTAGTTGCTGACATTTTTCTAAACAACTACATTTATTTCTCAATATTTAAAGGTGTGTGTCTCTTCCCCACAGCAAGTGATATAGTATTATGTTATGTATATATTTTTTTTATCATTTCACATATGTTTGTATGTGGATTTGAAGATAAGCCAGCATATGTAGACTCACACGAACGTTATCCAAAGCCTGGTTTTAGAAGTGCAGACAGAATGTTCAGCTGGCTATAGGAAATAAGAGCAGATGTATGTGAATGACGTATGTGCAGGGCTACGAAGGAACGGAGGGAGTGCAAGGCTTCAAGGGCGAGCCAGGTAGTCCTGGCAAGGATGGTCTGCCGGGGTTCCCTGGAGCCAATGGCAGGGACGGCAGTAAAGGACATAAAGGTAAGTTGCTTCCACAACACTACACTTTGTGAGGGGAAGCTTCCTTGTGTAGAATTTGAGGACGTTTTATGGTTTCGTGGTTACTAATTTAAAAACAATATTCAAAATGTTTAATATTAATTTGTGTAGACATTAGAACGTTATATTAAAATGTTAATTTATTTAACTTTTTTTAATAGTATTTTAACTGAAAAATGTTTTTGTTTAGAATTTTTATTGAAGTCACATGAATGCCATGTTACAATTTTTTTGATATCCGACACACTGTTTAGATGCACTGAGGGTTTAACATATGGCAATTTAGACTTTACATGTTACCTCAAAAGTTTAAATTTAGCTATGGGCGAGTCGCGGAACAAATCTCTAAGAAATATTCTTTATTGCATTAATATAACATGAAAAAATATTTTTATCTTTGCCGTAGCATATTGATTATCTACTATTTTGAGATTTCTACAAAAAAATTATATACTCTTGAAGTATTTGTATAATACGTTTTATTCTTTTTTTTTTAGTTTTTTCTCGCACTATCATGCCATTTACAGTGTGTCATTTCATATCACGGAGGATGTGATATGATAAAAGTTCAGAAAATAGTTTAAGCCTCTTGAATACAGTAACCTTAAAACTTGTACACTTGTACACTGGCGATACACTTAAGATTTTGTATTATACTTGTCCGTTTTGTTCCTCGGTTTTAGCCCAGCGGTACCACGCTGTACTCGCAATCGGGAGAGACGCGAATTCCACTTCCGATCCAGCCATCGTGATCTGTGGTTTTCTAAAATACTCAAGTTTCCTTTATACAAGCAATTGCCGCTTTCTTCGACACCAGGGATTGTCCCAGAATCTGGTTCCTACGGTCAGCGAGACATCAAAACATAAATAAAAGAAAGCAGCTCTCAACTTTTCAGCTTTGGAGAGTAAGCACGGAATACCACGACACTGCATTATTTCAACTAACATGTTCGTTTTTTGAACAGCGCTAAACACATCCAAGTTCATATTACTTACTGAAGATGATGTTCAAAATCTATGTGCTTAAGTACCAGCTCCGCTGGCCTTTAGATTTTATTGCTCAAAATTCTGTTACATGAACTAAAATATTTGTATTCGGAAATAATTAATAAATCATGAATTTAGCAGAATCAAGGAATAAAATCTTCAATTAACACACATACTACAGAAGTATTGATGTCTATGATCGACTCTTGTGACTCACCCGAAATGCTGCAAGTTTTTGTTAGTTTGGTTTTTGTCTTCTGCTCCTGCACTTGCACTATAAAATGAGTTTCCACCTTCAGACAAGTCGTCAACCATTACCATTTCTGCTCAAAAGTACACTGCAGAACGAAGTCGTGGCGTGGGTGGACAACGATTATCCTTTGCGAATTAAAGTGTCAATCAACCGTAGTTACGTGCTTCCGATCGATCAGATAACTGAAACTTAAGTGTTATTTGTAACTAATATCTCACAATTTGCAAATAACACTTCGTGAAATTGAACTACTAACTGTCCACTTTAATACTACAGTAACAAGGTAGATATATGAAAAGCTAGATTACTTAGTGTTACATTGTTTCGTTTTGGTGTCCCCACTGGCCAACCACTGTAGCAAAGATCGCTTAGGCCTTATTGTATTTGGATCCCGGGTCAGCCATAATTATATATGTTACTTGATTATGTAAATTTTGATTAATTTAATGTGTATGTTGCGAAGAAATCAGGATACAGATACATAAGTATCTGCGAATACATAAATTATTTTAGCTAGACGGCCATGAAGCATGTCCACGGTATCTTCCTGAAATTGGGAATGTGATGCTGAGTGTGATATTCCGCAGGTGAAGCTGGGGAGATTGGCAGGACTGGACCACCAGGGCCTCCTGGACAACCAGTCGTCTACGTGCCCGAAGATCTGCCCAGCATCAGCCCTGGAGCAGGTGAGAGATCCTGGAAGCACTGAACAAGTATGTCTCTACCAGACTGAAGGTTGTTGTCTGGTCAACTAACGTGTTAGCGGGACATTAAATCCACTGATCGAGTGTATCAAAAGCCCTCATTCACGAGGACTTTGTGAAGTGGTAGACTTTAAAGGAAGCTGTAGGTTGGCTTAAAAATCTTGTGAGAGGCGAGCAAAGCATCAAGGGGAATCTATCCAAGCAATTTTGGATTTACAGAATTTCCGCCACAACCTACGTCACATATTTTGTATGTTATTTTAGGTATTTGCAGAGCAAGGTAGAGATGACTATGCAAAGCGAAACTCTTTTAAGCCACGGCACTCTCCAAATCTCCATGGTTTCCTATTACTTTTGTGATCAGATGGCACATTCACTGCTTTTCGCAGGCGAATCATGTACGTACAGTGTGAGAACAACATA